>JASDQU010738659.1:37636-65170 GCA_032191745.1 Picea mariana
CGCGATAAGCGAAATCCCGAATCTCTTCCCTAGACAAGTTATAAAAGGGAAGTGTGTGTGTGGAGAGACTGTGGGTTGCGAACTCCCGATAAGGGAGGGAAGAGCGCCAGCTCCTCGGGCCATGAATTGTGAAGGTCCTGGTGAGCGACCGTGCTCGTTGAGGGGTGGGTTGGCATCATTCAAGATGTAGGAGAGGGATCTGAACCAAATAAATGATTTAAGGTGCAAATATTATCCTTTTTCCTTCCCTTCTCTCTCCTAGTAAAAAATAGTTATTTCTTGTTTGCATGCTTGTTTGTGAGGGTAGGTTTTGTCTTCTAAATTTAGTCTTTCTCTATTGTTACTTGACCCAAGGTCATGCGGGAAAAATCCCTTAATTAGTAGAAAGGGAAAAAGAGGGTGTGCAAAAAATTGAATAAGTGTGAAGTGATAAAGAATATAGACTTGTGGGTGTGAATAAAAGCGTGAAAATGGTATAGCGTCAGTTTCAATAATTAGGTTTCGTGTAATCCCTGAAGTGAAAATGGTTCTCAACAATTAGGTTTGGTGTAAATTCCCCTTGTAGACATGTGTTACGCATAAATATTGTCGTTTAATTTCGTTGTAGTATTTTCCCAACCATTTAATTTGTCAATCTGAGGTTCGTAGGCTTATGAAGCACACACACTATATATGCAAGACTGAAGTAGAAGTAATCTAATCTAAATTGTTGAAATGAAACTAATCTAAGAAAGAAGGAAACATTAATCTAGGAAAGTAGGAAATTGCATAAAGGAAAAGAAATACAACATGTGAAGAGTTAACGACAAATAACATATGTGAGCTCACACAATAAAGCTATCTTGAATTACATAATAGTAATCAAATGACAATCATGAAAGCATAACAATGAAAGAACATGAATCAAAGCTAAGAATCCCTTTCTCTTTTGAATATTAATGACTACTCTAATTCTAATTACATCCTAATTGAATTCTCATGAAGAGAGAGCACTCTCTTTTATACATGAGAGCCTTGAAGATAAGATAACCATCTCATTATTATAGATCCACTATTCTCTCAACCTATTTTCCATTATTACAAAATATAATCCCTTTAAATCCTCACACATATCTCTCATATATCTTAGATAAGATATTCCAATCAAATCTCCATGATCTTTTCCTTGGAATGGGCTTAAATTATCTCCCCAAATATTGAAATGGTGGAGGAAGCATTCGAGAAGACTTTTGAATTAATACTTCACATATTCCTACACATTACAAAGCTCACACATATTTGATATATATATGAAAAAATGTTGATTTTCTAACATTTAATCACAAATTCCTTTTAAATACTAAAATGAATAAAGTGGAGAACAATAAGGTGAAACCCAAGTATATTTATGGAAATGATATTATGAAAGGTTAATGGGGCGATGAAATGTGAAGAATGATGAAGGGAAAGGTGGATGAGAATAGGACATTTCTGAGCCCCAACATACCCCCCAACTTAACTTGTTGCATGTCCTCATGCAACCATGCATGGATCTTTTCAAGAAATTTTTGGCATCTGAATGTTGGCCTTGAGTGATGATAATGAATGTTTCCAGAATGGGTTTTACATAAGTAACAACTGATATTTTCTTATGGTTGGTTCTTGTGTGACAACCATGAATATAAAGAATGTCGGTTCTTGTGTTAACAACATTCATTTTGTTATTTGTTCTCTTGTTGTTATGATAATAATTTGCCCATATTTTTACTAGAAAATGTATGCTATCAATGTGCATAAGGAAAACATCACTTAGTATAAGAAAGCCCTTTTTGTGTTTTTGTATATGTGTGAATCATGCCAATATGTATATTAGTTCTTATGAATTAAAGTGCAACAAAGTATTGTTGGAAAAGAAATGTTCATAACTGGTAAATGAGACAAAAAAATGGAATGATGGTCGTGAATAATGTCCCCTACCCCCCAACTGAACTTGTTTCATTTCCTCATGCAACGTGGCATAATTCGTAAAAGTGAAAGAGGAAAGGGAACTGAATGAGGGAGTTTTCCAAATTATTCATTGCTAGCAGTTTGAGGAATTACATGATTAAAGTGTAGAAAATAACATACCTCCACTTACCCAAAATGTTGATGAACTATGCAATAGGAATATGGCTGATACAAATGCTAGATCATGGAAGATGTCACTGCTGTAAGATCATATGGGAAGTGATTGTTGTCTATTGGATCATAGAATGTGAAGTGGAGAGATCTGAACTGCTACTGAATGCACCATGGAAAAGAGAAAGTATGAAAGTGGAACTGTAGTACTCTCAGAGAGAGGTAGTCATGCTACTGTAACTGTTGATAGAGTCATGAAAATTGTATAGTCTTCACCCCCTGTGAAATCTGATGGTACAATTCTAATCATGCGAACGAATGTGTTGATGTCAAGCATGAAAAGAAGTCATTTGATTATCGACCAATGATGAATGTCTTTAACCAATGCGAGGCAACTCACCATCGATGTCAATGAGTGCCAAGGTACCCAAGTACATCTGGTGAAGTGCGAATGAATGAGATGATGTCAAGCCACTTGCAAGATCTGACGATCAAGGGACATTGATGTATTCCCATGATTGTTAGCGAGAGAACTTGCCATTAAGGCATGCAAGCCTCCAGGTACTCAAAATGGACTCTAGTCTATATCCCGGATAAGGTGTTGAGGTTGATGGGGCAATACTTGTTGAAAGGTGGGCCTTAAGGAATCCCACATCAGTCAACGCGAGTTTGTACAAAAAGATTTGGTAGGACTATAAATGGAAAGAACTCACAGTCAAGTAGTGTGGATGAGCAGGACAAGGAAAACAAGGCAATTTAATCATGGAAAGGGAACTGAATGGTTTTATTTGTAAGGCAAACTGAAAGGGAAAAATAAGCCAAAAATGAACTAAAAAAAGATAAARGAATGTATGAAACTCAGAAAGGTAGGCATGCATGAAGTCATGAAGGATAAGGAAATGGAAAATGGGCTGCAAGACATAGATGAATAAGATGCTTTGAAGGAGAAATGTGTGGAAGGAATTCATGGCRCAAATAGTTTTATGAACGGGTTTATGTGTAACTGCAAATGCCATGATGTGTAAGACGGGAATCAACTTCTTTAAGCAGTCAATAAGACATGTGTCTTTTTGAAAAGTTTTGTGATCTTTGAAAATCACATTAGCAACAAGATGCGATTGACCGCGCTCCTGAAAAAAAAAACTTAGTACAAATCCTGCATGAAAACTTGTGAGATGTGCGAAGAAAAACACAACATGCAGAAAGAAGGACAAATGCGACAAAGTAAAAATAAAAATGTGGTTTTATACCTCTTGTTGCACGCGTGTATGTATCATTGTCGATCGCAAAAACATGTGTTCACTATTGTTTTCAAGACTTTATAAAAATGTCCATTTGCAATGTTATTTATTTGTGTTGTTTTACTTTTTATAATTTGTTTTTATTTTAAGATTTTTTATTTTCGTTTTTATGATTTTTATTTTTATTTATTATTATTATATATATATATATATATATATATATATATATATATATTATAATACAACAAAACAAAAAAATGAAATTTTTATTGCGCAGTCAAACTTTCATATACCTACACCATCACACCGCCATGAATGTTGTCATTAGATAGGAGAAGTTCATGACCAAGATCATGATCCAGAACTTTAATTTTAAAGATCATGATTTAGGGTTTCACATCATAGTCCATAGCGATCAATGCATGGGATCGATGAATGGAACGTTGGTCCTGCCTCCTACGTATCCAATCACCGACCTTGTCCTTCTCATCTCGTACTATCTCACATTCAACCATGATGCCAGTGTGTCTTGGTCTACCAATGTACCCTTCTTTATTTGCGATCCAATGCCCAATTCTGACTTCATTTGTCCTTTGATGTTTCAATTGGACTTCCTTAGAAGCAACTTGCATTGTACTTTGTCCAACCTTTGAAACGAAGAACAATCATCCTTGATAACAATTGTCATAGCCAAAATACTGCAGAAATCTGAGAAAATACTAAGGGAGAAAGGGATGACAATGTTCGAATCCAAGCCAATGCAATTTCCACAGGAACTAAAAAAAATGAACTTTAATTATTTGATCCTTTTCCAGGCCATCGACCGATGACTTTAAGCCAATGATCTGCATGTTAAATGACTGAATCTAGGCTGGAGCAACAGGTGGAACACTATCGACCAGAACTAGGCGACCTGTAGCTTCAGTTGTTGTGGAAGAATATTTTTGACAGTCAATGCTGAATCAAAAAGTAGCCAACCCAATATAAGAACACAAACAGTTTTCATGTGACCCAAAATCTGAAATGAAACTGCTGAGAATCGTCCAATGCAAAGATATTGCCTCAGATTGCAAAACAAAGATAGAATGCATGAAAGGAGTATAAAAATAATTGCACTAGATGAAAATTTGTATTCTAATAAGTTACACCCATTTAGATAATAGTCTACAAAAGGGCCAAATGCTAAAAGAGATGCAACCTGTATAGGAGCAGCCTTGCTTAGGAGATCAAAAGAGCCAATATTGTACTTCTTTTGTAAGGGGCCAATTGAAATTTGTTGCAATGAAGTGTGTAATACAGCCACTGCAACACACACACAAACCCTTTGAGATTGACCTTCACATCTGTGACAGTGCAGAAACGAACACCAATAACCACAACAATCACAGTTATCTTGACCTCTCTGGTATAATTCTTGTTGTGAAGAATCCACCCCATCACACAAACCACGGGAATCATGCTCAACTTTGAAATCTGATAAAATTTAACTGAGTTTAACATGAGACTCAGGGTCATCCCCACAATAGATGTATTGGAAACAATAGAGAACCAGAGCAATTCCCACAAGGGCTTTTCCCTGGCAACGATGCCAAAATGTTAGGCGGAAATATTGTCATTTAATTCCGTTGTAGTATTTTCCCAACCATTTAATTTTTCAAACTGATGGTTCATAGGCTTACGAAGCACACACACTATATATGTAGGACTAAAGTAGAAGTAATCTAATCTAAATTGATGAAATGAAACTAATCTAGGAAAGCATGAAACATTAATCTAGGAAAGAAATAAATTGCATAAAGGAAAAGAAATACAACATGTGAAGAGCTAACGACAAATAACATATGTGAGCTCACACAATAAAGATATCTTGAATTACATAACAATAATCAAATGACAATCATGAAAGCATAACAATTAAAGAATATGAATCAAAGCTATGAATCCCTTTCTCTTTCGAATCTTAATGACTACTCTAATTCTAATTACATCCTAATTGAATTCTCATGAAGAGAGAGCACTCTCTTTTATACATGAGAGCCTTGAAGATAAGATAACCATCTCATTATTACAGATCTACTATTCTCTCAACCTATTTCCCATTATTACAAAATATAATCCCTTTAAATCCTCACACATATCTCTCATATATCTTAGATAAGATATTCCAACCAAATCTCCATGATCTTCTCCTTGGAATGGGCTTGAATTATCTCCTCAAATATTGAAATGGTGGAGGAAGCATTCAATAAGTCCTTTGAATTAATACTTCCCATATTCCTACACATTACAAAGCTCACACATATTTGAGATATATATGAAAACATGTTGGTTTTCTAACATTTAATCACAAATTCCTTTTAAATACTAAAATGAATAAAGTGGAGAACAATAAGGTGAAACCCAAGTATATTTATGGAAATGATATCATGAAAGGATAATGGGGCGATGAAATGTGAAGAATGATGAAGGGAAAGGTGGATGAGAATAGGACATTTCTGAGCCCCAACAACATGCAGGTGGAAAATATATGAGCGTGATTTTCCCATAATTCAAATTCTAATATGCCCTAGAAGGAATTCATGCCAAGGTTGATAAACGTTAACCAGATGGACTTGTTACAGTTACAAATATCAAATCATTTCTCCTCGAAAAACATGTTGTATTCATTTTATATAGATTAGATTTTGAGTTTAGAGAGATAAATGACAACAGTAAGGCATTCATTAAATAAACATATAGACACAACGTTGTCATACATACTGGGAACACTAAGACCAAAGTAGACTGGTAGACATACTTACAAAGGAATGTTTTCTCTATGCAAGGAGACATACCTAAATGTTACATGCTAGGGTTTTTGGGCTACACAAGAAGAATAGTAGATGAGGGGCACACATAATATATGAGAATAGGGATAGATCTCAAGGAATCTGCACATGGGAATAATTTCCATGGACCACTACCATATCTCGCGGATTTGATACCACAGTTATAAAGAAACCGTAAGATAAGCATTCGATTCATATTTTATTCAAGATATTATATATATATATACTCAGATGACCTTTGGATTCGTATTACAAGGTCTCTTGGACTCTCTACAATACGTCTTATGGCGTTTCGTATTCCTTCGTCTAGTAACCCTAATGGATTGTGTTTCCAACACAAAAATTTAGGAAATTTTTTTGATAAGGGTGTCACAATAGGTGATGATTTCAGAAACCTCAAGTTGTTTGTTTCTGATTTTGTTTTATCAACATACATTGATGATTTTAATACTTGGTTTATTGATTCTAGTGCTTCAATTCATATGACATGTATTAGTAATTGGTTTCAAACATATCATGAAAATAGTAATGGTGCTCATATCTATGTAGGAGATGATAGATCACATGAAATTAATGGATATGGATATGTATGTATGAATTTGAATACTCATGAGGTGAAACAAATCCATAATGTCATGTATGTCCCAAGCATAAAGAAGAATTTAATTTTAGTGTCCACTATTGCATATCGGGATCTAAAAGTTGACTTTGTTAATTCACAATGTGTTTTGAAGGACATATAGGATCATTAAAAAATCATTGCAAGAGGATCCATAGTTGAAGGACTCTATAAGCTTGATGTTACAAGGAGGGATCATCAAGCGTTGGGATCTACAACTATATCAATGGAAGAGTTATGGAATCAAATGTATGGACACCTAAACCACAATTATCTTACAATGTTGCTTCAAAAGAATGAAATGGTAGAGGGTATTATAATTGATAATAGTGAACATTTTGAATGTGAATGATTTTCATTAGGTAAAAATAATAGGGAATATTTTCCTACACATAGATATAAAAGGAAATGAGAAATTATTGAGATAGTTCACATTGATTTTTGTGGACCTATGAAAACTAAATCTCTTGGAGGATCATATTATTTCCTTATTTTTATTGATGATGGAACAAGATACACTTGGTTTTATTTTATTAGAAATAAAAGTGATGCCTTTGAATATTTTAAAGAATTCAAGAATATGGTTGAAAAGAAAATAGGTAGGAACATCTATATTCCCAGGTCAGATCAAGGAGGAGAATACACATAAGGGGAATTAATCCACTATTTAAAAAACAATGGGATTGTACAACAGTTTACAATACCACATACTCCTCAACAAAATGGAGTAGCTGAGAGGAAAAAATAACCTTGGTTAAATTTGCTCGTAGTACAATTAATGGTAAGAATATTTCTAATGGTTTTTGGGATGGAGCAAAAAGTACTACTATGTATCTGAAGATTACAAGTTCTACAAATATTTTAGAGCACAAAACAAATTTTAAATATTTTTATGGATATAAACTTAGTCACTTGAGAATATTTGGGAGAAAAACATTTTCTCATATTCCGAAAGAATCTTTCTAATGTTTTTTTGGATGAAGAAAAAAGTACTATTGTGTATCTAAAGAATAGAAGTCCTAAAAATATTTTAGGGAAAAAAACAAATTTTAAATCTTTTTATGGATATAAACCAGAATTTAGTCAGTTGAGAATATTTGGGAGCAAAGAATTTTCTCATATTCCAAAACAAGATAGAACAAGTCTAGATGCAAGACAATTAAATGTATATTTATTGGTTATTGTACAAATCATAAATCTTATAAAAAAAATTATCCTATCACTCATAAGGTGTTTGCAAGAAAATATGTGTTGTTTTGTGAAAGTGTAGATAAAGTACCCAAAGAGGATGGTTATGATGAATGACATCTACCTAAAGAAAATGAGGAAAGTTCCAATACAAAATATGGAAAATTTTAAGGTGAAGCTTCAAGCATAATAGGTTCTAAAAGTAGCCTGAGGATGACTAGAAGAGGTGAAGTAAATCCACAAAAAAATGAAGAACTAAGGAGTACAACAAGACAATCTAATACCCCTGTGAGGTATAAATACTATGCCTTAATAACTCAAGCTATGAATGTAGTGGAACCTTTAAATTATGAGCAAGGTAAAGACCATAAATAATGGATGGATTCCTTTAAATAAGAATATGATTTTACAATTACAAATAGAACATTTGAATTGAAAAAATTGTGTGAGAGCAAAATCCCCATAGGTTCAAAATCGTTGCTCAAGGATAAATTTAATGTTGATGGTAGTATAGATAAATATAAAGCTAGATTTACTTCCAAGGGTTATTCACGGAAACAAGGGATATACTATGAAGACACTTTTTCACCTGTAGAAAAAATGAATACCATTAGATTAATGATTGCTTTGTAGACTAAGTATAATTGGTAGCTACATCAGTTGGATGTTAACTCAACATTTATCAATGGAGAATTAAAGAACAATATTATCTTGTTCAATGAGACAGATTTGTAAAGAAGGGTCAAGAACATCTTGTATGCAAGTTGAATAAATCTTTATATGGACATAAACATGCACCTAGGTCTTGGTATGAGAAAATTGATAGTTTCTTCTTTCAACAAGGATTCATAAAAAATAAAAGTGACCCTAATATTTATATCAAGAAAGATGGAGATGATCATATTGATTTTATTTCTTTATATGTGGATGATCTTATTGTAACAAGAAGTGTTATGGGGTTGATTGAAGAGATCAAAATAAAGTTGTCACAATAATTTGAGATGAAGGACCTTGAACAATTACATTATTCTTTAGGCCTTGAGGTATGGAGGTACAATGGTAAGACATTAATCACACATAGAAAAAATACCAAGGAGGTACTCAGGAGGTTTAATATGAACACATGTAAACTAGTATCTAGTCCATTAGAACAAAATGTTAAGCTAAAAAATAATGATGACACAAAAGAGGTGGATGTTAGTTTGTATCGACAATTGGTCGGAAGTATTAATTATCTCACTACAACCAAGCCATATATATCATACTCAGACAATATTCTTAGTAAATTTATGGTTAAGGCGCATGAGAGACGCTGAAAAGCAGCAAGGGGAGTCCTTCGATATTTGAAAGGGACTGTTGATTTTGGTATTAAATATACTAATGATTTAAATGTTTAGTTGATAGGGTTCTCATATTCTGATTCGGTAGGAGATCCAAATGGCATGATGTAACATCCCCATCTGGTATGACTCCTACAATGTACAACCAGTAAAATCACCCTTAAATTGTTTTTTTTTTTGTGTGTGTGTGTAGGAAGGTAATAATGACATTATACTCAACATCGCAACACAACGATGACACAACACATGCAACTCACGCAACAACAACATAACGGCCTAACATAAAATCACATCAAGCACCTGGAAGAAATGTATGACATTCAACCGACAAAAAATAAGAATGACGACCCGCCCGTCCTACCCTGCAATGGTTAGGACCTCCAGGACACATAAGCAACGCTCAAGGCTAGGTTCCCATCGATTTTGACAATTTAAGGTCTCAGGGCTAGTGACTATTCTGAGGAACAAGGAGGTGTCTACATCCCGCCCGACACAAGCAGACCAAGCCTACTAAGCTAAGGACAATCATCCTAACAACCCAAAATTAATTACACAAGTAACTAGAACCCTTATAGTGAGCAAAACCAATCACATTGAACATTTACAAAACCATGTACAAACATTAATTAATATTAAACAACAACCATTAATCAAGGCTAAAAGGTTGTTACCTATGACTTAAATTGGTGTTAATTACAGATCAATTAACCAGTCTAAATTCCATCAGTCAACGAGTTACCCACTGAACTTAACATGAATTACGACTCAAATTTAGCGAGTTTGGGTTACCGATTAGGCGATATCTATAAATCCAACTAACCATAAACTTGAATAACAACATTAACATTCTTAAAGTGGAATGCTACCTATAACACTTATGAACAGTTAAACCTCAACATTAGTCTAGATATAATGACTGAACTAAGCATACTAGTTGTTTATTATCATTGCGGAGGAAACTGTCAGCTAATAACATTGTTGTAGAAAATCAACAAGGTAATTACATATCTGTTACATAACAATTTATTACAGCAGTTAACATGGAATTTAACATAATGATTAACATAATCAATTAATTGAGCAATAACARGGTAGTTTTCATGACTATTTTCATAATAAGTATTATAGAACTAACAAGGTGATTATCATGTCAATTAACATAACAATTAATATAACAGTAGTGAGGCAATTTATATGATGGTTAACATAACGATTAATAGCACAAAAACAAGGCAATTTACATAATTGTTAACCATTTAACTCGTTGCGACATTTAATCAATAAGTAGGAATCTGTTGACCATTCACAGTGCTACAACAATTGTTCTTGCATTTAGTAAGGCAATTAATATAGCATTTAACATTGCAATTAACAAGCCAATTAACTATAGAAATGTTTCTGGTAAATTTGTGGTCATTCCAGCAAGCTCAGTCAACATTCTAAAGGAAAAAATCAAGGGTAATTACAACAAGCTCTGGCAACATTCTAAAGGAAAAATCATGGATAATTACAGCAAGCTCCAGCAACATTCTAAAGGAAAAATTGTGGGTATTTAAACAACAATCAAAGTCAACTTTTAAAGGCAATAATCATGGGCATTAAACAATGGTCTCAGATAGGTTTTGAATGGAAAAACATGAGCATTTAAACAATGATCTTAGACATGGTTTTAATGGTAAAATCGTGAGCATTAAACAATGGTCTCAGGCATGTTTTGAATGGTAAAATTGCGAGCATTAAACAATGGTCTCAGACATGTTTTGAATGGGAAAACGTGAGCATTTAAACAATGATCTCAGACATGTTTTGATTAGTAAAATCATGAGCATTAAACAATGTTCTCGATCACGTTTTGAATGGCAATTCGTGAGCGTTTAACCACAATCTCAGCCACATTTTGAATGGAAAAATCATGGGTAATTAATCAGCTATCACAGTCTCATTTTAAATGGAAAAAACATGTACAAGGACACACCAGAATGACATTCATGGATATCCATAATTAAAATATGCAGAATGATGTGCCCAAACACACCAGAAGGAACTCCATGTTGCCAACATCATTTAAAAGGGAAAAACGCTGGAAAAATGCAGACATGGATATGAGTTCATTTTCCATTTCCAGGATACCAATGCCACATAGACAGGAATACAAAAAAATGTTTTCATCTCCCGGACACCAATATAAAATGTAGATAGGAAATCAAACGTTCTTCMCATTGCCAGAGTACCATTACAATGCATAAAGGAATACAAAAATGTTTTTCATCTCCCAGACACCAATATAAAATGTAGATAGGAAATAAAATGTTTCTCCCATTTCTAGAGTACCAATACAATGCAAACAGGAATACAAAAACTTTTTTCACCTCCCAGACACCAATATAAAATGCAGACCTGAAATCAATTCAGTTTTTTCTTTTTTTCATTGCCAGAATACTAAACAATTTGCAGACCAGAAATCAATTCGTTCTTCCAATGGTATAACCCCAATACAACACAGATGATAGTAAGGGAATGCAAGGATCCGATGGGAAAGGTGATGGAATGATTGCTTGGGTTTCTATCAGTCAAGGCATAGAGAAAACCAACCAGGACACAAGATAATCCACATGTAGAGGTTGTTGCTGGATGGCGGAATCAACAATCAGCCAGGGATAAACATCAAGGGTAGTTGGCTAACATGTTCATCCTTCACTCATCATCCTCGCATAGAAAAGTAGGGCATTGAGATCCATAGGTCTTTTAACGCTAAGGCGACGATCATAGATCAGGCTCCTGGCCGACTGCTCAGGCGAGGACCGGTGAGCTAGGGATGAAGGATAAACAACCACAAAGGTCGCAATCAACATAGCAAGGTGGTCAAGACATGCGGGAAAATGAAGGCCATGAGAGTCAACAACCATCGAGCTAGAATAAGGAAAGTTTCAGTCACCAATTAAAAAAAAAAACATCATTTTACTTTTCCATTAAATAAGTAGATCCAAGCATAAATCCTAATACATTCTACCATACAAAAATGAAGAGAGTGTACCGTTTCCTGATCGCCCACTCTGAATGACGTCCTGCGTGCTCCATGCAACTCCCGCTCATCGACCATTGAGACTTCACTGGTACCTCCCAGCTAATGCTAGGGGTACTCTTCTTCCCCCTTAGCCCCTTGAGCCGCAAAGGGGCCACACACTCACTATCTAGAGATTTCGACTAGCTCCCAGCTTTCCTCGCAAGACCGAGCTACCACCCCTCACTGAGCTGGGTATCCTAACTCCCACAAGTTAAATCAATCAAGTAGATATTTCTGCAGCGTAACATTATGCAAACAGAAGAAGGTCCTTCATCCTTCTCCTTACTTCATTATATAGATTTTTGAACTTCCTTTATTTCCTAAAATCTCATTTCATTAAACTTTTAAAAATAAATTCCTAAAAATTCCTCTCCGTACAAGTGTCCCCCATCCCCTAAATTCCTCCATAATTTAATTTCTTTAACTAATTAATTACCTTTATTTCCCTCACCCACCTAGAGTTACTCCTAGAATCACTCCTAGGTGCCCCCAAATTCTCTTACAGGTTTTAATGAGTTTCCCTATTATTAAATTGTTAATTCAATTTAAATTAGGAAGCTCTTAAATGGTAGATACTTTTTTAAGTTTGACTTTCTACTTTTTCCCTTTTTATGTTTACCTCTTTTCCTAGTTTCCTAATTTTTTAGATTTTCCCTCTTTCCCCTTTTTAATTAGAACTCAAAAAGGCGGGTGTGGAAATTAACCCTTTTTGCCTTTTCTCATTTAATTAGTAATTTAAAATTATCAAAATAATAAAACCATTAATTCCCCTTTTTCTTTGAAATTTTATTCCAACAGATTATTTTTTTTAATGAATAAATTAAATTTTTATTCCCTTCATGTTACAAGATTTAATGAAGGTCATAATTATTATTTATGTGGTTTTTATTTTTATTATTATTATTGTTATTTTTTTTTATAGAGAGATAAAATTTTACCACTAGCATAGTTTAGACTTAAACCTTAAATTTTCGTACAGGGCGACATTTAATTAGGGAATTTGTTTTAAAAATTTATTAACACATTATTCATCCTAAGGCCATCTAGGTTCATTCCTCTATCATCAACAACATGACCTGCCCTTCGAGATGCACTAGGTGCTCCAAGGCTGCCACTTTCCTTAATCTATTTCCCTTGCGCAACATGCCCTTCAGGACGCACTATATTCTCCAAGGGTGCCACTCACATCTTGACTGTCTTGGTAGACATCAATAACCCCGGGAGTCAATACTCTGCCAGGTGAACTTGTGGGAGACTAAGGGCCTCTAAGGAATAAGGCCCCCCCCCTTTATTGTGCACCACTTAGAATCATCGTGAGCGACTATCGCAATCTACCCTCACGACATCATGGGTCCTCTCGAACTAGGTAAACATTAACCTACAGTTCGAGCCACGATGGGAGTGCTAGTAGGCTGTGGCATGGATGCTATCCACACCTCTCCCTCAACATATCTTGTAGTCATGTGTGACCCCCTTTACTCCACATGTGAGTCTCGTCGACAAGCTATCGTCAGCCTACATCAACAACAAATCATGTCAAAACATATCCATATCATATCATCTAACTGGATGCACTAATATCACAATAAAACAATCAAACCCCAATGGCACACCCCCTGACTCGATCTGGATTCCAAGGGGTTCCATTGATGCCTCTACATCCTTGGGGTCCAAAATCCTACACACTCAGTAAACCGAGTCAATAGCACCTGTCTATGTCAATGCAGTAAAACAACATGTCATCAACCCATAACGCCTCATAATCAAAATCAAAATTTTTAATAGTATAGTAATCTGGATCACTTGCGAGGAAGTGTCCTCAAAGAATAAGTTTGCTCAATGTGCCAGAGCGAGATGTTACACATGAATTCTACCATTGGATATGCATTCAATATTGGATATGGGATTGTGTCCTCAAGTAGTAAGAAAAATACTACAGTTTCTTTATCATCCACTGAGTACAAAGCATTATGCAATGGCACCCGTGAGACAATTTGGCTAAGGAGGATACCTGAAGATCATGGAGAAAATAAAAAGGTACCAACAATCATCAAATTGGATAACCAAAGTTCCATCAAACTCGCAAACAATCCAATGTATCATACTAGGTCAAAGCATATTGACATACACTATACTTTTGTAAGATAAAAGATACAGTCAAATAAAATTGGCATATTATATTGTAGCACTAATGATAGTGCTACTGATAACTTTACAATGCCTCCTAGAAAGGTCAAGTTTGTAATATGTAGAAATAAGATATTTATTGTAAGGGTTTCTTAATTAAGGGGGAGTGTTAGTATCAATTATGCAACTAATTTAAGAAAGTAGTTGTTGACGATAAGCATGAAATAAATATGCCTCACCTAGTAGCCGAGAAGCCCTCGATCTATGAACTTGATCAATGATTTAAAATCGCTTGAATTTGTATAAATTCAAGGAATTGGCGAATGAAGAAGTCAAGTTTTCCTTGTGTGTTCATCTCTTTGTGCGAGTGTGTGCCTTGTGAGTGTTGTTTGTGTGGGTGTGTGCCTTATGAGTTCTCTCTGTTTCCTAACCTCTTAAGTTGTAATGACCCTGTCGTTACGACTACAAGCGACTCAATGAAAAAGATTTTTTTTTTTTAAGTAGGAAGGCAACGATGACAATAGTTAATAACACAACTTGACGATGAACACAACACATGCAGATTAGGAAAACAAAAAACAAAAACTCATCATACTATCACATCATGCAACTGGACAAAGCATGTGATAATAAAGAGATAGATAAAAATGACTACCCACCCAACATAAGCAAGACAATGCCAACCAGCTAAAGGAAAACGTCAACAACCCGACAGAACAACTTCGACGACCAGTAACTAGAAACCTCTACCGCATGCAAAAACAAACGCATTAAGGCATTACAAAACCAAGTAAAACATTAATTACAATGAACAATATGCCCACATCGAGAATCACAAGACTCCATCCAGGTTATCATTCACATCTATCCGTCAGGGCGTGCAATGATCCCCTCATCAGGAATCATGTCATCACAAGGAGATAGGCGTGACGGTAACCATGGAGAAACATGACATATCAAGACCTTTAACCCAAGCTAAATCCCTCATGCTAGGATACCAAATTATTTGTTCAAAAATTACATGAAGACTATACCCAAGCACCCAATTGACAAGTCTACAAGACAAAAAGTGTCATCATTCAATAATTAAATTGCGCAACCAACCGATGGATTTTTTTTTTCTTATGAGTCACCTTTTTAGGAAGTCTCCCACATTGTAAAAAAAAATAATTGAATAATATCTAAAAGTTTCATGTGAACGAATATTCCATTTTCATTCTCTATAGTATAATGTTATTGAAAGCTAGCTTACTCATAAGTGATATAAGAAACTAACACTTAGATTTTGTTATGCCAAAATAAAGTTTACCATCATAAACAAGTAAGGTAATATATTAAGAACATGAATTCAAGGGGTTTCCTTTTGGAATAAAAAGAACTTCCACTTCTTCTTATCTGTCAGTTTAAAATTAGATGTCCAAAAATAAGTATGCTATCTACCAACATATGCTAACTAACAATATCGCTATCTGACGACAATATGCTAATTATGAAAAATATGCTAACCAACAATATACTAACTAACAATATGATAACTAACATCGCTATCTAACAACCATATGTTAACTAACAAATGTTATCTAACCATATGCTATCAAAAATTAAATCGTTGTCTAATCAACAGATAAAATCATTGTATAATAAAATCGCCATCCATTAATGTTATCATATTACTGCTATCCATTCCATTCAGAAATCATTATTTAGCAAATATTCACAGTCTAAAAAATGATATATATCACTATCCATTATGCTATTATATTACTGTATCCAGTACATTTCTAAAATTGCTATTAACAAATATACTATCTAAACCCAATAAATTTACTTCTTATGAACACATTATGTGGTTGTCTATTAAAATACGACATGTTGTCTATCAAAATATGGTATTTCCCTCTATTTAAAAGGTATGGTTTTGCATTCTAGTAAATGCATGATATTGTTGAGTTAATATGATATACGATATTGCTGTCTATTTAAGGTATGGTATCACAGTCTAATAAATACATGAAATTGCTGAGTTAATATGACATCGTTGAGTTAATTATGATATTTAAATCACCRTCAGACATAGTGGTGATTACAACATTGTCTTTTAATTTTTAAAAACGTTGTCTAGTAATTATAATAATGTTGTCTAGTAACTATAAAAACTTTGTCTATAAAATGTTGTCTATCAATAAAAAAAGGGATYTGATGCCATTCAAAACGTTGTCTACAAGGGATTCATTGCCAACATAATGTAATATATATCACTTTGTAAACATTACATAAATAACTTTCTAAATATCAGAATTAAAGGTGAAAKTAAAACTCGACAAAATTTGGATCTCTGTTGGAAATTATCACAAAAACAAACGCTGGGAAATATCCAAAAAMAAAACGTTGGGATTTAGCAAGAAAATGATGGGAATTATGTAACAACACTGATATATCATAAAAAATGCAGACATTCATTAAAACGTATACATTCCATTATCAATGTAGACATATCATTATCATTCTCTCCTAGGAATTATCAAAAACTAAAAACGCAGAAGCATCATTATCAACACAGACATATCATTATCATTCTCTGCTGGGAATTATGAAAAACTAAAAACGCAGACATATCATTATCAACGGATACATATCATTATCATTCTCTACTAGGAATTATCAAAAACTAAAAATGCAAACATATCATTATCATATTTCTGCTAGGAATTATCAAAAAACTAAGTTAAAATTTTGGGGAGGACACGAAGATTTTCATACATGAAAATGAAGAGATCGGAGGTTAATCATTCAGAGATACCGATTCACAAGAAGGTGCAAGACTAATCATAAAATAAAAATGCAGAGATAATTAAGGGATAGATAGTTGGGTGAAATTTATCCTTCACTTATTATCCATGCAAAGGAAAGGAGGGCATTTGAATCTATAAGTATTTAAACAGTGGAGTGACGACCATCAATTTGGCTCCTGGCCGATTTCTCAGGCATGGACTAATAACTTGAGGATAAGGGACAGAAGATAAAAACATAATTTTTCTCCGTATTAATCAATAAAAACAAATGCAGACAAGCCATTGCAATCAGAGGTTGGGTTTGCCATGGGAAATTAATTCAAAATAGATAGAGCATAAGGCTGGGATGGCTTAAAGTTATTTGATCATAAAAAACTGGACACATCAAGACAAATTTTTGAAGATAAAAATGAAATCTTTGGATAGTGTTACGCTGAATAAAACATAATCTTTAACAAAATAGAAGAACATTAGTGAAGGTGCATGGAAAATATTTAAACTACCATTCAATACAAATATACACATGTGTACCATATCAAAATGCGAAAGCTCCGAGTCATTGTCCCGCATGCGCTCTATCCATCTCCTGCTTACCGACCAATGTGACCTCACTGGTACCTCCCAGCCAACGCTAGGGGTACTCTTCTTCTGCTTGAGCCCCCCCAGCTGCAAAGGGGCCATGCACACAATACCAGAGAATGATAGCACCCATCTCGCCTCGCAAGGTCGAGCTACCACTCATTACTCGAGCTCGGTATCCCATCTCCCACAAGAGAAAGTTCAGTCACGATAAAATTTAGAAGCATAATGTTACGCAAAAGGATGAGATCCATACTCCTCCTCCTCCATCCATTTTATAGATTTTTTTAGTAATTAGTTTCCCAAACTCTCATTAAATTCCTTTTTGATTTAATTAATTTCGAAAAACCTCCCCCATACACATGTTGCCTGATCCCCTAGTTGCACTAGAAAATCAATTTTATTAATTAAATAAATATTCCTATTTCCCTCACCCACCAAGAGCATTCCTAAAAACGCTCCTCGGTGTCCCAAAATTCCCTTACAATTCTTAAATGACTTATTCCTTACTTAATTCCTAGTTGAATCCATAAGTAGGAAGGTCCAAAGGCAAGATTCTTTACTAAGTTAGACATTAATCTTTTTCTTTATGTTTCCCCTTTTCTTTAAGTTTCCCTTTTTATTTAAGTTTCCTATTTCTTTTAAGTTTCCCCCTTTTTCCTTTTTAACTAAAAAAATAAATTTAGCAAGTATAGATAAAACAACCATTTACCCTTTTTCCTTTTTAATTAAAAATTAAATTATCAAATGTAGATAAAAACAACCATTACCCCTTTTTAAAAATTTAATCCTCCATTTTTAATTTTGACTTTAATAAATAAGTTTGAATTTCTTACCCCCCCTCCTTGTTACATGTTTATTTATTATTATTTTTTTACCACATGTTCTAATTAGACCTAGGTTTTAATTTTACTAGGCTGCATGACATTTTTATTGGGAAAAATTGTTTTTAAACCTTACTTATCACATCATTCATTCTAACTCCGTTTAGGTCCTAAGGAGGAATATTTTTCTAGGCACTAGGTTTATTCACTTACCAGTTAAGATCGTGATGTGCCCTTCATGGCTCACTAGGTGCTCCAAGGGTTCCACTCACCTTTTTCTATTTTCCTTGCACAATGTGCCCTTCAAGATGCACTACGTGCTCCAAGGGTGCCACTCGCCTCTTTTTGTTTTCTTTTTGCGGCATGCCCTTCAAGACGCACTACATGCTCCAAGGGTGCCACTCACCTCTTGAGTGAATTTGGTAGACGTCAAAGCCCTAGAGTCAATACTCCGCTAGGTGATATTGTGGGAGACTAAGGGCCTTTAAGGAATAAGGCCCATGCCTTATTGCATGCCCCTTAGAATCATCGTGAGAGACTATCACAGTATTCCCTCATGGCATCGTGGGTATTCTTGAACTAGGTAATTGTTAACCTACAGTTTGAGCTACGACAAGAGTGCTAGTAGGATGTGACAGGGTTGTTTCCACACCTCTCCCTCAATGTATTTGTTTGTCATACATGACCCCTCTAATCCATATGCGAGTCTAGTCGGAAATCTATCGTTAGCTTGCATACATTAATGAATCATGTCAGCAATAATAATCAATTGTCATAACATTTAATCATATGTACATATGTCAAATCAACAACATTCAAACCAAATAGTCCACTCCCTGACTCTATCCAGAGTCCAAGGGGTTTCATCGATGCCTCTGCATCCTCAAGGCCCAAAGTCTTTCACACCTAGAAGAACCTAGTCAATAGAACCTGCCTATGTAAATACAACAAAATAACATATCATCAAATGCACAATATCTCATAATCATAACCAAAATGAACAATAGTATAATAACCCGGATCACTTGCACGCAAGTGTCCTCAAAGAATAATTTCTCTTAGTGCACGCAAGAGAGAAATGTTACATACACCCCCTCTTGTTTCAAACTTTGTCCCTAAGTTTCATAGTATATAAGTGTCAAAAATAAAGTGCATCACAATATCATAGGTCTAGCTATCAAACAAAAATGGAAACTATTGATGCATATCATATGCATCCTCCTAGGTCGTCGAGTGTGGACTATAGTTGTCCCACTATACCTTGACCTAATCTACTACTCAATGTCTTAGCTATCGAATGCGATGGTCCAGGATACATATCTCTCTCTGCCATGAGTGCACCCTCGTTTGATCCTGCAAGGAACTCTTGTCACCAACATGAGTAGGATCACTAACATAATGTCTCAAAATAGAGACGTAAAAGACATCATGAGTATGCCTCAAATAATCAGGTAAGGCTAGTCAAATATGCCATGGGCCCTCTCTTTTCCACAATCCCTCAAGATCCCCCGAACCTAGGAGAGAGTTTAGCACCCTTTCGAAACTTGATCGAACTCTTATGTGGTTTCACATGCAAGAATCATTGATCGCCAACTTCATAACTATGATCAACATGATGCTCATCGATATAACTCTTCTTTCGATATTTCACTTCTTTAATCCCTTGTGTTATAGTTTTCATTTGATATTCCATTCCTTGGATCATTTCTAGTCCCACAAGGACCCTATCCTCAATCTGATCCCAACTGAAGGTGTCCGACACGGTCGCCCGTAAATAAACTCAGAAGCCGCCATATTAATGGTGCTTTAGTAATTGTTGTTATACACAAATTCTACCAGTGGAAAGAATTATTCCCAACGCTTTTTTTGGTCTATAATGTACATGCGCATCATATCCTCCAAGATTTGGTTTGTTCATTTGGTCTGCCTGTCTGTCTCTAGGTGATATGCGATACTAAAGTTAAGTTGGGTTCCCAAGGCCTCTTGGAAACTAGTCCAAAATCGTCCAGTAAACACCAATCCTCAATTAGATATAATCCTCTTAGGCACACCATGCAGCCTCACAATCTCACTGATGAAAACTCTAGCTATGTCACGTGCCTGATACATCGTACGCACAAGAATAAAATGAGCACTCTTCGTCAGAGTGTCAACTACCACAAAAATCGAGTTGTGTCTCCTTGTCGTCAGTGGAAATACAACAATGAAACCCATCGAAATGACCTCCCATTTTGATTGTAGAATAGCATGTTTTTGTAGTAATCCTGCCAGATGTCTATGTTTAGCCTTCACCTGCTGACACTCTAGACATATTGCCACATAGTTGACTATGTCTTCCTTCATTCCTTCCAGAAGAATAAGTTTTTAAGGTCTACCCTCATCTTCGTGACTCCTGGGTGAGCCATGTACATTTCTCTGTGAGCCTCTTTTATGATTGAACTTCTCAACTCATCGTTTGGCGGTACATAAATTTGACTTTTAAATATCAATAATCCTTCGTTTTCCATAGTAAATCCTTCAAATTTTGGCACCATCATTGTGTTTTGTCCGATAAAATCCTTGACCTCTTTGTACCATTCATCGTTGTGATGTAAGGTTAGTATCTTTTCACATACATTCATCTAAATAGGAATCATTGAAAAGATGAATGGTCTTTGACTCAACACATGCACCACTCTATTCACTGCCCCTTTTATGTAAGTAATCTCGAAATCATACTTGCTAAGAAATTTCGACCAATGTCATTGTCGCACATTCAAGTTGCTTGGCGCAAAGATGTGTTGTAGTCCACAATGGTCCGTTTCTATTTCAAATTTATGTCCAATAAGGTAGTGTCTCCAAACTCTCAATGCATAAACAATGGCTAACAACTCTAAATCATGTGTTTCATAGTTCTCCTCATGCCTTCTCAAATTTCTCGAGATGTAAGCGATCACTCGAATGTCTTGCATCAAGACTCCTCCTAAGCATTCCTTGGATGCATCAGTGCATACCAAGAAGTCCGCATCCATGTCAGGGATCATTAGTATTGGTGTTGTCATCAACATCTCCTTGAGCCTCCAAAATGTCTCTATGCATTTCTTGGTCGAAACAAACTTCTTTTTCTTCTTATGCAATTCCGTGATCGAATTTTCTATCTTCGAAAAAACCTTAACGAACTCTTGAGAATATTCCA
Source organism: Picea mariana (assembly GCA_032191745.1). Classification (NCBI taxonomy): domain Eukaryota; kingdom Viridiplantae; phylum Streptophyta; class Pinopsida; order Pinales; family Pinaceae; genus Picea; species Picea mariana. Next base: position 59,511 of record JASDQU010738659.1, read on the forward strand.
CTAAAACCATGAACCTACACGCTTCGAGGGAATTCGTCGGTGCAGGCCATTCCATAATAGCCTTGACCTTTGTTGGATCCACAACGATACCTTAGCCAAAGATGGCATGCCCTAAGTAGTGAATCTTCGATTGATAAAAAAAGCATTTAAACAATTTCCCATACAATTTGTTCTCTCGTAGATACTGTAGTACCAAGAAGAAGTTCTCGTCATGCTCCTCCATCATCCTAGATTAAATCAAAATATCTTCAAGGAATACTTGGACTAACTTTTCCAAGTATTCACAAAACACCCCATTCATCAAACTCATAAATACCCTAGGGGCATTTGTCAGTCCAAACGGTAAAAAAATAAAATCGTAACATCCAAACCTCGTCTTAAAGGCGGTCTTAGGGATGTCGTCCTCCTTGATTCGTAACTGTTGATACCCGGATATCAATTTGATCTTTGAAAATACCATTGCCCCTTTCATCCGATTAAACAAATCATCAATCCTTTCCAACAAATATTGATTCTTGATCGTTTCCTTGTTCAATTGACAATAGTCAATGTAGATTATCCATGACCCATCCTTCTTTTGTATGAAGACAACAGGTGCACCCCACAGTGACACACTTAGACGTATAAGTCCTAGGTCTAGCAACTCCTTCAGTTTCATTTCCAACTCCTATAACTCTGAGGTTGACCTTCGATAAGGCATTCTTGCTATTGATTCAGTCTCTGATTTTAGGTCTATGGTAAATTACAAATCCCTCTCAGGCGACATCCCAGGTAACTCTTAAGGGAATACATCTGCAAACTCTCGCACCACCAGAAGGTGTTCTAGACCTTCTGCTACTCCCTTCTCATTTAACACAAGGGTCACATAAAGATTACATCCCTTTTCCATGTTCTTCCGTAGCTGTAAGGAAGAGATGAACCTCAGGGAAACTCCCTGGTCCAGACCTATGATCACGTTCCTTTGTTCCTCATCATCGATCAAGCTCAATTGTTTTGTCTTATAGTTGAGTATCACCTCATGTGATTCCAACCAATCCATACCGATCACGATGTCATAAGATCCTAAGGTCATGATCTACAGGTTGACCCTAGTGAGAAACTCTCCCAGGTTAAGGCTACAACCCGTAACCTTCCCACCATCCTTTTGTTTAGCTCCCAAAGCTATTCTACAAAGCTAAGCTCATCGTGTTCAACTGGCTTTACCTTAATTCTTTTTAGCATTGCACAAGAAATGACACTCTTTGTAGCACCTGGATCTATCAAAATACTAAGGGTTTGGTCAGCGACGGTAAGGAGGCTGTTGTTGAGGCATTGGTCGATGAGGTGTAGTGGAAGTGGATCCTCGATGGAAGCCACGATATCCTGGTGAATGTCTAGCCAGTTTCTGATGATGTTGCGCACCATATGACATCTACCCCACTGGTCTTGCTGGAGTCTTACTCTGATCCCCACTGATAAGATCCTACTCTACTATGAGGGCCTTCTAGACAACATCATGCAAGTTTTGAGGCATGAGAATACTAACCTTTGCACAAATGATGATATTAAGGCCCAACATGAATCTATTGACCTTAAGTTACTTAGTACTAAGTTGTGGATCATACTGAAGCAACTCCATAAAATGGGCCTCGTACTTGGGCCCCATACGACCTCCCTGTCGTAAGGTGTTTAACTCGTTGAGTTGATGCTCAATGAATTCCTACGATAGATACCTCTTTCGAAAGCATTCCTCGAACAGTTCCCATGAAACATCTTTGACGACCATGTTCAATTGTGGCAGGAGTATCTTCCACCATAGAAGAGCACTCCCCTTCAGTTGAAAGACCACCATGAGGACCTTTATGTTGGAGGTATAGTCGTGAAGTGAAAAGAACATCACCATATTCTCCAACCATGCCTCAATGACTGCGTCATCTGGGGCACCAAAGAACTTGGGAAATTTGACCTTCTCGAGTTTGCGGTGAATACTACCAGTACCGACCCGAGCGTGTCGTGGACCATTACAGGGTGTCGATGCCCTGGCATCATCTCTGTACAAACATCTGATCAGTGCCTCAGACATCCATTTAAAGGACCTCATCATCCCAACCACATCACCCACAACTATTTATTCCTGCCCAACAACCTGTTTGTCTCCCTGGGGGTTAGACCCCTCTAGCACGGGTGCTGCTAGAGGCGTCGTGCCTCCTCCCCTGGCACCACATAGTGAATCTCTACAGTGTCATCTAACCATGATTACCGCATGGGCAGGTTAAGTTTTAATTAGCAATAGGTTATTACTCAAGGGTTTACTTTAGTGTAAATCATGGCAATCCATAGTCATAGGGTTGAACCTATTCTGATACCATATGTAACGACCACGTTGTTACGACTACAAGCAACTCAACACAAAAGATATTATTTTATTTATTTTTAAGTAGGAAGGAAACGTCGACAACAGTTAATAACACAACTTGACGACGAACACAACACATGTAGATTAAGAAACAAACAACAATGACTCAACATACTAGCACATCATGCAACTGGACGAAGCATGCGATAATCAAGAGATAGATAAAAACAACTACCCACCCGACACAAGCAAGACAATGCCTACCAGCTAAAGGACAACATCAGCAACCTGACACAATGGCTTCGACAGCCAATAACTAGAAACCTCTACGGAGCACAAAACCAAACACATTAAGGAATTACAAAACCAAGTACCAAGATTAATTACAATGAACAATACACCCACATGGGAAGCACAAGACTCTGGCCAGGTTATCATTTACATCTATCTGTTAGGGTGTGCAATGATCCCCTCATCAGGAATTGTGTCATCACAAGGTGATAGGCATGACTATAATCATGGCGCAACATGACATATTAATACCTCTAACCCAAGATAAATCCCTTGTGTTGGGAGACCAAATTATTTGTTCAAAAATTACACAAATACTATACCCAAGGACCCAATTGACAAGTCGATAAGATTCAAAGTGACATCATTCAATAATTAAATTGCACAACCAACCAAAGGATTTTTTTTTTCTTATGAGTCATCTTTTTAGGAAGTCTCCCACACTGTAAAACAAAATAATTGAATAATATCTAAAAAATTCATGTGCACGGATAATCCATTTTCATTCTCTATAGTAGAATGTTATTTAAAGCTAGCTTACTTATAAGTGATATAATAAATTAGCACTTACATTTTTTATGCCAAATAACGTTTACCATCATAAACAGGTAAGGTAATATATTAAGAACATGAATTCAAGGGGTTTCCTTTTTGAATAAAAAGAACTTCCACTTCTTCTTATCTATCAGTTTAAAATTAGTTGTCCAAAAATCATTATGCTATCTAGCAACATATGCTAACTAACAATATCGCTATTTCACGAAAATATGCTAACTATCAACGATATGCTAACCAACAATATGCTAACTAACAATATGCTAACTAACATAACTATCTAACAACCATATGCTAACTAACAAATGTTATCTAACCATATGCTATCAACAATAAAATTGTTGTCTAATCAACAGATAAAATTGTTGTATAATAAAATCGCCATCCATTAATGTTGTCATATTACTGCTATCCATTCCATTCAAAAATCCCTATTTAGCAAAGATTCATTGTTTAAAAAATGATATATATCATTATCCATATATCGTTATCCATTATGCTATTATATTACTGTATCCGGTCGATTTTTGAAATCACTATTAACAAATATACTATCTAAACCCAATAAATTCGCTCCCTATGAGCACAATATGTGGTTGTCTATTAAAATATGACATTTTGTATATCAAAATATGGCATTTATGTCTATTTAAAATATATGGTGTCATAGTCTAGTAAATGCATGATATTGTTGAGTTAATATGATATATAATATTGTTGTCTATTAAAGGTATGGTATGCCAGTCTAATAAATACATGAAATTGCTAAGTTAATATGACATCAATGAGTTAATTATGATATTCAAATCGTCTTCATACACAACGACGATTACAATGTTGTCTTTTACCTATTAAAAACATTGTCTAGTAATTATAAAAAGGTTGTCTATAAAACATTGTCTATCAATAAAAGAAGGGATTCGTTGCCATTCAAAACAATGTCTATAAGGGATTCGCTTCCAACACAATGTAATATATATCATTGTGTAAACATTACAAAAATCACTATGTAAATATTACAATTAAAGGTGAAATTAAAACTTGACAAAATTTGGATCTCTGCTATAAATTATCACAAAATAAAACACTGTGAAATATCCAAAAAAAACGTCAGGATTTAGCACGAAAACGCTAGAATTTATGTAACAATGCTGACATATCCTAAAAAATAGAGACATACCATTATCAATGTAGACATATCATTATCATTCTCTCATAGGAATTATCAAAAACTAAAAACACAGACACATCATTATCAACGTAGACATATCATTATCATTCTCTGTCGGGAATTATCAAAAACTAAAAACGCAGACATATCATTATCATTCTCTGCTAGGAATTATCAAAAACTAAAAATGCAGACATATCATTATCATATCTCTGATGGGAATTATCAAAACGTTGAGTTAAAATTTTTGGGAGGACGCAGAGATTTGCATAGAAGAAAACGCAGATATCAGAGGTTAATCATTCAGAGATGAATCAATCAAAACGCAGAGATAATCATTCACAATAAGGTGCAAGAATGATCATAAAATAAAAACGCAGAGAGAAGTAACAGATATATAGCTAGGAGAAATCTATCCTTCACTTATTATTCATGCACATGAAAGCAGGGCATTTGAATCTATAAGTCTTTACAAACTGGAGTGACGACCATCGATTCGTCTCCTGGTCAACTTCTCAGGAACAGAATAATAACTTAAGGATAAGGGACAGAAGATAAAAACATAATTTTTATTCGTATCAATGAATAAAAAAAAATGCAGAGAAGTTGACGCAGCCGCACTCCTCGGGGCACATCTGCTTCCTCAGGACCTTCTTTCCTTCACGACCCGAAGAACTCAAAGGTTCCTCTAATTCCCTATCAGGAATTTTCCTTACCCACAACAACTCTTCAAATGATCCCCTTTAATGATCGGGAAATCGGACCTCGGAATTTCACGAATCCTTTGGTCGCACACCTTGTGCTTCACAATACCCCGAAATCTGATGGTTAAATGTCAACACCTCCCTGTTCCTATCAAGAATCCTTCTGTCAGGATTTCAAAACTTATGATGTCAAAAATAAGTTACCTTGCTGACCCCCTATTCCCGATATGTCGATATGCCGACGCCCACATGCGGGTTGACTTTTCCACCTTCCCCTTCAATGCCTCTGTCTAGATTTCAGGATTCGCAGGATCGCAAATCCTGATGTCAATGGACTCGGGACTTCCCTTTTTCCCGATCCCCGATATGAAACTCCAACTGTCTTCCACTAACTCCCGTCGTGGCCCACACGACTCCTCCGTCAGGGTATCGCGTTTCGCGATTCCAACATGTAAGAGTTTTTTACCTTAGAAATCTCTGATGCCTGAACTTTGACTCCTCAGGATTTCCTGACACACGTCCCAATCGATGGACGGTTCTGAACTCGTCGAAATATCGCGGATCGCGATTCCTGATGTTGTGATTTCTTCACTCTCGGAATTTT
>JASDQU010738659.1:65891-95669 GCA_032191745.1 Picea mariana
GCTCTCTCTCAACTTATTTTAAACCCATGGCCTTGAAAACTAGTACCCTTGCGACCAAAATATTAAAATCAACTCCTGAATCAAAAACAGGTGATATTGGTAGTAGCCCCCCTATCTGTATGAGTATAGGGGCTCCCCCTATGCCCTCCCATTAAAGGATAAAACCACCACTCCTTTAATGGGTGGGCATGGGGAGAGGGAGGGTTAGGTCATGGGTGGATGGGGAGCTGGGGTGGGTGAATTTCGAGGGATGGGAGAAAGGTATTTTTTAATTTTTTTTAATAATAATCTATTTTTAAGGTCACGGCCAAGCTAGACACCAAATTAGTGTATGATACCCCCTTGTTTGTGGGACAAAGGACCCCCTCTGCCCAATTATTTTGACTGGTAAAGTCTACGGAGGTATACATACCCTACCACCCTCTGGATTTGAACTTGTTATTTTGATTGTAATAGCATTGAGATTTTAGGCCATGGTTTAAAAAATGTCACAATTTTAAACTTAAAAAAAGGGGACTTTGAACAGTAACACATATTTTCGATTCGGGGTTTGATTTTAAGATTTTGGTTACGAGGGTATCGGTTGTCATGGCCATGGGTTTCAAAGAGTTGCAATTTTGGCCATAGGCGTTATTTTGACCTTTAGGAGTTATTTGAAGTTATTCTCTTATTTATTTGGGTTAGGGACTAGTTCATTTTATTATTATTATTACTTGTTGGACTCTCTATATTTGGTATATTCAATTGTCGTAGTCTAAGCGTTCTACATTTTGGCTCTTTTCCGGGAATATTTGCCAGTGATATTTTCCTAAATTCCGGTGAGAAATTGTTAGATCTACATATTTGAGTGGTTACTTCTGTATAATATGAGTGCCACAAGGGTTTTTCAACACGCTGAATCCATTTCTTTATTCAGAAAGACAATTTAAACAATGGAAATTTGTGATTTCGTGTAGATTATGTCGTCATATTCCAGCGAAAAGGGCCAAAACATAGAATAGTTAAACACCTATTCAATTTCACTAGATATTTTGGATAATCAAATTGAAAATGAACAAGTCCATCAACATACATCCATACATATTGATATAAGTGGAAATCATATTTTTTGTGGTAGTATCCCTTCGAGCTCGATAACCATAGCCCCTTGTAGTTCCAAATACAGATCAAAAACCAATATCTGAATCAACAAAGAAAACAACAGCAATGTGTATTGAACTAGCAGCTTCCACACATCTTGATATAAGTGGCAATCATAATTTTTGTGGTATATAGATACAACTTTCCAAACTAATGAAGTCAATCATCATCATCCATACCCAAAAGAAGCCACTAATGCTCAAATTTCCCGCTTAAATTTTTTGTTTGTGGAGAATGGTGGTTATAGGATTTTGGAAGGGATAGATTTAAAAGAAAATAATAAGGTTTGTATTAGTTTTATGGCTCAATTTTAATTAAAAAGAAAAACATTTTTTCTATTATTTTAGTTAAAATAAATGCTAGATTACAATAGTGGTCAATTAGAGATTATACATAGGCATTAATAAAGTCATGTCGATAATGGTCAATTAGAGACTATACATAGGCATTAATAAAGTCATGTTGACTTTAGGTTATTTTACACTTTTATGCTTGGTTTCACTTTAGTGTGTTTCCCGATCTATCCAACATTCATAAAGTGGATTAAATCGACTAGCTTGTAACCCTTTAACCCTTAGTTTTATGGCTCAATTTAAATAAAAAGAAAAAGGTTTTTTTTTTTGTTATTTTTGTTAAAATAAATTTAAGATTATAATAATGGTCAATTAGGGATTATACATAGGAATTAATAAATTAGTGTTGATAATGGTCAATTAGAGACTATACATAAGAATTAATAAAGTATTGTCGACTTTAGGCTATTTTACACTTGTATGCTTTATCTCACTTTAGTATGTTTCTCGATCTATCTCAAATTCATAAAGTGGATTAACTCAACTAGTTTGTAACCCTTTATTAGAAATTTCTTTCTTTCTCATTTATGCAATGCAATACAAAGAACTCTCTCGAGTATCTTGGTTTTTTGTATGAGTTTGATTTCTGTGATATAGTATCAAAGCTCAGTTAAAGTCATGGAGTCTCTGGGAGAATGAAGACCTATGGACTACCACTAGATAAGATGGATCGAGGGATCGCCAACATAGCACATCTAAGAGACAAAAGGTTTTTTCCAAAACAATTATTGATTTTTTTTAATTCTTTATTAAAGAAAATGATTTTTTTAAGGGAACCTTGCATATCAAGGTTTCAAAGAAAAAAAATTGAAGATTCGTACCTGTTAGAAATAAAGGGATGTGCTCATTCTTCCATAGACAATATAGAAATATTTTCACCCAACCATAGGCACAAAGGCCACCCTCGAGCACCTTAACCTTGACAGATAGAATAATTCGGGTAGCAGACCAATATCCAACCAAGGCTAGCCCACCTTTCTCCAAGGGTAGCACACCAAGAAAGAATAACCATAAACCAAGAATAAATTCTAAACCATAACCAAAATGTCAGTTGCAGCAGTTGCAATTTCACTCCCTCTCTAAACTTGTGCACCACTAGTCCTTATGTAGTTGTGAGAGTGTGAGTGAAAAATGAGCTCTAGCGCCCTCTATTTATACTTCTTTATCTCACTTGACTGGGTAGAATTCTCTTTATGCAGGATAATAACTCAATATTGAATATTATCTTGAGTCGACTTGTCTCCTAGGGTTATTATCCAATGTTTTAGGGTTTCTCTTACTTCCCATAATATTTTAGTCTTGTCAAAGGTTACACATGGAGGTTAATACCTCTCGCAACTGTTAGGTGGAAATATTGTCGTTTAATTCCGTTGTAGTATTTTCCCAACCATTTAATTTGTCAATCCAAGGTTCGTAGGCTTACGAAGCACACACACTATATATGTAGGACTGAAGTAGAAGTAATCTAATCTAAATTGCTGAAATGAAACTAACCTAGGAAAGCAGGAAACATTAATCTAGGAAAGCATGAAATTGCATAAAGGAAAAGCAATACAACATGTGAAGAGTTAACGACAAATAACATATGTGAGCTCACACAATAAAACTATCTTGAATTACATAACAATAATCAAATGACAATCATGAAAGCATAACAATGAAAGAATATGAATCAAATCTAAGAATCCCTTTCTCTTTTGAATCCTAATGACTACTCTGATTCTAATCACATCCTAATTGAATAATCTAATTCCCCCCTCATGAAGAGAGATCACTCTCTTTTATACATGAGAGCCTTGAAGATAAGATAACCATCTCATTATTACAGATCTACTATTCTCTCAACCTATTTCCCATTATTACAAAATATAATCCCTTTAAATCCTCACACATATCTCTCATATATCTTAGATAAGATATTCCAACCAAATCTCCATGATCTTCTCCTTTGGAATGGTCTTGAATTATCTCCTCAAATATTGAAATGGTGGAGGAAGTATTCGAGAAATCCTTTGAATTAATCCTTCACATATTCCTACACATTACAAAGCTCACACATATTTGAGATATATATGAAAACATGTTGATTTTATAACATTTAATCACAAATTCATTTTAAATACTAAAATGAATAAAGTGGATAACAATAAGGTGAAACCCAAGTATATTTATGGAAATGATATCATGAAAGGTTAATGGGGCGATGAAATGTGAAGAATGATGAAGGGAAAGGTGGATGAGAATAGGACATTTCTGAGCCCCAATAGAAACTACCATAATATCAACACTCCCTCCTAGCTAGGGAGGTATTAAAGGTAATGGTCTTGAACACAAACAGACCATTCAACTGGTAACATCGTCATAGCCACACAGTCTATCTCATGATCAAATAGATCAACTCACGAGCAACATCATCACTATCATTATCATATGATAGCATCAACTACATCATATCTTGAATCCATACTCCATCTGAGTAATCGGCCATGATGTTGAATAAGTCACTCACTCCACAGAGTGATACAAGAACTATTATTCTAATCCATACATATTTCCTAGAAGAATAATTGTTCCAACAGATGCTAGAAGCGACACCATGGGCTACAAGGACTATTATTCTAATCCGGACATACATCCTAGAAGAATGATTGACTTGGACCATTTTCCCTCCAGCCACTACTATGAACTCGGGGGAAATGTATGTCATGTACCAATATCTCCACTCTACTCACTACTGTGAACTCAAAGAGACAAACCTTCTTCTAATCCAGACATATGTCCTAGAAGAATATTTTTCCATGGTACATCAGCAATCTGTCAACCTGGACCATTCTCCACAGGGAGAATGTATGTCCACTAGTAATCATCCCTTCCTAGACCATTCTCCGTCTGGAGAATGTTTTCCCATCATCACAATGATTGTCCATCTAGCTGGAAATCATCTCCAACACTAGTGATAAGCTTCATGGCAATCATAGCAATTACATCTAGTAGAACAAAATTGTGTTTATCCATAGTAGTACACAAATATTATCTAGTGGTAAAAAACCACACCTGGTAGCACACGGCTACTAACCAGTGACACACAGTCACTACCAGTGGATCACATCCACAACAGTAGCATACAACTATTGTACAAAGACATACAGTCTCCACAACAATCATATCATCTTATATCAATCTACATAAAAAATATCATGATACAAATTGAGTCATCTGGGCTATTCTTCCACTCACATATGTGAGATCTGGAAGAGAATCTTCCCTCAGAAAGTAAAACATCAGCCATGGGCTATCTAGACTATTCTTCCCAAGCATAGAAGAATAATTGTCTCTAATTTCTGATCTTGGACCATTCACCTAACTTGGCCATTCCTCTGGCACTAATCATAGTGCAACATGGAGAGAATGAGTTTTCCCTAGGGAATGTTTGTCCCTGATTGTTGAACCTGGACCATTCACCTAACTAGTCCATTCCATCATCACTAAACATATTGCAACTTGGAGAGAATGAGTCTTCCCCAATAATGATTGTCCGGACCATGTCCTATGGAAATCATTTTCCTGCACCAACCTCCAAAATGGACCATTATTTGAAATTGCTAACAATTGTGAACTTCGAAAGAATGAATGCCCGATGAGGCGGACCATTCTACTTGACCACTACTGAGAGTGACTGCCAAGAATAATGACTATCCTAGACCATTCCCACACACTGGACACAAAGGGAATCGTTGTCTATGGTACATCATCAATCTATCGAACCATTTTCATTACGAAAATGATTTTTCGATATGGACCATTTTCTGAACTGGAAAATGCATGTCCGTCAGAAATCTTGAACCACTTTCTGGACTGGAAAGGAACTACCCAAATTGGACCATTTTTTGAAATGGAAAATGAATGTCCTTAAGTCAATAACATATCAGTGCTCCCTCCCAACTTGGGAGTAATCTCTTCCTTTTTCAATAAGGAAGACATCTCCAAGAACCTCAGCTTGTCCCTTAAGTATGCAATCTTTTCATCTTGGATAGAGGCTTTACCAAAATATCTATTATCTACTCATTTGTGGAGATATAATGGAGAATCACTTCTCCCCTCTGGACTTGATCATGGAGAATATAATTCTTCATCTCAATGTGCTTTGACCTATCATGGAACATAAGGTTCTCTGAAAGCTTCACGTATCTTTGATCATCATAATATATCACGGTCAAATTCAACACATGATCAGTGAGTCCAAAAACCAACTGACGGAGCCACACTACTTATGTACAAGTATCACAAACTGCTATATACTCTGCTTTTGTAGTGCTGAGTGCAACAGACTTATGTTTCTTGTTGGCCCATGACATCATGGCAAATCTCAAGATGAAACATATCCAAGTAGCACTTCTTCTGTCATTTTCACTCCCTGCCCAATCTGAATCAATAAATCCATGCAGTTGTATATCATAACTTAAATGTCCCACAAAACAAATATCTAGCTAAGTATTCTCTAAATACATTAACAAGCCAATCAATTGTCGATACAGAGACGGGTCTACTGGATTAGAGTCTCTCAACTTCTTCAGATCTTTCATCATGCGAGTTTTTCATGGATTTGCAATCCATCATCTCAAAGTTCTAAAGAACCATTTCAATAAACTTCCTCTGTCATAGAAAGTTTTCACCACGTTTTTTATGTACATGAGAGGCTCTACACCAAGTTTGCTTGAATCCACATAAGGTATTCTTCCATCTGCATACAATGGTTTATTTCCGGTATACCTCAAAACCTTGAGGTCGATCTGCATACGCTTATTCTTCAATTACTCTATTTGAGTAGAATAGTATTTACATTCATCTGATGTAAACTTGAACCCATGGATATTGCAGGAGATATAATGGCTCAAGTAGAGGTATATCTGGTTACTAGAACAACTTGTCATCGTAGTCTTTTCCTTCCTACTAGGAGAACGCTCTAGCTCTAAGTCTCTCCTTGTATCTATCAATGCTTAAGTCTTTTTCACAATTTCTCACATACATTGTTCTTCATCACAACTTCCTTCCATTCCTTTTTCTTGACTGCTTCTAGTGGGTTCAAATTGGTTCAATTGGTTGTTCTGAATTTTCTTTCTTTCTTGGAATCTTTATGTTCTTCCTCATGTTTATCTTCAATGTTAGATTCCATGGAATATTATATAGATTACATGCCCATATTTCCTGAAGGATCCAACCTTCTGCCATAGGAACATAAATGTAGATGGACAACCAAGGATATTCAAGGATTCCTTTCGAAAGATAATTCTTCTAGAGTCAAACTAAACACGTGTTGCTTATCATAGCTGCTACTTCCAATGAAGAACATGGATAGATACTTCAAGGTATTCATGGATTCTTCAATGGATCATATCATTGGGGATTATCTTCCTCCTAATCCTGACTTCATGCCTGAATGAGAAATATGCATGCTCTTCTTTTGGAATTTTTTGATCAGCTCCCTCCATCTGAGAGAGTCCATGTTCTCATCTGTTGCATCTCTCTTTACTTTCTACAAAGTGTCACAAGCTTGTTCTAGTTTCCTTTTGATTTATGACTTCCTTCGAGTCTGAATCCTTTGAGTCTCTTTAAGTATGTTTCTATCTGTTCAGATTGCTTCCCATCTAGCAGTTGTGTCATCCTCATAAACTTCTTTTATGACAGCTTCCGCAAGGATTGTTCATCAAACATATTTCACAGGGGTACCTGCTCGGAACAAGAGAAACAAGAACAAATAGGAATATATATCTAGAGGAGATGTTAGTTAAACTTGAAAACAAGTACAATAAGCATCTATATCAATAGTATTTGTATGCAATCAAGTATTCATTACACCTAGAAATAATAAAATCTTTCAAATATTGCTTTCACTATTTGTAATGTAGTAACTATCACCTTTGATATACACAAATTTGAAACTTCACAATTTAATCAAACCTGGAACCTAAAGCCTTAACTACTATGGATGGTGCACTTGTTCTTCTAAATGCATTGAATCCAAGATTACAGCTTGGACAAGATCTCCAGTACTTTCCCTGCAAACACACTCATGTTTTTCTAAATGATATAACTTAGATAGCATATACAAGTGTATACCTTTGAAACCTTGTAGCATCGTCGAGCTTGTCTTCCAATCTAAAACTAGATACCATCTTTACAACAAGAGATTAAAAACTCAATCAGAATATTCAATGATTAGAACAAGCTAGAAAATCTAAAATTTCAACTTTGACCACAAAATCAATTTGACCAGAATTCAACCTGTGACTTTGACTTTGACCAAAGATTCAAACCTGACGTTTTTTTTGGCTAAGAGTACTAAGAGGTGCGTTATGTTAGGGCGCACTAGGATTTCAAGGAATTAGGTCAAATTCTTCCACAGAAGTGCTCGAACACAAGGGTTAGAGTTTGTTGCAGCTGCATAATCAGAAAAACTAGTTGCAACTGTAATTGGTGCCATAACAAGCTTAAAAAATAAATTCCCAATCTATATTCCAGTGGTTAAACTATCTGAAGATAGTGTGTACCCATAACATTTTATAAATAAATGGATGTGCTCATTTTTCCATAGACAATATAGAAATATTTTCACCCAACCATAGGCACAAAGACCACCCCTGAGCACCTTAACCTTGACAGGTAGAATAATTTTGGTAGTAGACCAATAGCCAACCAAGGCTAGCACACATTTCTCCAAGGGTAGCGCACCAAGAAAGAATAAACAGAAACCAAGAAGAAAGTCCAAACCATAACCAAAATGCCAGTTGCAATAGTTGCAGCTGCACTCCCTCTCCAAACATGTGCACCACTAGTCCTTATGCAATTGTGAGAGTGTGAGTGACAAATGAGATCTAGTGCCCTTTATTTATGTTGATTTATCTCACTTGACTGGGCCGACTTCTCTTTCTGGAGGCTAATAACTCAATATTAAATATTATCTTGAGTCGACTTGTCTCCTATGGTTATTATCCAACGTTTTAGGGTTTCTCTTGCTTCCCAGAATATTCTAGTCTTGTCATAGGTTACACGTGGAGGTTAATACCTCCCACATCCACCATAATATCAACAGTACCATTGTACAATGTTAGGATATTTAGACACTTGGGAGTTGGTTAATATCAACTTGGTCTAATGTGTCTTTAGGTAAAGTGTGTTACTTTACTATGCATTGTACTTATCTAATTCGATGATCATGATTATGTTTTAAACATAGAGTAATTCAATGGTTCGTCTTCTCCTTTATACTAACAACTATATTGATATGTGGCTTAACTCTCGATTTTGAGAAACTCATATGTAAATTATTTTCCTTTTGCATTAATATATTACCTCAAGTGACCGCATTGACTAGAGTTGTGAACTATTTCCCTCTCTAAGGGATTTGACCATTTAATGCATTGGTGTACTAATATTTGCTCTATTTGTGTGAGCAGTGTCCTTAAGGTGTTTGACTTGTGTGGATATACCTTTTTTATCAAACATGGTATCAAATCCCCTATAAAGACCCACTATCATTGTTGATCAATACTTTGAGCCTTTGTCACTACATGAATCAAAATATTTATGGATTTTATTATTTCTAGGCTTTTTTTAACTGAGAGAACCGTTCCACTGCGTCTGGGGCACTGGTTTCAACTGGAAACCCTTTTTGTTTTAATCAAAAAGGTTTTTGATTTCCCAAAATACAATTTCATTACATATTTTAAAATCTCTTTCATTATGTTTTAATATTTCATTTTGATTTGTTTTGTTTACCCCATTTCAAATCAATGTATGTTCTTTGTCATGTGCCTTATCTGATCTCAAAAAATCGGAAACACAATGGAAAGTGTTTTATTTTTGCATATATTATTTTCCCTGTGCTTTTTGTGATCTCAACGAATCATAAACAAAAAGAAAAATTGCATTTTTGGGTAGACTAACTAGGATATAACTCCATGCTTATAAAGATTTGAAATTGTTTTTTCATAAAAATTGTTTGTTTTTGTGTGTGGTTGTGTTGAAGTTTTTTAAGGAAAAAACAAGGGTTTTGGGAGTAAACACAAACTTTGAGGCAAAAAATTAAAAAGGCCTCACTTCTCCTTCTTAAAATTTGTTATATATTATGCATTAACTCACTTGGTTAAAAAAATTAATTAAAGTAAAGGTCTTGAGCTCAACTCTTTATTTTCATTAAATTACCATTTTGAAAAAGTTCATATAACTTTAAGTTATAATATCACTTTGTTGTAAAATGCATTTCAGTTAAATTATAAAAGTGTATCACTCAAAATAATTTTAATATTTTTTAAAATTTACACTTTGCATGCAACTTTAATTTATAAAGTAATTTTATTGTAAAAGTGATTCTCGCTTATTTTATAAAAGTGGGTCACTTACATTATAAAAGTAATTTATTTGTAAAACCGAGCTTATAGGAAAAGTTTGAAAATGAATGGAAATATTTTTACTCGATAACTTTCTTGTGCACACATCACCATGTTGATCAACCTCAACTTGCCATGTGGCATATTGGTTCATTTTTTATGTCTTTCTTCAAAATGGCATAACTTTGACATTTGGATTTCATTTTCGATGTTTTTTTCTTCTAAACTACATATTTATTCAAGAGATTTTCATCTAAACAGTGAGTTTTGGCTTTTGAAGCCATATTATCTACATATTGTGCTATGGCTAGTCTAAGTTATCTCTTGCTTATCATTTCAAAGTACTTCTCATGGGAATCTCATATGGAGGATATACTACCAAATAGGCAACTTTACCAAGTTCTTTTGGGAACAGAGATTGTCTATATTAACACATTAAAAAGATTCAAATGTGACAGTAAAAAAAGTGAAGCATGGGGATTAATTGAAATGCATATCCCTAGTGATCTTCAATTTCACCTTCAAGGGATCGAGACCCCAGATGCAACATGGAAAAATTTGGATACTTTTTTTGGCAAACATAATAAGATTCAAACCCATCAGCTCGAAAATCAATTGATTGCTTTAAATCCTCTCTAGCATTGAATTTTTTTTATCTGAGTTTAAAACACTTACACTTTTACTTGTAGAATGTAAAATACTCAAGACAGATGACCATTTATATATGTTATTCTCACTAAGCTTGGTACTACCTACTTTGTTTTTGAATCTATTTTTCACTCCACCAAAGAAGCTCTTATTAGTCAAGGGGATACTTACAAAATGCACTCTCTTCAAGCTTTATTAGAGAGTGTAGTGTAGCTAGCGGGGATAATATGGGGTACCGTTGATGTCTAGATTTGTTAAGGTCCAAACAACAACCTCGTGAGGATATGAATCCCCATGTGTTTTTATAGAGGTGGTACTCTTCTTTGGCCGAAAGATATATCTTGAATAACTTGGATTAGGGAGAATGTTAGACAGCAAACCCCAGATATTTATTTATTTGATTTGTGCATGGAATGGTTCTTGATAACTAGATCTAATCTTTATGTGCAAAAAATAACTTCTTAACAATTAAAATATTTAATAAATGATTCAATATCATAATATATGCATACTCATAACAATTTATGCAACCCTCTAAATCACATACAAGTAGAGGATACATTCATATCTTCTCACAAGAAAAAGGAGGAAAAATAGTTTTGATCATTTCAAATAACTTTAAATGAGTTTTGCATTCATAACTTGAAATGATTTTATGGGAATACTTCAAAAATATCATCCTCAGAGATCCCAAGATCTGATAAACCATTAAAGTAAAACCTTGAAGTAGTTCTCTATTGATTTTCATAAAGATATTCAACAATACAAAACATCTCAGCAAACCAATTGACTAAATGTTCAGAAATGAAAAGAAATAAATATCAATGAATCTAATAGACAATCATGGATTACATCTGAAAGTCACATACATGGTTGTAAATACTCCATGATCTTATATAGAACAAGTCTTTGAATAATACAAGAAAGACACTCAAGAACTCATCCTTATGTTTATTTCATAAATACGAACAAAAATCCTTGAGAAAGTAGTGTAGAAGAAAAAGAAGAATGGAGAATATGGAGATATTTGTTTTCTTATCAAAATCTTGGATACATGTTGATGGTTGGACCCTTCTATTTTGATCTCTTTCTCCGATAATACAACCTTATCTAACCCTTTCTTTGATGGTATTCTGTCTCTTTTAAAATTTGCATTCTATGCTTCTTGAAGTAGTTAGGGATTTCTCTTGCTTGGAATAACCACCTTAATTAATGTTTCATTGAAATCTCATTAATGACTCTGCACCATTATAATTCATGTCTTGAAGTGGTCCCTTTTGGTCCTTAATAAAAATTTTGAAATAAACTTTTATTTTCCAAAAATTTTAATTGACTACCTTTTTTAAAGTGGACTATGTTTTGATTTTCTGAGCAAAATATTTGTCCTTTTAGCTATGGAAACCACTTTATATGCAATACTCATCATATCATATTTCCAGTCTTTCTAAGAGAAAATTGGAGTTCTGGATCTCAAGATATAGCTTCGGGAAGTCAAGGTATCAAGCAGATTTATCAATAAACCATGAAAACATAGTTGACTGTGTCATACCCCTAGGTTGAACTCCAATTGTAAATGTAAATGTGAATATGTTTTATAGGTTGGTGAGCTAGGTTATTATAGGCCAAAAGACTTATGTGATTAATAGGCCAAAGATCCTAGATTCTAAAGTCCATTAAGCCTATTTTTGTATATGTAAACACTCATATCATTAATAAAGTACATTGTTGTGTGTAAACCAACCACGATAAAAGAGTATGGGGGACTAAAATACACTAGGAAGGGAAAAGGGGGGAGATAAGAGCCTAGTAAAGGGGCTAATCTAGAGGTCTTATTTCCAAAGGAATATTATAATATACTCCTAAAGACTAAGGTGGGGATAATTATTTTATCCTAAGTTTTAAGGATGGGACAAGTGGGCCAAAGTGGCTCTCAATCTAACAAGTGTCCAATTTGGGACATGCATACAAAGAGTTTGTCCTTAGTGCATGAGACATTTCAGTTTTTCATCCATCCATGTTATTCATCCATTCTCTACATCATTGGGACCTCTACATCATGCACGCACGCTTTAAGCAATAACCCGTACCCTCCCTGTTATGAGTAGCGCACTTGTACCTTACCCGGAGTTTGTTGTTTCCATCACCTATACCTTACCCGGAGGTTGTTGCTACCATCACTTGTACCTTACTCGAACATTGAAGCTTCCATAACCTGTACCTATACCTGGTTGACTTAAGATCTGGATTGAAGAAGCGGGTTGTCAAGCCCGTGGGATTGAAGAGGCAGGGTGTCAGGCCCATGGATTGAAGCGGCAGGTTGTCAAGCCCATGAGAAACTCTCTCCTAGTGAGAGAATTGTTGGGAATTGATTTCCGTAAGGAGACCAACTACAGCTACAATTCTCTGAGACTTAATGTTTGGCCTGTTGTTGAAGCCCTCGAAGGGAAGTGGGGCACTCTAAGGACTGTTGAGTAGAGAAGGGGCACACTTTCTAGGGTGGGACCCGCATGTGGGGAATGAGAGACTGCGAGTTTTTAGTTTGATTTGGAACATGATGGAGTTGTTCCCAATGTCTGAGATACATCATCCTGGCTAGGAATCCCTTTACATGGGTGGATTTTAGTCCCAGCTCGGGGATGGCTCACTGTTGAGAGTTCTGAGCAGCATTGTCTAAGGCTGGGAGGATCATGGAAGGTTTGCACGTAGTTGGTGGTCATTTACCAAAGATAAGTATTAATTGTGTGTTATATTACTTGCTTCATTATTCTTTAAGTGTTTAATTTCATGGGATTTTCTTGTGTGATTTGTTTGTGTATTTTTACATTTATTTTTGAATGAATCTATGCATTTGCTCAAAGTAATTGTATATATTTAAAAATTTGTATACATTCCGTAAGTTTTATGTGGCATATCCCAACATATGGATGGGGATGCTACACTATGGCATCAGAGTTGATGGAAAGAGAAGTATGAGTGATGTGACTCGGCCTAGGTGGTCAGGTGGTGATGTTACAACATGGTATCAGAGCCCCGGTTTTCAACACTATGCCTAGATGGGCCGAGCAAGTTGAAATTGAAGTAAAATTTCACAGAGTTTTGAAGTTATAATGCGTCCCTGGGTGCTAGGAAGGAACTGAGATAACACTTGGGTTGTGTTCCAAAGCTTAGGAGGTGTAGTGGTTCGAGAAAACCAACGAAGGAAAGAAACCATAGTAATCATTGATTGGGATGCAAGTTTAAACCTGGGCCATTGGATATGTTCAGGAGAATACAGATCCTTCACATTCGTCGGATCTGGAGAAGGTGTGTGGTCGTTAAGCATCGAAGTCCTTTGGACTTCGCTACTCCAGTAGTTTTTTGTTGTTTGTTGGAAGGGAGGCAAAAGCCTCGAAATCCTAAAGTCTCGGAGTGAATCTACGCCGTAGAACACTCTGAGGAGTGTCATCCCTTGGATTGGTTGAGCATAGATCTAGATTGTTGGATAAAACACCAGACCAGAAGAGAAGTGTGTGTGAGAAGATCAGATCCCAGCCACTGGATCTGCTCACAGGAAAATGTGAGGCGTAGATCTCACAGCAGTTCGAAGGTTCGACACTCCGGGAGAAATGAGTTCTTGTGTTGCCAGGAGGAAAATATCCTGAAGTCTCAAACACTGGAGTGAATCCTAACCATTGGTCGTCAGGGACACATGGCAACATATTAGCAAGTTTCTAAAAGTTCGGCAATCCAAAGGATCATGGGTGAAAAGTGTTCAGGCATGAAAAGGCCCACAGTCACAAACTCCAGAGTGAATCCTGACCATTGGTCGTTAGGAACACGTGTTAGCGGATTAGAGAGTGTCTGGAAGTTCAGAAATCCAGAGGATCGTGTGTGAAAATTGTTTAGGTGTTAAAAGGCCTGAAGTCCCGAACTCCGGAGTGAATTCAAACAATTGG
This sequence comes from Picea mariana, assembly GCA_032191745.1. Taxonomy (NCBI): domain Eukaryota; kingdom Viridiplantae; phylum Streptophyta; class Pinopsida; order Pinales; family Pinaceae; genus Picea; species Picea mariana. Next base: position 80,355 of record JASDQU010738659.1, read on the forward strand.
TCATCAGAGACACATGTCAACAGATTAGCGAGTGCCTGGAAGTTCGGAAATCCAGAGGATCATGGTTGAAAAGTGTTCAGGCGTGAAAAGGACACATGTTAGCAGATTCTTGAACCTTCAGGAGTTCGAAAATCTGAAGGATTGTGGAAAAAAGGTGTTCTGGCATGAAAAGTCTTGAAGCTCCGAAGCCCAAAGTCAATCCAGGTCGTATATTGATGGGGACACATGAACTGTAGATCCCATACCATTGCTAGTTCATCGTTTGACAATTTGGGAGGCAACATGCAATTGAGTTTTAGAACTCCCGAAGCCCGTAGTTCCAGAGGAGATCTAAGTTGTTGGCTGCAGGAGGAGCGAGAGTTGTAGATCTCAAATTCGATGTTCAACAATTCAGGAGGCATCATGCATTGTAGCCTCAGAACTTCGAAAGCCCAGAGTTCCGGAGGAAATCCCATTCGTTGGTTGCAGGAGGATAAAGATTTGTCGATCTCGAATTCAGCATTCGGCGGATCGGGGGTATTGTGCATTAAAGTCACAGGAATTCCTAAATCCTGGAGTCTCGAAGCTCCTATTGACCATTGATCTCCGCAAGGAGTAGGGACCGTCGATTCTTGAACCCTTTGGGGGTTTACCACTTCGGTGTTCGAAGGAATTGAAATGTAGTGCTGGAAGATCCTTCGAAGCCCGAAGCTCTGGATCCAGAAAGCACCGGAGTAATGAATCTCTAAAGAAGCGACCGTCTGGGGGTTCACCACTTCATCATTCGGGGGAAATGTTTTTTTGTGTTGAAAAATCCTTCGAAGCCCGAAGCTCCAAAGCGTTGGAGTCCCTAAACTCCAACGAATCATTGTTCGGGGATTTAGCCACTTCGACGTTCAAGGAAAGTGTTGTGTTATGTTATAAAATGTTCCTAAGTTTTAAAGAACCTGAGTCCTGAAGCTATGGAGAAGTGGATGTTCGTAAGTTCACCAATTCGACATTTGGGGGAATTGGAATGTGTTGAAGGAGAAACCTCTAAAGCCCGAAATTTCGGAGCCCCAGTCATATCCCGCGGTCACATGAGATTGGGGCCGAAGTAAAGGGCCTAGTGCCTGAAAATTGATTTTAAAGATAGAAAGGGGCTTAGAGAAGGAGTTTGTGGGATCTCTGATTGAACGGACCGACATTTGAGAGAAATCACAGGATATTATGAACCTTAAGAGAGGATTCAGCACGGTTCCAAGAGATAATTCAACTTCCGAAGAAGATCACATGTACAAGGATTTCCTTCACAAAAGGACAATTTTTCAAATAACCATAAATTTCTTCTCAAAACTCAGAATTAAGCATGGAAGTAGGCGTTGGAAAGGTCTTGAACAATAGAATAAAAATTTTCACCCAAAAAATCGATCTGGACAGTCATTTTCTCAATAAATCAAAAGAAATAAATCAGATGTAATATTGAATCAGAATTGTTCATATTTTCATGCAATTGATAAATCAATTAGCCTAACAGGTTTTGTTGGCTGCACATTTTGCAGAGTTAACATCTTTTAGATCATAACAGGATTAGTGCAGAGCGAAAAATCGTGGAAGATACAGAAGGGGATATATTTCAATATGGGTAATGAAGGTACAAACTCAAATGGTCATTGAGACAGAAAGGAAGAAAACATGAACTTGGTGGAGACCATTAAAAGTTTGCAGAGGGATGTCCACAGTTATAAAGATGATAATGAGAGGCTCATGAAAGAAAAGGAGCAACAAGAATACGTCAACATAAATTTGATGCATATCTTGGACAGAATAGAAAAGAAGATGGATAAGGAGAATGTCTCAAGCAAATCAGGAAGTCATGGGTCTCCTAATGAGAGGAGAAGAGAAATAAGTGTTGGAAAACATCACCATCACTCCCTAGGGAATTTCACTAGGAGAGGACACAATATCTCAAGTCCATCCCATGTGAGGAAGCATAAGAGGAGGTCTGGGATGGATGAGCTACAAGGAGAAATGAACAAAATAAAGCCTCCTACTTTTGATGGTGAGTACGAGAAGGATGAAGATGTTGAAACATGGTTGCTAGGAATGAGAAAGTATTTTCAATTGCATAATTACTCTTCACAAGTAGAAGGAATAATTGCCATATATCATCTCAAAGGAAAGGTATCCATGTGGTGGGACCAATTTGTATAGGTACAGCCATGAAATATTGGGAATCCACTACAAAAGATCCACTCCTACAAATCAGAATGCTCATTGGAATCAAGGTGTAAAGAATATCATTTAAATAGAGGAAGTAGTGAAATATTATTCAGTTTAGCAAAGTCCAAGGTTAAGATAAAGAGGTACATGGTGGGAAGACCTATTCTATGAAAATTGATATATCGGGATGCTAGTATTCTGATAAATAAAGACAGAGTGTAAATATGGAGAGAATGACAACATCTCCAAAGATCAGTCCTACAGTTTTAGAGATAGTTGTTCCATGATTGTTATCAGAGTAGAGCAATGGAATCATGGTTGTATGACAAAAATTCAGAGGTGAAGCAATAAAGGTGTGAACATACTAAAGAAGTGCCATCAGATGCATAAACAATGCATTATGTACAAATTGAATTTAGAGGAATGAAATCAAGTTCTAAGGAAGGGTTTTCCCATACAGGGAAGAAAGATTCTAGGATGGATTCATGTCCTTGAACATCTTAGGATAATGAAAACAAGGTTTCTAAAGGAAAAACAATAAGGAACCATGAAGAAGAAAATGATTATATGCTTGGTATAGAATGCAAAAGAAATAAAATCTAAGGAAAATCTATATCAAGTGGAACAGAACCATAAGTGACATTCCAGGGGTGGAAAGTATCATTGGAATATATGATGGCAAGTAAGAGAAATGCTAACTCATTCTAGTTAACTCTATGCAACTGGAAAAGAAGAGATTGTGTAGCATAGCAACATGTTGAAAATGATTATGCAAGTCGGGTTGAAATCAGATGGGTCAGGACCGGAGAAAGTAATGGTTCATTAAGAAAATCCAAGTGTTGATATGTTCAGTCAAGGGAAGGCTAAAAATTAATATTAGCATAATATATGGTTACAAGTGTGCAAAGTAGATAAGAAAAGTTGGGATGGAAAAGTACTCAAGATAGAGAACAATCAGGCACATTGTTTTCTTTTATAAGAACACAAGAAGATTCAGGAATCCGGGAAGAATTGAATACTTCTTGGAACAACAAAGAAAAGTGATACGGGGAGAAAGAGGTTGTTACAATTACTATAGCAACAGTTATGTTATGGCTTGTTGAACAGCCAGACATAGTACAGGAAATTGATATGCAAATTCATTTAGGAGCATGCTAATGATGCATTATTAGTGCAAACAAATATGAATTGATGAATGTCAATTTGTTAAAATACATGTATAAAATAATAAGACTAGGATTAGTCTATTGTTGAATATATATTAATATGAAAGTTGTTAATGGTGGTTGTTGTACCAGGAAAGAGAGATTTATTGCATGTTTGCAAGTTTCTTATGATGTTGTTGCATATGGAAGGAAGCAACAGAAAGATGAAGTGTTGATTATAAGACTGATAAAAGAGGCATGGGAGCTTCTATTGTTATTAGCTATCTAGGTAGCATTCAATTCATTTAATGGCAGTTATGTAGGTATGAGTTTTATGTACTCTTATTGCATAATTGATAAAGGGAATTTAGATAAGAATTTCTTCATCCAGTTTTATTTTATAAAATCACATTATTGTATTATTTGAATGCTTTAATGGGAATGAGATACCTCTAGGTGTGGTAAAGGTTGGAGGCCTATAATAATTATCAAATCTTCTTAGATTTTGAATGCATATAATGACATAGAAGCATGTTAATTTGGTCATGAGGTAATAACCAAAGAAATAAAGGGTATGACACTCTTGTAAGAATGGATGCCAGAAAAGATAGTCATGTATGAGACCATGACATGGTTGGTTATGGAAAGGATATGTACCACACAAATATCCAATGAACTTCCTACTTCTAAATAATATTTGGACTGCAACCTTTTTGCTAACACTATTGAACACCACAGAGTTATATTCTTGGTGTAGTGTTCAGGTCGAAAAGGAAGGCATCCAAATAATTGAAAAGAGAATAGGAAGTGTATAGAGAATGTGTCAAAGCATTGGCCAGATTTCCAATTTAACAATGGTGAGATACATGACTTAGATATAGAGAATTATGAAAATCAATGGAAAGATGCAATGAATAGATATGCATTGACAATTGCACTCATGCATAGGAAGTGGTAGAGTTGCACTTATGCATGATAGAATTGTATACTTAAATACATTTGTTGAATGTGTTTTTTGAATGCATGCATATATGTTATTGAATGGAAATAATTATACTAACAGCTGAAATATTACAACTATTACTAACTCATGGAGATGAGAACATTTCAAGAGTTGTTGGACATTGCAATAGGAAAGTTGCAAGTCAAGTAGTCACATGAGCATTGACTATAGGAAATTTTTTGTTCAAAAAATAGAGTAATGAACTTACTAATATTAATTGTGAACATGCATATTCATAGAATGATAATTCATTCTATTTAATGAATTGTTTAATGGTTGTGATTGAATTGTTAGGTGTAGACAATTCTAAGATCACTTTGTAAATTTTTGGTACATAGTACAATGAAAGTATAATGTACAAGAATACTAATAATCTGTTGGATGAATGCGAGATGGAAGCATTGTAGGAAAAATGGTATTTATTATGGTGCTTGTTGAAATCCATAAGGAAGACTGTGTCCTACTATTGCAACAGCCATGAAAAATTATGAGATAGAATTTCATATTTTTGGGAAAAATTGAATTCCTTATGAGATAAGTTTAAGTTTCTAAATAAATTTTTATAATGTTCTCTCATAATAATTGTATGTGTGGGATACACATGAGATAATATTGAATAAAGTTGGAATTATTGGGAAGAACAACTATTGTTGGATACACTGGAGCCCTATAAATGTAGAACCTTGGTGGGGTTCTAATAATGAGTTGGCGCTCTACTTGTGTGTGAAAGTCTTGGAAAGATGGATCGTTGAAGGACTATGTAGCAGTGAAGGGATACCTGAGCATGGAAGGGTGAGGGAAACAAGGAAGAGGCAACTCAAGAGTGTTTATGGCATGGTAGTTGTCATAATGAGGGTGTGTCAAATGGAATAGTGAGTTGAATTCTTTCCTGAAGCAGCTCTATGAAATAGAGAAAATAACTTCCAACTACAGTATGAATACATGAATTGATGCTTGAAAGCATAGCACCAGGTGGATAACAAGCTTCCAATAGCAAATTCTTGGAGATTTTTGAGGAATTTTGAATTGTAAATGGTATATAATGCACTAAGGAGAGTGCATAAATAAGGGGAGGGGAATGTAATACCCCTAAGCTTAACCCCAATTGTAAATGTAAATGTAAATATGTTTTATAGGCTGGTGAGCTAGGTTATTATAGGCCAAAAGGCTTATGTAATTATTAGGCTGGAGAGCCTAGATGCTAAAGTCCAGTGAGCCTATTTTTGTATATGTAAACACTCATATCATTAATAAAGTACATCGATGCATGTAGACCAACCATAATAAAAGAGTATGGGAGACTAAACTCCACTAAGAATGGAAAGGGGGAGGATAAGAGCCTAGGAAAGGGGCTAAGATAGAGGGCTTATTTCCAAAGGAATATTATAATATATTCATAAATAATAAGGTGGGGATAATTATTTTATCCTAAGTTTTAAGGATGGGACAAGTTGGCCAAAGTAGCTCTCAATCTGACAAGTGTCCAGTTTGGGATATGCATACAAAGAGTTTGGCCTTAGTGCAAGAGCCATTTCATTCTTCCATCCATTCATGTGATTCATCCATTCTCTCCATCATCGGGACCTCTCCATCCTACATGCATGCCTTGAGTAGTAACTCGTACCCTTCCTGTTATGAGCAACGCACCTGTACCTTACCTGGAGGTTGTTTTTGCCATCACCTATACCTTACACGAAGGTTGTTGCTGCCATCACCTGTACCTTACCTGGAGGTTGTTTTTTCCATCACCTATACCTTACTCGAAGGTTGTTGCTGCCATCACCTGTACCTTACCTGAACACTACAGCTTCCATAACATGTACATGTACCTGGTTGACTTAAGATATGGACTGAAGAAGTGGGTTTCCAGGCCCATGGATTGAAGAGGCGAGTTGCAGACCCATGGATTGAAGAGCCGGGTTGCTAGGCCCATGCAAAACTTTCTCCAAATGAGAGAATTGTTGGGAATTGATTTTTGGAGGGAGCCCAACTGGAGCTATAGTGCTCTGATACTTCATGTCCGATGTATTGTTGAAGCCCTGGAAGGGAAGTGGGGAACTCAAAGAATTTTTGAGTAGAGAAAGGGCACTCCTAGGGTGGGACAGACATGTGGGGAATGAGAGATTGTGGACTATTAGTTTGAGTTGGCACCTGATGGAATTGTTCATGTTGTCTGAGATACATCATCCTGGCTAGGAATCCCTTTACCCAGGTGGAGTTTAGTCCCAGCTTTGGGGTGACCCACTGCTAAGATTTTTTAGCGGCGTTGTAAGGTTGGGAGGATCGTGGAAGGTTTGCACACAATTGGTGGTCATTTATCAAAGATAAATATCAAGTGTGTGTTATATTACTTGTTGCATTATTCTTTAAGTGTTTAATTTCACGGGATTTTCCTATGTGAGTTGTTTGTGTATTTTTACTGTTATTTCCGCATGAATCTTGGCATTTTCTCAGAGTAATTGTATATGTTTAAAAATTCGTATACAATCCGTAAGTTTTCTGTGGCATAGCCCAGTAGATGGTTGGGTATGCTACACTATGGCATCAGAGTTGATGGAAAGAGAAGTATGAGTGATGTGACTCGGCCTGGGTGGTCGGGTGGTGATGTTACACATTGTTCTTTCAATTTTTAAGACAATAATGGTCAATTTTACCTCTTGAAACCCAATCCATCATCTTCCTCATCGAATTACCTTTCCAAAAAGGTATATTTTGTCCAAAAAGGACACCGGGATCTTGAGTTATTAGCTCTGGAAGATCGTTACTCAATAGTCGTTGATCAAATTCATGGATTAATCATGGCCTTTGATCTCAATTCGCTCTTTTTTTGGAAAATCCAAATCTCACATGCATTTTGGTGCTTGAAACATTGGTGTTCATAATGAAAAGTCCTTCCTTATTGTTCATGTGAAGTAAAGAATCTTATGGAAGTCATGCCTTAGCTTAGCTCTCAGTTCCTTAGAAAAAAAATATTCCGGTAATATTTTTGCCGCCCAGTCAACCTGTAGTTGTCTGACACATCACGTCCAATCATCATCTAGTCACCTACCACGTGTTACTTAGATATATGCCCTAGAAAACTTAGGATAATAGAAATAATATGGAGAATTTGCGGGGTTACATGAATGCGGAGGTAGGTAAGGTGCAAAACGATGAAGAAGAGTAAGACTTCTCAAGAATCACCACAGAGCGCGGTAAGACTTAGTAATAATAAGTTGTGAAAAATTCTAAGTGTTGAGTGAAGTAGATTGGAGAGGTAAAATGTGGTAAAAAGAGTTGTAAAATTTTTAAGTAAGGAGAAGCGGATGGACGGACGGAGGGGCATAGTATATGAAAGAATGATCACCAACCTGCGGATTCCAAATGGTAGAGATGCGCCCTAGGATGGTGCGTCCTCCTCACAAGTTGCCAAGACTACTGAACTGAAGTGCTCTACCAACTAGAATATCTTATGGAGAAACCCTTGCACCAAACTCTGAATCTGTGTTGTAGCTCTCCATTGAAACTATCCTCAAAGAAAATTGACCTCTGCAAGTACTCCCTGCTAGTTGTGCGCCCTCCTCCTCAAGTGCACCCTCCTCCTAACAAGAACAAGCTCCATAAATAAATGAAGGACTAAGCCTCAGGGCTACCTCCATGAATGGGAGCGCCCAATATTTCCTCACTTGATGCCTCCAACCTCATCCTCATGCTCCTCTCCCAACTCTCTTGGTGAACATAATAAGAAATAATGAGCCTCTCATTTGCCCTTGTGCCCTCCTTAAGGAAGCATAAGAAAACCTAAAGTATGTGTGGATGAGATCATCTCATCTCATCCCTAATCAATGGTTGATATCATCTCAAAAGAATCTCAACTCAAAACCCACTTTACTTAAGTTTTCATAGTTTCACTTTATGTCCATCAATTCACCCACAAAGTGAATTAATAGTCATTTTAGGCTTAAATGACCAAATTTCACTTTTGACTTAAATCTCCTAAGTCAAAGTGAAATTAGACATAAAGTACATGGTACATGGTACAAAGTATTTCCCTCTTGTGTTTAGAGGCTCACAAACACAAGGGGACCACTTTTCAAAGTACCCAAATCTCAACACTCCCTCTTACCGAGGAAATTTCCCTCCACCGCCAATATCATCCCTATAGTGGACATGGTTGCCTATTGGAAAATACTAGGTGAGTATGGTTGTACCATGATCAATGAAAGTAGTCTCTGACATAGATATGCTCAACCTACGTGATCTATAGATGGAAGTGTCTCTACACCTATCCAAGATCACCTAGATCTTGGTATCAAACCAAATATCTCAACCTTGGTTTCCCACCAAGGATTTCTACATCCTAGCATCTCACCAACAGTCACTACTCTTGGCATCTTACCAAGAGTCACTCTCTTGGAATCTCACCAAGAGTCTCCCCCTCTTGGTATCTCACCAAGAGTACCAGGATATTAGCATTTCACCAAGATCCGCAACTTGGCCTCTCGCCAAGCAACTTCCACCTGAAGTGGAACCAAAATCTTATCTGCATGTCTATGCATCCAAGTGAGGCTCAAGCCTCTGTAGTGCCCTTCCTCTCCTCCTCATCAATCTTTGATTCTATGAAGCCCCTGCACCAACCCTCTGTCTCGACAACTCTAAAACTGAATGTGTCCTAGGTGGACCGGGCACCCCTGATGATGGTGTCCAAGAAAACCGAGTCTGAGCTCCCTCTGAATCACTAATGTGAGTCAATAGGTCCTCCTCAACTTTGTCTCCCCACCTGACACTGGATGGTGTAACAACTGACAAAGTAGTAGAAAATGCACACTCTCTTGCAAATTGTGCATTGACATCAAGCTCCTCTATTATCGTTGTTGAAACATCATGTTGTTTCTTCTTCTTCTTGGGACATTGTCCTACATAGTGACCCATCTCTCTACAAGAAAATCATCTCATTGATCTCATGTCTCTTTTCTACCCAAAACCGCTCTCTCCCTGTGGCGAGGTCCCAAACTTGGGACCCTATCAACCTCCCTTGTCGGTCTTGTTCTTGCCCTTTGTCCAAAGAGCAAGGTCATCATCGCCCTGAAATGTTTGTTGTTGTCTAGAAGTATCTCATATAACTCTAGTCTCCTCCTGAACGAAATCATCCCACATCCTCTCCCAAGTGGGAATGATCTCTTTGGAAACAATGCCACGAACAAATGGACCCCATCATTTGGTGAAGTTGTTTAAATTTGTCCTCACCATAGAATATGGGTCCACTACCTCTTCAACGGCTCCAATATCGTCTCTGATATGGGTGTATCAGCTAAGGAAATAAGTAACCGACTCATCCTGGAGCATACAAATTCCCCTGAGTCAATCATACAGAACCATATTTCGATTCTGGTTAGATCTCTTGTAAATATTTCATAGAGATGCCCACATCTCAAATGCATAGGCTTTCCCAGTCAAGTGGGGAATGATGTGATCCCGCACTGCATCACATATCATCATCTTTGACTTGTTGTTCCTCTTCCTGAAATCTGCTAACAAGACGGGAGCAGTAGTAGGAGGAACAAGAACAATCACCTGAACTATATCCCATAGTTCGAGGTCCTCCAAGACAAATACAATCATGTCCTTCCAAGGAGACCAGTTTCTAGCTCCAGCTAACCTATCCTCCACATGCATCTGAGATGCTAACATCCTTGCCCACTTCACTCAAAATGATTCTACAACTGCAAAGGAGCGTTTCCTCACTCCTGTCAACACATGTGTGAAAAGAGGCAAACGAACACCAACCTCACTCCTAGCAATATAGGTGTGAAAAGAGGTCGTGAAAAATCAACCTCACTCCTACCACGTAGGTGTGAGAAGAGACTGATGAAATTTTCACAAACTACTCTACAACTCTCCACAAAATTCTGCCAACAAGCTGCCACTAAACTCAGTCAATGGTTGTCCACAAAATCTTCTCAAAAGATGTCTAAAACAATCCACCAAGATGTTCTCCAAAACTCAGCAAAAATCAGCCACCAAGCTCTAATACCATGAATATTTTCCAGGTCCTAACAAGCTGCCAACTAGGTTTGTCTTTGACCTTAAGTTGTCTCTAAGTTTCAACTGTCAAACAAGGGTTTCTTGTTGTTTTATAACAGCAAAATGTTCAGTAACTTATTTATTGTTTCGTTACGGTTACATAGGTCGTTTAGGTGCTCTATCATGTAGTTTTTGTAACAATATGTTAGCACATGCATACCATAAGCTATGTAACACACCTAGAGATCTTTTAGAGATGAAATAATGTCATTCTAAACACTAGCATACATGAAAATGAACACATGTATTTTTGGTCAACATGACCCTGGATAAAACCCCCCCGGGGAAAACCAGTTTGGAATCTGAGTGTATAAATGTGGAGAATAGAAGGTGGAATACAACAAGTACAATAAACAGATGAACCTGATACAATAGCAACGTGAACCAAATTGAAACACAAATCCAAATGGTAGAGATGTACCCTAGGATGGTGTTCCTCCTCATAAGTTTCCAAGACCAATGAACTGAAGCGCTCTACCAACTAGAAGATCTTATGGAGAAACCCTTGCACCAAACTTTGAATCAATGATGTAGCTCTCCACTGATATTGTCCTCAAAGAAAACAGACCTCTGCAATCCCTCTCTGCTAGTTGTGCACCCTCCTCCTCAAGTGCACCCTCATCCTAGAAAGAACAAGCTCCACAAATAAATGAAGGAATAAGCCTCCTAGATACATCCATGAATGGGGGCGTCCAAGCTTTCCTCACCCAATGCCTCCAACCTCATCCTCATGCTCCTCTCCCAACTCTCTTGGTGAACATAACAAGGAATAATGAGCCTCTCATTTTCCCTTGCGCCCTCCTTAAGGAAGCATAAGCAAACCTAAAGTATGTGTGGGTGAGATCATCTCATCTCATCCCTAATCAATGGTTGAGATCATCTCAAAAGAATCTCAACTCAAAATCCACTTTACTTAATTTTCCATAGTTTCACTTTATGTCCCTCAATTCACCCACAAAGTGAATTAATAGTCATTTTAGGCTTAAATGACCAAATTTCACTTTTGACTTAAATATCATAAGTCAAAGTGAAATTAGACATAAAGTACATGGTACAAAGTATTTCCCTCTTGTATTTAGAGGCTCACAAACACAAGGGGACCACTTTCCAAGGTACCCAAATCTCAACAATGTGTGGAGATGGATGGGAGATGGAAGGTGAGAAAAATGACTAAGTGAGGAGAGTACTTAGTCAAAAATTCAAAAATAGAGAGGAGAACGCAATACTTAGAAATTAACTCTTGCAATTTTGCAATCTCTCTATCGGACTTTTGGACAAACTTATGAATATCATGGGTGCACAAACTTGGATTTTGATTCTGAAAATGCTTGACAAAGTTGAAACTGAGGAATACACCATAAGCTAGTGAGCATACACAAATTCTTCCTTCTGATAAAAAAAATTTATTCCAAAGAGCGAAAATCGAGGTGACCAAATTTTCAATTAATAGGTGCCTAGGGAGGTACCCAAGGGGAATAATAGTAGATAAGTATGGTTATGTATAAAGGTCACTTTTAATAAATAAAGTCTAATGTGAATGCAATAAATGTAAGAGGACTTACTAGAAGGTTTCGCTTCTAGAAGGTTCCTCTTCTAGAATATTCTTATGTGGTTGTTAGCACTATATAAAGAGGTTCAAGCAATGTAAGGGGAAGTTGTGAAGTAATGTACTTTGAGCGGTAGCTCATTAGGAGATTTCCCCCTCGAAGAGGCAAGTGAACGAGAGTGGATTAATTCCTTAATAGGATCAATTGTATGGTGTTTCCCTACCCTAAGGGTTTTCATAATAATAAAGTAGAGATTTATACTATATCTTTATTGTAACTATTGTGGTGATTTACTATTTAGATCTTTAGTACTTAACAAATGGTATCAAAGCACTTTCTTCGACCACAAAAAAGGGGATTTTGTTTTTTTGCAAGGTTTCAAAAGACAACGAAAGAGGGTCGCGAATCCGAACAATTCTTGTAGATTTATGTACAGAATTTGATGACAGTGGTTGTAGATATGAGATCCTCTTGGAAAAATAACCACTTTCAAAAAAATTCATTCGAATCAGAGTTCAGGAGGCCAAGATATTGGCATTTTAAAATCTGCAATTTTTCAAGGTTTTTTGTGGACAGACACGCGATTTTGCTGATTTCTGTATCAATTGGTGTTAAATTTTCCCAAACAAATTGCAGATATGATTTCCTCTTGCAAAATTAGTCCATTTCAAAAAAAAATTGTCTGAATCAGAGATCCGGAAGTCAATATATCGTTAATTTGAAATCAGCCATTTTTTAAGGTTTTTTGTGATAGCGGTGGGACTACAGAACTCATAAATTTTGACAATGTGCTTAGATTACTGCCAAATCAGTGTCATTGGATAGAGTATTTTAAGAGATTTCTTTTGGTATCTTATATGTGGTGTTTCCAATGGATATCATCTCTCAAATCCTCATGGTCCTCAAAAACATTCATCAAGATATGTGTCGAGATGTTAAAATCTTTAGGAAAGACATTAGGCACGATTGTCAAAATATTTAAGAGACGATAGCCAAAAAGTCAAGAGAAGTGTAATCTAGAGATCATCAACATTTACACCAAGACAAAATATTGTCAAGAAAGATATTCCTGGTATAATTTAGATTTTGATTGTGATGATTGGTATATGGAGAGTTATAACATGGAGATCATCTTCCATTGTGTCACAGAAGAATATAATCAAGAAACATATGTTTGGTCTTATTGGGAGGCCGAATGTGATGCTTGGTATATGGATAGTTTTCATTTATGGGGTGAAAACCATTTCATATTATATTTGATGACTCTACACCACCTTCTATAGAGCACATCCTAGAGAGTAGACAAGAGCCTTCTATGCATACTCTTCTTCATTTTTCTTATTCTCTTGTACTCGTGAATGATTTTTTGGCTCGCTCTACATATGTGGATCCACATGACCAGTGTCATTCTTGGGAGCATCATTTTCAGCTAGCTATTGATTTCTAATATCTTCATCATGGAGTTCACATGAGCACTTGGACATGGGACCCAAGTTTACCATAGCAGTTGGACTACTTCAACATGGTGGCTCACACTCCTACATGGGACCCTGGTTCTCCAACCTACTTCAACATTATGGTCCACACTTATCCATGGGACCTCGGTATATGGTTGTACACCCTCATAACAAGCATCGAGGACAACGCTTTCATAAGGGGGATGTAATGTAGTGTAGCTAGTGGGGGTAATATGGAGTACCTAGGGAGGTACCCAGGGGGAATAATAATAGATAAGTATTGTTATGTATAAAGGCCACTTTTAATAAATAAAGCCTGGTGTGAATGCAATAAATGTAAAAGGACTTACTATAAGGTTCCTCCTCTAAAATGTTCTTAAGTGGTTGGTAGCACTATATAAAGGGGTTCAAGCAATGTAAGAGGAAGTTGTGAAGTATTGTATTTTGAGCGGTAGCTCATTATGAAGTTTCCCCCTCGAAGAGGCAAGTGAACAGGAGTGGATCCCATCCTTAATAGGATCTATTGTATGGCATTTCCCTACCTTAAGAGTTTGATAATAATAAAGTGGAGATTTATTCTATATTGTTCTTAGATCTACTGTGGTGATTTACTATTCATATCTTTGGTACTTAACAGAGAGAAAGATAAACTCTTGCATCTTGGAGTGATCAACATTACAAGTACATCTAAAAACCCTTAGTGGCACAACAAAAGGATAAAGTCGAGAATCCAAAAAAGCAACATCCTCACAAAAAAAAAAACAATGGCCCCAAAATCTCTCAACAACAAAGTTACCAACTTGACGAGAACCATCCAGTTCTCATGTTTTCAGAGTTCATATTTAACAGTTATTTTTACCCCTATTTTGAAAAGTGGTGCTACTAATAGCACCCTTTTTTTTCGAGGTTAAACTTACCTCATTTTGCAACCATTACCTTAACAACGCCATAATGTTTTCGACAAAAAATTAAAATCAAACTCTGAATCAAAAAGTGGCGTTAATAGCAACACCATTTTTTATTTTCGAGATCAAATCTACCACTTCTTTGAAATCTTTGGACTTGACAATCAATATCGTTACAACCAAAACCTTGAAATCAACCCCCAAATCGAAAAACAGTGTTTTCAATAAAACCCTCCTTTTTTTCTAGGGATAAAATTGCATGTTTTCTAAAACCGTGGCTTTGACATTTGATACCTTTGGAACCAAAATCTTGAGACCAACATCTAAATTGAAAAGAGGTGTTATCAATAACACCCTCTTTTTTAGGTTTAAAATTGTAACATTTTGAAAACCAAGGCCCAAAATCATGATACTACTGTAAACAAAATTATAAAAAAAATAAATAAATAAAAGTAAGTTAAACCCCACATGAGAAAAAAAAAATAACTTATTTTAAAAAAAATCAAAAATAATTTACACTGGCAAAACAACATAATTTTAAAAATAAAAAATAAATGGACCAATTTTTATTTTTAAAAAATATGATATTTTTAAATATGAAAAAATTAAAAAAATTAAAAAAAAAATACATTTAAAAAGAAATAGAAATTTATATATGTATAAACCCCAAATGAGGTGTTTGACATGACACCAAGGGCATAGGTGTGTGAGCAAAACCTCCCTAGTTAGATGTTTATGTTGTCATCAAATTCGATCATTCCTTTAGGCCTATAACTTTTTGTACATCATTTTTATAATATAATAGAAAAAACGTATTTGAAAAAATAACAATAAACATGAAAACATATAGAGAGAGAGGGTGTTTGACATGACACCAAAGGCATAGGTGTGTTAGTTGTTTGTGTTGTGATCAATTTATGTCATTCCTTTAGGCCTATCACTGGATTTTTGTACATCTTATTTATAATATAATAACAAATACTTATTCTAAAAACTAACAATAAACATGATATA
>JASDQU010738659.1:142517-153196 GCA_032191745.1 Picea mariana
CATCCCCTAACTACTTATTCAATTTTATAACATCTCCAATAATACCAGTTTCAGGCATTAAAATATTGTCCAGATATCTCTGTTTTTCTCATTTTATATTTGCTCTTGGGAATCTTTGACCAGATCTATATTGTTATTGTCATCGCCTATACTTTTACATTTGTCTATATGTCATTCCCATACCTTTGTGTTTGTCTGCCATAATAACCTTCCCTTTCTAATATACAAACTGCTTTCACTTTATTATTCAAACTTTGTGATATTAATATTAAAAAAATTTGTCAAGGGTAATGATTTTTTTTTTTTAAATTTGCTTTATATTTTAATGCTTCAACAGGAACTCCATAAAATTTGTGGGTGCTTTGATCGACCAATTATGAATGTCACTACCATATTTTCATCAACATTTTTGTTTACTTTTCTAAAATAAACATTGACAATGACCCATCATTATGAATTTAATTAATCATAAACTGCAGTTTTAGATTTTCTTTTATGATCACCATTGCATGCAATCTAGGCCCACTCACTCACTACTTCCACTGAAATGAATTAGGTTGCTCACACTTCAATTCAACTTTTATTGTATGATCATTATTGCCTGCAATCTAGGCCCACTCACTCTTTACTTCCACTGGAATGAATTAGGTTGCTTCCACTACAATTCATATGTATAATCACATATGTACATTCTCCAAAATTGTGTCTCTGGTCTGAAGTTATTTTGGATGTATTTGTTGTTATGAGCACAGTTATATAATATAATATAAAGAGAAATTTTCTGTTGAAAAAAAAATAAATTTGTAATATAAAAACTGTAGAAAAAATTATATATTATGTAGACTAAATAAAAATTCAAAATGATAAGAACAATCCATAGCATTTTCGAATCATTCTAGATTATATATTATGTAAACTAAATAAAAATTCAAAATTCAAAATTATTCTAGATGAGCTTCATAAATTAATGCTGGTTGTCCAATAGTAGGTTAATAGGTGATGAAGTGAACAATAGGTGATGGAGTGTACTGTTAAATCATTCTGTTAAATTTAAGATGAGTTCAATTAATAAAAGTTCAATACCGAACTGTAGAACAATAGGTTAGTAAGTGATGGAGAACAATAAGTTAGTAGGTGATGGAGTGTACTGTTAAGTCACTCTCTTATACAAAGTCATTTCAAGTAACCTCTCAAATGCTTTGCCAATTGCAACTCCTTACCCCCACATATATTATCTTTAACTACCCACATATACTATCTTTAACTAAAATCTTATATGCTTTGCAACTTTCAGCCACCATAATCCTGTCAAACAGTACCGTTTGTCTGCCATGTCCCACATTTATCATCTGAACTTAGTTCTCACGTACTTTGCAACTGTCATAGGCCCGTCAAACAGTGCATGCTTTCCAACTTTCAACTACCATAGGCTTGTCAAACAGTGCAGCTTGCCAGCCATGTCCCACATTTATCATCTTAGCTAAGCTCTCACATGCTTTGCAACTGTCATAAGCCTGTCAAACAGTGCCATTTCCCTGCCAATGTTGACAATTCACAGCAAGATATACATATCTGTAGTAGGTAAATTTTGGTGAAAGAGTTTTCTTTCATGTACATTTAAGAAATATATCGAAAACGATGGTGTAGCTATTAAAAAAAATTTGTATTGATAAAAATAAAAATATATTTTATATAAGTATTATCAGAGTGTGCATTGCTAGTTTTAACCTCTTTGGTTTTTCTTATAGCAATTGTCAGGTTAGCCGATAATATAGGTTAACTTGTTATATATATATATATATATATATATACTGTCTACACAAAGAATATATGAATATATATACTACTGTTATAGTATACATTCTACATAAAGAATATATATATATATATATACACTGTCTACACAAATAGGAACCAATTACATATCAGCTAATGAAACATAAATTAACATAAATTAGTTTCCTTGAGATGTCGAGTAACTTCTGTAAATATGGGTTAAACAATTTTCACTAGCTTCAAAAGAACAAATAGCAACCAACTACATATCAGCTAACGAAACATAAATTAGTTTCCTTGAGATGTCTAGTAACTTCTGTAAATATGGGTTAAACAATTTTCACTAGCTTCAAAAGCCTCAAAGCAAAACAAACTAAAAGCAAGTCTCATTGATTGTGAAATCAAAGCAATATATAGTGGTTAACTATATCTATATTCAAATTCAGTGAAATCAAAACAATATATAGTGGTTAACTGATGAAGGAGATGACTATAAAAGCTAGGTTTTTTAATGCTATAATCTTAAGATGAAGATATATAGTGATTAACTGATGAAGGAGATGACTATAAAAGATAGGTTTTTTAATGCTATAATCTTAAGATGAAGATATATATAGTGGTTTGAATATAAAAGTTAGGTTTTTGAATGCTATAATCTTAAGATTCTTCATCTTGACAATAAGGAAATCTATCCCTTACATAAAATAACAATATTTCAAAAAATAATTTCCATGCATACTAGAGATAATCTGTAAATAAAATAACAATATTTTAAAAGAAAATCTTGATGCACAAAAGAGATAGTCTATAAATATCTATGTAAAGATTTTTAATGTTATAAGAGTGGTAAAATTATTTTAAAAAATCTTTGCAATCTGTAGAAGAGGAGGTTTTAAATGATTTCCACTCTAACTAAAAATTATGGGCAATTTGAGGTTCTAGTAGAGGTTAGTTTGTTTATATCAATATGGCACACCAAAGCTACAATTATATATATTGTGCACCAGTATGCTACTTGATGCAGCCCCCTTCCCTCCTGGGGATTCCGTGACCTCCCGGTCAAGGATCATTCAAAGGAACAAGTCGAATTGACTCTTCGGGACCATGCTGGCCCCACAAATCATTTTACACAGGCCCATTTTCTCCTAGGTGCAGGTCCTGTGAAACTCGTGGCTCCTGCTAAGCCCTTGTTCCTCTTCCGGAGGTGTGTGACACCTTGTTTCCTCCAATTTGTAAATATAAGTATAAATTGCCAAAAGACTATGGCAAACTTTATATGTGTGAATATTGATTCGATGGACCTTTGTTTGAAAGGTAAATGAATGTGAACCTAATTATTTACTAAGAAAATGGACAAGTGTTGCATGACTAATGGAAGGGGGGGTGTACTTAGAAAGACCACGAATGCTATACGGAGAGAGGGTGAAGGGGACCAGGAATGGTTGCATTAACCTTCACCAAACCAGTGCTTACTGAATTTAATTGCTTAAGACCAGAACCATCCTCTCACCCAGAAATGAATTACAGTCAGGCTAGTGGGTGGGAAGACCTCCTCAAGAGTTAATGAGGGATGAGGTGTGTAAGCACTCATCCGTAAGGCTTCCAGACTTGACCACTGACTGGGAATTCGGGCCACACGCGACCCTGCTGAAAGAGGCGAGAAGGGAAGGTGTGGTGGGGAGAGGGGGAGAACACGCTTGCAAAGAGTACAGAGACGGAAAGTGAATCTCGGGGATTCAAAGAATAATGGAAAAAATAAGCGTTCGGGACACCAAAAATGGCAGAGAAGGCTATGATACAAGCTGATAAATGAGGCTAGTCCTCCTTGCTTGGTATCGTGTAAACCATTGCCAGGATCCTGCGGGAAGAGGAGAGTAACCTCTGTCCCTATTGTGGTTGAGCGAGAAGAAAAGGCTGTGTTGCAGAGCATCATGGTCTAGCTCGGGGGTGGCTAGTGGTAAATCCGTTTGGAGTGACTGAGCCTACGGTTGGGTGGAAACAGGCACCCCTTCCAGTAGTCGCTTCACACTGTCTAATTCTGATAAGTCTTTTCTCCGCCTTAATTGTTGAGTTAGAATGATGAATGATTTCTTGGTTTTGACACATCTATATATATATATGAACATATCTGTGTGAAATTGCTTATGCGCATGCTTCCATCTCCTTGGGAACTTACACTTCCCACTGATCAACTGTATGCCCAGTTTCACTCCGGAGGGCTTCCCGGACATAAGTCGAAAAATGGTCGAGATAGGAAATATCGTGTAGACTTGAAACCACCCGTCTAAAGAGAATACTTACCCCTGACCCCCTAGCCATGTGAATTTCCAAACCCAAGTCCTTAACCCGTTCGGGGTGAGAACTCAGGAAAATAGCGATAGGAAAATACTGAAAGGGAAAGGTTTTTCTTGTCCAAAGGACGGACGGACGAGATCCGTCCGGAAGGAGCCAAGGGCTATCATGGTCATTGGCTATGGGAAAGAGCTCAGAAGTTAACTCCTCTAGCCCCTCGGATCTACGAGTTATGAGTTCGTGTATCGGGAAGATTATGGGTTGATGCGACCAAAATCTTTGAAACCTGAAGTCGCGAAGTAACGTGGACCGTTGATCTATGGATCCTTCGGGACCCACCTTGACCGTTGTATCTACGAGTTCGGAGTCCGCGCACAGGGAGAGAACTAATATCGTTCGTCGGATCTATGCACGAAGGACCATAGCCGTGAGATCCAGAGGAAAGTGCATGGGGTCTAATCCTTTGAAAGTGCATAGGAGAGTAGAATTTTACAAAGTCCAGAAGTTTTGAAGTTAATCGAAACCGTCCATCATCAGAGGACAAGTGGCAGCAGATACAGGAATTTGAGGATTCGGACCTCAGAAGATTTGCAAGGAGCATAGGCGAATACCCAAGGAGCTAGGAGCCACAGCAATCCTAGCCATCCATTGAGAAGGGACATGTGGCGAGAGATCAACATTTCGCTGACTCATAACTCGGGAAGTCAAAGGTAGGAGTCATGAGAATTCGCGAAGTCCGACTTCATGATTTGATCTCAATCGTCGATCAAAAGGAGGGCATGTATCGTTGATTGTCTAAGGAGATATCGAGGATTGGGAGAAGGGAGGTGAGAGGCCCTCCAACTTCGCGAAACGTGAAGTCTAAATTTTCAAAGAGTTGATCTAAGTCGTTGGGTTGCGGGAGATTGTGGACCGTTGATCTGACATCGGGAGTTCGGAATTCGGGATTCCGAGGAAAGGAGACAGACTAATTTCCACCTTCGCGATATGCAAAGTCCTGAAGCCCTTGAGGGTTGGGCCCTGAGTCATAGTGAGGGGTCACATGGATAGAGGTTAAGGAACGGAGCTAGTGTTCGGCTAGGCTCTTAGTTCAGGAATTCGGGAGTCAGGTGAGTCAAGGTTGGCTCGTATGTGAATACTTGACGATAGAAGTCACGAAGTGCCTTTTAGTTGGTCTTGTGATCACGTGGAGTAGGCTTGCGCCTGGTGCTTGTTCACGCGGGAGAACAAAAACAAAAATTTAGAGGCTCTACACTCTAGAAGCTCCCTTAAAAGGGTGGGTGTGTTACAAATTGGTATCAGAGCATGGTTACATCACTTGGCCTGTTTGGGCTCATGGACGAGTTACATAAAGACCACATTAAGGGGTTTAAAGGGCGATATCCTACCTTACTCCCTCCCTAAAAATTTTGGTTAAGCCTTTATTATAGAAAATAATGACATCTTACTGTTGTGTGTGTATTTATTTAAGAAATGTGAATTATGTGTTGGTTATGAACTAATATAGTGTTAGCTAACAACAAGTGTTTTGTCTGCACTCAAGAAGTTTATCAACCGCGGGAAACTGCAATCATATAGAATGGTGATGTGCCACGAAGTGGGGGATGGCTCCCACAAAAGAGACGAAGAGTCTGATGAGAGGAGGGCAGTAGAGACCCCTCTGGATCTGGCTCAGACTCTAAGGAGTCTCATGGCCGAATTACTGAGCTACAAGGCCGACAACGAGAGATTGATAAAAGAGCAAGAGAAGCAAATGGAAATTAACGTAGTCTTGTTGCAGAGTCTATCCAACACACAAAGACAACTGCAGCATGGACCTGACACTAGTCATGTGGACCGACGACAGACAAAGAGGAGTCGAAGTCCACCCGAGATACAAAAACGTGGCCCTTTAAGTGGTCGCACTGGGAGGAGTACCTCGAGAAAGGTCCAAACTAGAGACAAGGGACAGGCGTCAGATGAATCCTCTGGAAAGGAAACTGGCAACTCAGAGGGATCTTCTAGTAGTAGAATCAGTTCACATTCTCAAATAAAATAGAAGAAACGAAAGCATTCCAAAATTCATAATCTCGAAGAATTTAGGAAGGCTAAAGCCCCCTCTTTCAATGATGAGATTAAGAAAGGAGAGGAGGTGGAGGCCTAGCTATTTGGACTAAAAATGTATTTCAGAGTCCACGACTTATCTGAAAACTTGAAGGCCTGAGTAGCCACTTTCAACCTAAATGGAAAGGCTTCCATTTGGTGGGAAGACCTTAATAATGTAAAAGGGATTCATGAAGAGGACCTATCTTGGGAACAATTTGAGAAATATTTCAGGAAGAAGTATCTTTCGAAAAAATATTTCGACGAGAAGACTAAAGAGTTCTTTGAACTCAAGCTGGGGAAACTCACCATAGAGGAATATGTCAGCAAATTCCTTGAGTTGCTCAGGTATGTACCCTACATAAAATCGAAAAAGGAAAAGGTGCAGCGATTTATCAGTGGGATACCTAAGGACTATCATAACAGAATTGAGTTTGACGAGCCAAAGACCCTAGAAGACACTATCTAAAAGGCAAGATATTGTTATGAATAGCTTGGGCTTCAGACGAAACCTCACGAAGGCTGGAAGCAGAAGAATAGTTTGGGGTTCCAGAAAAAGGGGTTTAAACCCCCAAGATTTAAAAACTATAAGAAGGATTCAAGGATGAGATTTCCTACCCTAAGTGTACGCCAACAGAATTTCCCCTCCCAGAGAAGAAACAAACCTTTTGGATCAACCCCAGGAAAGGCTGATAACCCAAAGAAAGAACCCTTGAAATGTTGGAGTTGTGGAGAAGTACATCTACTGAGGGACTATCCGCACAGATAGTAGAACAGTAGGATAATTTACAACGTCCAAGAAGCTACCACCATCAACGATCTGGCCAGGAGTATGCCACGAATTCATGCAGTCGTGGGTAATAAACAAACCAACCACCAAGCTTCAGTGGTGGAGATGGAAGGTACGATCGTCAACCATCTAGTATCTATTTTAATTGACCCTAGTTCAAATTTGAGTTATGTGGCCCCTCAAGCTGTTGATAAGTATAAATTATAGCCACATAAACATACTAAACCATGGTTGGTACAGTTATCCACTGGCACCAAAAGAAAAATAGCGGAGATCGTACCATCTTGCCAATTCACTGTGGTTGGATTGTCCACCCAAGATAACCTCAACATACTTTTCCCTAGGATCGTATGACCCGTTGATTGGTATGGATTGGCTAGATGCATATAAAACTAAGCTGGATTGTTACCACAAAACCTTAGAATGTGTAAATGAAGAAGGGAGAAAGATAACCCTCCAAGGGATTCAGAAGCATGTCTCAGTGAGACGAATATCAACCCTTCAAATGAAAAAGTATTGTAGAAAGGGATGTCCTCTATATGCAATACAGGTGTTTGAATCTGTTGAGGATGACAGATCGAGCCTAGAATACCACCCCATACTAAGAGAGTATAGAGATGTGTTTCTAGAAGAGGTATCGAGTCTACCTCTTAGAAGGGACATTGACTTCTCAATAGAACTTGCACCTAAAGCAATACCAGTATCTAGCACCCCCTATAGGATGAGTACAACTAAGCTAGTTGAACTCAAACTATAATTAAAGGAAATGATGGACAAAGGCTACATCTGGCCTAGCGTGTCTCCATGGGGAGCACCAGTCATTTTTGTGAAGAAGAAAGATGGTACATTCTGACTGTGCATAGATTATAAAAAACTCAATAAGGTAACCATAAAGAACAAATACCCCTTACCCAGGATCGATGACTTGTTCGATCAATTGGGGGGTGCTACCATTTTCTCAAAGATTGACTTGAGATCTGGGTACCATCAATTCCGAATCAAGGATGAAGACATCCAAAAAACCACCTTCAGAACAAGATATGGTCACTACGAATTTGTGGTGGTACCATTTGGATTAACCAATGCCCCTGCCACCTTTATGTGCTTGATGAACAATGTACTCAACAAATTCCTAGACAAGTTTGTATTGGTTTTTATTGACGATATCTTAATCTACTCCAAGAATAGAGAGGAACATGAGGAACATCTTAGACTTGTACTTCAAGTGCTAAGAGAGCATCATCTCTACGCCAAATTTAGCAAGTGTAACTTTTTCCAGAAGAAAATACATTACTTGGGCCATGTCATATCTAAAGAAGGGGTAGCAGTAGACCCTGACAAGATCAGATCCATCATGGAATTTCCTACCCCAAAGGATGTTTCAGATATCAAATCCTTTATGGGTTTAGTAGGATACTATAGGAGGTTTATAAAAGGGTTTTACAATATTGGTTGTCCAATCACTGCCCTCCAGAGGAAGGGTGTTAAATTCATCTGGACACTAGAATGTGAAGAAAGGCTGCAGTCACTAAAACACCTTCTGACCCATGCGCCCGTGCTGAAGATCATCGATCATGATAATGACTTCCTCGTGTGCACAGATGTCTGCAAGGAAGGACTCAGAGGAGTCATTATGCAAGAAGGAAGTGTAGTTTGTTATGAATCTTGAAAATTGAATGAACATGAAGTCAACTATGTGACCCATGATCTAGAGTTGGCCGCCATAGTGCACGCTTTGAAAATGTGGAGGCATTACCTCCTGGGTAGGAAATTTGTACTTATGACAGACCATTGTGGATTGTGGCACCTGTTTGACCAACCAAAAATCAATGCTATACAAGCTAGGTGGATGGCCCTCCTTAGCGAGTTTGATTTCAAAATCAAGCATATCAAAGGAAAGGAAAATAAGGTGGTTGATGCCCTTAGCAGAAGTATGAAAACAATTCACTTGGAAGCAGTGAGCACCTGCGAAATGAATGTCAGGGAAAGAGTCAAGAATGCACAAGAAACAGATGCATTCTTCCAKACCATGACCTCGTACCTGCAGAAAGAACCCGCAGGGATAAAGTATGAAGGCTACCAGATGCTAGATGGAGCTCTATTGACTTACCGAAATAGGCTWCATATTCCAAGTTGTGATGACTTGAAAAGGTTCATAATGGACAAATTGCACAAGAGACCTTACACCAACCATCTGGGCTATCAGAAGATGGTCATGGCCACCAGGAAACAATTCTGTTGGTCTGGATTGAAGAAAGACATAGCTGAGTATTTAGCAAAATKTCTAGAATTCCAGCAAGTCAAAGAAAAACACCGGCACCCAGTAGGATTATTACAACCTCTACCAATCCGAGAATGGAAATGGGATACCATCTCCATGGATTTCATCACTGGATTACCAACATCRGCCAGGCAGAATGACGCCATCATGGTAGTGGTGGATAAATTGAGCAATTTCGCTCATTTTATTCCCGTCAAATCGACTTGCAAGGCAATAGATATTTCCAACATATTCATGAAAGAGATATTCAAACTACATGGCATGCCTAAGGAGATCGTGTTTGATAGAGACACAAAATTTACTTCAAACTTTTGGAAATCCTTGATGGATGGCTTGGAGACCAAATTATTGTTTAGCAAAGCCTATCATCCTCAAACCGATGGACGAATGGAAAGAGTGAACCAAATATTAGAAGACATGCTAAGGATGCATGTAATGCGTCAACCTAAAAAGTGGGAAGATTACCTGCCACTGGTGGAATTTTCCTACAATAAAGGCTACCAAGAATCACTAAATATGAGCCCTTTCGAAGTCCTCTATGGTAGGTCGTGCAACACTCCAGTCAGTTGAAGTAATCCCGTGAACAGAATTACGATTGGACCCAACATGTTGAAAGAAATGGAACAACAAGTGATTCAGATAAAGAAAAATCTGAAAATCCAGACAAAAAAGTTATGCCGACAGAAAGAGAACCCCCATATAATTCAAGACGAGAGAACACATCTATCTCAAAGTTAGGCCCAGGAAGAGTTCCATGAGGATGGGAGCTTGTGCCAAGTTCGCACCCCGGTATTGTGGACCTTTTGAAGTTTTAGATAGAGTGGGACCTGTAGCCTATAGGCTAGCACTTCCTCCCACAGCAAAAGCACATAATGTTTTCCATGTTTCATTGTTGAAGAAATATGTACATTATTCTAATCATATAATTGACTGGTCTGTGATCCAGGTGGAACCGGAGGGAGAATTCCTACCAGAACCTCAATGCATACTAGATAGGAAGGAAACCCCACTCAGGAACCGAACCATTGCACAGGTCAAGGTGCAATGGAAACACTTTGGCCCAGATGAGGCCACATGAGAAATGGAGGATGCCATGAGACAGGCATACCCATTTTTGTTCACTTTTGTACATATAAGACATGTTAATAGATAGAACATCGAGGATGATGTTCCTTTAAGGGGGAGGGAATTGTGACACCATGTTTCCCCTAGTTTGTAAATATAACTATAAATGGCCAAAAGACTATGGCAAACTTTATATTTGTGAATATTGATTCTATGGACCTTTGTTTGAAAGGTAAACGAATGTGAACCTAATTATTTACTAAGAAAATGGAAAAGTGTTGCATGAATAATGGTAGTGAGGGTGTACTTAGAAAGACCACGAATGATATACTGAGAGAGGGTGAAGGGGACCATGAATGGTTGTGTTAACCTTCACCAAACTAGTGCTTATTG
>JASDQU010738660.1:847-13815 GCA_032191745.1 Picea mariana
TTTTAGTAGATACATTTTAAAATAAATAAGATTTTGTGCGCTCAACTAAAAATAAGCACATTATTTCTCCTGTAACAATAGGTAGCACTAATGACCAAAAACAATTCTTATGAAGTATAATTTATGTTAGAATGTTACATTCTTTGAAAAATTGTATTGCTTGTGATTTTGGTTCACTTACAGTGGAAACTAAAATAAATTGGTAAATCATTTCAGATTGAAAAAAAACCCGAATTGCAGGAAAATTGTGGTGCATGGTGAACTTTGGGCCTAGCTATGGGCATGGGGATGTGTAGGTAAGTGTCAGGTTAGTATGATGGACAACTAATATCCATTAGTATACTAATCATAAGACTCTCTTTCCGAGGATCAAATATTTTCAAACCACTGCATTAACCCTTGCATTAACGGTTTAGTTGATTCAGTGTGAAAGGTGGGTTTCTTAAGAGGACAGATGTAGTCTCATAGGGTCTTGCTTAGAGCTCTCTTGAAGTATCCATGTGGACCTGATGTACGAGGGTCATCTTGGGCTTCTCCCTAATTGATTTGATTTCACTCTCCACAAGCCTCAAGTGATTGAATCCCATTGCATGGCATGGTAACGGGTCATCTTAAGTCTACGTTGTTATTTTCTCAGAGGGAGGTATTTAAGGTTTTCATGAGAGTCGAGGGGGTATTGGTTTGAATGTTAGTTATCCTATATTGGGTTCCATAGGAGGGAGCATGAAGAATGTAGTGTAGAGTAGCTCACATGGACCTCTACCTCACAAATCATTTTGTGGCTCTATAGTGAGTGAGGATTTGAGGGTGGCCCAAATTACAGAGATCGATGAGTTTGCAGTGGTAGGGAAATTTTATGGTAGAAGAGTCTTTATAGAGGCGATGGGGACTTAGCTTGAAGAGATCGGGAAACCAGTTATTGGGTATACATCGACCTATCATTTGTTGTCCAAGGGATGGATCAATTAATATTCTTAGAGAAATTGGATATTTCCAAAATATTGGTAGGACGTTGGTATCTCAGAAGGGATTGTTTGTGTCCAAGCCATGGTATTTTCTATTCAATGCCAATGAGGAGTCATTGTCGAGCTAGCTAACATGGAGAAAAATCCAAAACTTACCCATTGAGTTTTGGTTTGATAATGACCTTAAGGCTATAGGTAATATGTTGGGGTCCTTCATATCCTCAGATGATAGGTATAAGGCCTATGGATTTCGCACCATTTCTCGCGTTTTGATCAATTTAGACCCTAGGAAGGGTCTTTATGAATCCATTGATTTGATCGTCCAAGAGCGTAGTTATAATCAAGTGTTGGATTACATTAATATTCCTTTTTGTTGTGTTCATTGTCATCCGGTGGAACATATTGTTAAGGATTGTTATTATAGTTTTCATGCCAAGAATTTAAATTTTGGATAAGAACAGGGTGATGTTTCTTTGTCGTCGATGGTATCATCCAACCTCAACTCCATGGCATATCAATATTTTCCTCCCAGATCAGGCTAGGTGAAGGAGGTTTTGATGTTGGTACAGTCAAATCTTGAATCATAAACCTCACACTTCGGTTTTGATGTTGGTACAGTCAAATCTTGAATCATAAACCTCACACTTTGGTTATGGAGGATGTGGTTGGTGAAGGGACATCGCTAGAAAAGGTTCTATGGATTTACAGGCCCATGGTCGAACCCGTAATCAAGGATTCCTACTCAAGGGTGTTTACTTCTAAAGTTTAGGATGACATACTATATAAGTCAGCGTCATATTTTTCTTTGTGAAAGGAGGGAATCGAGTAAGACTATTTATCTTCCCACACATCCTTTTTATGATTCAATTCCTGCTCATTCTGGTCAAGGGAACTGCTATGTTGGGTTTTGAGAGGTAGGGACTCTAGTTGATTCGTCTGTGGTTGTTTCGAGTGGGGTTCTTACTGATTCAGCTAGTCCTCTAGGTAATTCCAAAGGGGGGTTTAATCATTTACCTTTTGTGAGAGGGGTGACTTCCTCCTCTTCCTCTTCTGGTCAAGATGTTGAAATCCCCCTACTTCAATCTTAGGTATATTTTTATCTAGTGGTTTCCTTACTACAAATTATATTAGCAACTCACAAAACAAAAATACACTACTGGAATATTCAAATCAAATAAATCTAGTTGAAGAAAAACTAGAAACCAAATCATGCACACATAAACACAAATATTTTTGGGTATATACCCCTGGAAAAAACCCATATGGAAATCCAATATTTAGATAATTTTATTATGATAATATCAGGGCTCCCGTAACAGAGATAATGGCCCACTAAGAGAATACAACTACAAACAAATCTAGCAAAGTCTGATCTATTGTATGACCCGTATCTAGCATGAATTTTTAGGTGTGTATGCCTTTCCTTAAGAAAACCCATGTATATGGGCATGTCTCCATTGACATCTGCATACATGATCTCAAGGAATATATGGAAAACTCCATACGACTCAACCCTTTCCTGTGGCTTCGCTCTATTGAAACCAACTTGTGGTTGCCTCTATTCTCTCTTCTCCTTAACTTGATCTCTAAATGGAAGTCCTTCTCCACCTATCCAATATCTCCTTGAATCCTAGTCCTTCATGATCCAACTATCTCAGCAAAATCCCCTCTTTTCTCTCTCAAGTGTAAGAAAAATTCCTTCTTTGCTTCTACACTCTTGAATGACTCCCCACTAGCCAAAGTCCTTATTTTTTATCTCTATGTGAAAATTCTAACCTTGGTTCTCACCAAAAGTATCTTCTATTTTACCCTAGCCTTGATTTTATAACCTGACCCTAATATCCAAAGTGATCGATGACTAAGATTGCTTCTCACCTCGCTTGAGATCAACGGCTAAGATTAAATGCTAAATTTTATCATTTCCTTAAATAACTCTACTAATTAATAAAAGCACTTTACTTTAATAATTCATTTAAATAAAGTAAAGTCTCAAGGTAGAAGGATTTGGATGATTTCCACATGTCTAGACACTTAGACCTGTGTGAAAATACATGTTTGATGCAACCAAACATCAACACTCCCTCTTAGCAAGGAAGGTGTTTCTCAAAGAGCCACCTGGAACTGGTTCTTCCTTCGACCTTGACATAATGTCACACACATCATCCTGCACACTTGCATCCCTCCAACCTTGCTAGTCAGTTACTCCCCAAATATTGAAAGACACAGAATCAATGATGCTACATATCAATGCCACGAAGTTTAGAAACTTCTTCGAAGGCCCGATCTCCCTCAATGTGCTCCTAGGAGTCTCCTCTTCCTGAGAATCTATCAATTTCATCTCATACCAACTCAGTATTTTGATAAGAATGGAAGGGGATAACTCCCTATTCCCATATAAAGTTTGACTCCCCACACTGAAATTCTATGAAATTTTTTGATCCTTCGATTGTTCACCCTTCAGAGCCTCTCGATTCTTGTCCTCTATCACTGACATTGATCCATGATCCAATATCACCTTGGATCCTCTTACAATATGGCCTTACAACCTGTATACCATGCCCTATCTGACACCAATGTTGCTACTATGTCAAAGCTATTTCCCTCTTAACATATGAGTACTTTCCCTCTCTGAAGAGTCACAGAAACACCACTATCCTCCAAAATAGAAACTAAGAGAAAGTTCTTCTTCAATTCTAGTACATAAATCCCATCATGGGCTTCCAACGAACCTCTTCACTCAAGTTAGAACATGACAGTTCCCTTCCCCTTCACCGCATACTTGGCATCATCACCAAGCTCCACATAGGTCCTTGAGTCCTCTGTTAGACTGTTGAATAGCTTGTGTGATTCTAACTCTTATTGATTTTATTATTATAAAATATGGGCTCTTGTACTGAGATAATGGCCCACCTAAAGGAAAATACAAAATTAGCAAATAGCTAATCCTATCACACATCAAGATCAGTCATTCAATCTTGCTAGTTGTTATCTCCCTTGTTGCCCCTTTACTCATTTCCTTGAACCCTACCCCTCCACACTTGGATAAAAGTCCTTCTCCACCCAATTCAATGAGATCTCACTATCTCATTCTATGTGTATTTTCCATCTATTGAGAAATAGCCAACTCCTGCAACCAAGCACCTCTGTTACTATTGTACGACCCTATACCTGCAACTTGCATAAGTTATACACTCTCATTCCATATTCGACCCACATATGTACATGCTTGTTCCTTCTGCAACTCGCTAATATTAAATGCTAATTTTTATCATTTCCATTAATAAGTCAACTAATTAATAAAATCACTTTACTTTAATAATTCCTTTAATTAAAGTAAAGTCTCAAGGTAGAAGGCTTTGGACGATTTACACACGTCTAGACACTTAGACCTGTGTGGAAATACTTATATGATGCTACCAAACATCAGCGTGGGAGACTTATAATTTAAGTCCAAGGCCCTCCACAATTTTCACTCCTTCAGTTGGACTGGGTACTGACTCCTTTAAAGACCCGAGACTAGCTCGAGTTGGGTGGAAGTCAAAAATTAAACATGCCCAGGAGCAGACCTCACAGGAGGTCACTCAAGGGAAAAAAGACTTATTTTGGAGATCATTAGAGCAAGTCATATCCCCTTGGAACCATCCTAATGAATTTTAAGTCTGCAAATTTCTTTGGTTTAGGGGGAAGGACCAAAAAACTTTCCCTTAAGTGTTTGGTTGTGCTTGACAAGTCAGACATTCTTTATCTTCAAGAGTTGAGTGGTCCATGTGATTTGATAATTGAGGAGTTGGTCAAGTTGCTTCTGGGGTGCTTCTTTCAAGGGATTGATGCTTTGGGTCTATCTACAGTTTTGATCAATGGTTACAATGCCAATATCGTCCTTTTAAATTACTTTTCTTTGTCATCTATTTTGTACACTGAACTATTTATTAAGGAGTTGGATCGACCCTTTTATTTTCTCAATATCTATGGGTCTTATGTCATCCCCGAAGATTATTGGAATTGGTAATTTGATACATTATGTATTCGAACGGACTCTTTGATAATGAGGAGTGATATGAACTTCACCACAAGTAGGGAGGAAATATGGGGGTCCTGCCCCAGAGAGGATGTTCTGGATAATTACTTTCTCAACAACTTTGAATTAGCAAGTTTGGTGGATGTGGAACCCATCCTCTTGTCACCTACTTAGTGTAACATTCAATATGATCCATAAATTATTTCCAAAATACTGGATCGCTTTTTTATCCATCAAAATATCTTGCAGGGGGTGGAGTGGTCTGATTGTGGGTTGGAAAGATTAGGTGCTTAGATCACTTCTCAATCTACCTAGAATATTTGAATAGATCCTTGGGGAAGTCAAGCAACCCATTCAAATACAATTCATATTGGACACATTTGAAGGAGTTTAGAGATTTGGTAAAGGCTAATTGGAAACCTTACATTTCAGAGTCAAACGAGAATCCTAGTTGTTAATTTGTTTCATCATTAGAAGATATCAAGTGGGTTATGTCTTCATGGGCTAAGGAAAGGAGGAAGGGGTTGGATGCTAATATCAACCAGATCTAGGGAGAATCAGAAGATTGGAATAAGAATTTATTGGCCAGCTTGTGTTCATTGGTGTTTATGGACTATGGCAAATAGTTGGAGATGAAGAGGAAGTCTATACTAGTTGAGCAAGAGAAAAGTTGGAGGTAGAAAAGTCGGGATTTGTGGTTATCGGGAGGGGATAATAATACAAAATTCTTCCAAAATTACGCCAAACGTAGGCGTAATTAAAATTCTATATGGGATTTAATGGATCAGAAGGTAAAAATGTAAGAGGGTTCTATAATATCGCATCCCTTGGGGTGGCTTGTTTTGAAAATATTTACAAGGAACCTCGGAATTCTAAGGTGCAGAAATGCTTAATATTCTATCATATTTCCCTAAACTGGTGGAGGATATTGAAAATAGATAGTTTTATAAAGAAATTTCTTAGGAGGAACTCTTTGCTACTATCTCATGCTTTAAGAGAGATAAAAGTGTGAGTCTGGATGGTTTGAATTTGGATTTCTTTAAGACTTTAAGTACTTGTTCAAATCTACTACGTGTTATGGAGGAGATTAGAAGATCGGGTAAATGTTCTAGAAGCATGAATTCAACTTTCTTGGCAATGATTTTAAAGGTAGGAAATCCTATTTCTTTCGATGACTTCAGACCAATTTCCCTTTACAATAGAGTCTACAAGATAATGGCCAAGATAATTGTTAACAGTATAAAACCCTTTCTATCTTCAGCAATTACACAAGAATAGTTTGGTTTTGTGAAGGGAAGGCTTATCCACGAAGCCATCAGATGTGCACAAGAAGGAATCCATTCCATAAAATCACAAAAGAGGCCAAACTCAATCAGCAAAATTGACTTTGCAAAGGCTTATGATCATGTTTCATGGTTATTCCTGAGATTATTCCTATTGCAAATTGGTTTTGACCTATGTATGATTAAGTGGGTAATGGCATGTGTCACTACAATGTCCTTTGTAGTGTTGGTCAATGGAGCCATATCTCTATTTTTCAACCTAGAACGTGGCCTCTGTCAAGGGTTTCCACTTTTTCCCTATATATTGTTATTGGTAATGGATGGATTAAGAAAAGATATAACAGATGCAGTAGTGTTGCACATGTTCAAATGGATTCTCTGCAGTAACAATGATGAATTCACGCACTTAATTTGCGTGGATGATGTACTCATATTTTGCCAATCTTAGGGGATTAATGGCAAGGTACTTAAAGAAATATTGGATTTGTTTTGTGATGCCATTGGAATGGTGGTAATTTTCACCAAATCAATTATTTATTTCCCACGGGTGGATCTAAACTTGAGGATTCATCTGTCAAATATATTCAATTTTTATGATGGGAACTCGAAAGAGGACTTTAAGTATCTGGGCTTTAATATCAATCCCTATAAATACTTGAAAGAAGATTGGGCATGGATAGTTTGTAGGATTTTTTATCCCCAATTTCTAGGGATAACTAAGGAGATGATGTCTCGAGGCCCTTAGGTTGCATACATGGAGTGTCGAGAGACAACTTGACTAGTAGTGTCCACTTGCACAGACAAACACCCACCTTGCCACCATAGTTCCAAGTTCATCATGACGGTATCCACCACATCAGTTGGCTTCATGAAGACATTGGGTCTTGCTCCATGAGGTACAATCCAGGTATCATTGTGAGTGTCATTTCAATATTTGGATCATTTTAGTTTGTTGCATCTATAACTACTTTTGATTATATAATGTTTGCTTGGAAATTATTCTCTTTGTCCTGTTTCACTTTGGTGGTTGACTGATCTGGATTTATGAGTGAAACGAAATGAATAATAGACTAAATACAATAACACAAAGATACAAAGAACAACAATAGATATCCAGTGAACAATAACTTATGTTGAATAAATAAAATAGGTTGAAACTGTAAAACTGCAAAACTTAAAACAACTTGCTCGAATGGTGGTAGTTATCTCTGAGAATAGATGTGGCTGCTACATGCATCTGTCTTAGAAGAATGATTACAATGATGCTTAAGAGGCCTTTTTAACATTATTCATGAATTCCAAAACCCTATATATCCAAAAACCTAATGACCCTGGAAGTATAGAAAGATGCACCGACGTGAAAACTTCCAAAATAAGCTAGTTGGAATAGGTGGGCGCACTACAACAAAACAGGAAATTAACGCATAAAATAGCGTCAGAATTTAATGCATTTTACTCCATGAATCGGACACCTCTTCTGGCGCAAAACTGGGCGCAATATGGAATTTTTATAATTGCACCAGATTTAGCACCGGAATTAGCGCCAGATTTAGCGTCGGAAAAATAACGCCAAGTATAGCACCATGTTTAGTGAGAGGATCAGTGCCAAGTTTAGCACCAGGAATAGAACCAAAATTAGCGTCAGAATTAGCACTAGTTTTAGTGCCAAGTGTTGCTTCCAGTTTTGCTTCTAATATGCCTTCCAATTTTGCTTCCATTTTTGCGTCTGGTTTGGATTCTTGTTTTACGTCTATTTTTTCTTTTGATATGGCTTCGAAATTTTCTTCCAATTTGGCGCCAGGAATAACACCAGTTTTAGCGCCAGGTGTTGCTTCCAGATTTTCTTCTAATATGCCTTCCAATTTCACTTCTATTTTGGCTTCCAGTTTTGCTTCTGATATGGCTTCTAATTTTTCTTCCAGTTTGGCTTCTAGTTTGGCTTCCAGTTTTACATATAGTTTTGCTTCCCATTTTGCTTCTGGTTTGTCTTCCAGTTTTGTTTCTAGTTTTTCTTCTGGTGTGGCTTCCAATTTTGCTTCCAATTTCGCTTCCATTGTTGTTTCCTTTCTTTCTTCCAAAAATGATTATTGTTTTGCTTACAATTATTAATTTAATATGTTTTATTTCAATTTAATTAGTTAAATATATCATGTCTCTTAAATAACTTATATAATTATACAGTAATTCATATAAATGCATTTGAAATATTTTTATAGGATAACATTTATAAAGAATTTTTTAGGGAAACAGACATCCATACAGATTAACATCGTTATACTTATTAAATCTCCATCAAAATAGAATCTACAACATCTGGTATATATAAAATAACAAGATAATTATTATAGCATGATCATCATATATAATTAAAACAAGTGAGTCAAATATCTATAATTTAAGTGAATATGACAACATACATCATGAGTAGTAAATCAAAACCATCATACGTAATAAATATGTATCCAAAAATCATCAACCACTTTCAATATATAAAAATTGATGAGTCAATATTGATAAGATCGTCATCATATATAACTAAAACAAGTGAAATTCAAATATATACACCAATAGATCAATATCATCTGAAAATTACATATGTCCAACAGTTGACATAAGTCAAAACGATACATCATGTACAAATGATATAAATAAAAATGATAAATTATGTAAGACAAAATGATACAAGTCAATATGATATGTCATGTCTAAATGATATAAGTCAACATGAAACACGTCAAAATGATACAACTCAATAATATGGTATTGGAGGCCGTGAAAATGATACATATGATAGTAACCATGAAAAGAGGAATTATAACAATATATCAAAAATGATCCATGATGCAGTATATATGGTCATTAATGTCATTGGATGCTACCAGCAACTGCCTCAACATCATCATCACCATCGTGATCATGATCATCATGATCGTCATCATCGTCATATACATCGACAATGGAATCACTGTCATCTATATATGTGTTATCATGAGCATCATATGTCATTTTAGCATCGGACCCAACATCATGATCTGGATATATTTGTTGAGGATGATCTGGATCTTCTCGAAGATCCTTGTTTTGCAAAAACAAACATTTGGAATGAAAATTTATTATTTATTTCATGCAATAATTAATTTCTCTATTATATATCTAATATTACAACATATGAAATGAAACGATAATCATATTACATCATACCAAAGTTCCCAAACAATAATAAAATATCAAATAACTTACAACTAAGTTGTCATTCCGATGATGTAAAGCATTCAACAATTCTAATAAATGTTAGTAAAGATCATAAAAAAATGTTATGCCTAGCCTTTCCTTGACATGCATTTCCTTAGCATACCATGTCTTTCCTTGCCTTGACATTCTATGCCTTTCCTTGGCATGCCATGCCTAGTCTTGTCATGCCTTTCCTTGACAATCTACGCCTTGCCTTGACATGTCTTGCCTTGCCTTGCCTTCACATTCCATGCCTTGCCTTGACATGCCTTAATTCCTAGCCTTGAAATACATTTCCTTGACATGCCTTACCTTGAATTGACATGCCATTGTCTTGCCTTGACATGCCATTGTCTCGCCTTTCCTTGATATGCTATGCCTTGGCTTGACATGTCATGCCTTTCCTTGACAAGCCATGTCTTTCCTTGAAAAGCCAGGCCTTGCCATGTCTTGTCTTTCCTTGTCATGCTTTTCCATGTGTTGTCATGTCTTACCATGACTTTCCTTGCAATGCATTGCCTTGCCATGCATTCCCTTGCCTTTCCTTGTCATTCCTTGCCTTGACATGCCATGACCTTCCTTGGCATTCCTTGCCATGCCTTGCCTTGCCTCGACATGCCTTGACATGCCTTGTCTTGCTTTGCCTTGCCATGTCTTTCCTGGCATGCCTTACCTTGAATTAACATGCCTTGCATTGACATGCCTTTCCTTTACATGCCTGGTGCCTAAAACCCAATTGGGCATATGGAGTCGTAGGGATTTTAAGCGGACTGGAAATTGTGGATGATGTAGGGTAAGTTTGTTGTTTACACAGGCATAACTTAATAGTGAATTCAGAATTGTATGGTTGGAAGTTGACAGTTTTGTAGGCCCTATATAGGTTCTCTACTTATGTGCATACTAGACAAAAAAGAGATATTCTATCCCAAGTTCAAAGACACCATGCAACCTTTCAAAGAAATAATATGGTAAAATGCTTCAAATCTGGGAATAAAAACAACAAAGAGATGAATTGTTAGCACCTTATTCATTCCTTTTCCTTCATGATATTGTAGAACATAAATTTATAAGATAGATTAGGTTTATCTTTAGGATGGTTGGAGGTGTATAACTAGTTCCTAAAACCCAATTGGGCATATGAAGTCATGTGGATTTTAAGTGGACTGGAAATTGTGGATGATGTGGGGTAAGTTCGTTTTTTACACAGGCAGAACTTAATAGTGAATGCAGAATTGTATGGTTGGAAATTGACAGTTTTGTAGGCCCTCTATAGGTTCTATGCTTATGCACATACTAGACAACAAAAAGAGATTATATCCCAAGTTCAAAGACACCA
Organism: Picea mariana; assembly: GCA_032191745.1. Lineage (NCBI taxonomy): Eukaryota > Viridiplantae > Streptophyta > Pinopsida > Pinales > Pinaceae > Picea > Picea mariana. Next base: position 11,681 of record JASDQU010738660.1, read on the forward strand.
TGAAACCTTTCAAAGAAATAATATCGTACAAATCTTCAAATCTGGAAATAAAAATACCAAAGAGATGAATTGTTAACACCTTATTCATTCCCTTTTTTCCATGACATTGTAGGCCTAACATGAAGTCCTTCTTGTCACGGGTTTTAGCAAGAAATTCCAGCACACAAATTCACCAACAACCTGAAATATGAAAAGCCAAACACATTTAGGTAATCTTCATTCACATAACCTTCATAAGCAAGATAGGAAAAGGCCAAGCATGAGTTTTTTTTCAATTCTCCATCAACCATTACAATTGAGTGAGTCTCTATTATATAGATCTAGGGATCAAATCCCTCACCAAATAAAAATAATAATATCCAAAGCTAGATCCATGATCTCTCCTAGAAGTACATAAACAATAATATCCATCTAACAACCTCTAATACAATTACACGACCCTAGAGCAAGTTAAACAGTAAGATAGATGACCAATAAAGTGGAGATGCCATGTGTCCAATTCATGTACATGATGCCTCCATAGTTCAAGCAATTTTGACCAAGTAAATGCTCCTTAAATTCGCATGTGTGACCTTATCCTAGGGGATGGTCCTCCATAATACATCAAACCAAGTGCTCGAGTACCAAAGTGAGGGAGTAATCCAATAGAATAGTGTGTAAATGATCACCCAATAACAACCATATGCTCAAAACAAAAAAAAACCTCTAAAGCATAAAATGTGCATAATAGGAAACACTCAATCAAACTAACAATGAAACATCATGAATAATCCATCAATGAAGTATAAAGATAGCGTCCAACTAAATATCTCCTTAAACAATCCAATCAAGGCACAAATATCCATGGTAAGGTGCTATAGGGGCATAACAATAAGAAAAACAAATGTGCAAATGGATATCCCTCCTCAAGACACCTCAACACCCACCAAAGTGGTCAATAGATAAACTGTCACAAGAGAAGTTTCATGGGGAGTGTCGAAGAGAGTATGCACAAGCAAAATGTTGCTCACTAAGCCATAAATCTCCATCGAATAATATTGTATATCTCTCTATCATGTATGAAGATAAAACCAACAAATGATAATCATTGATATCTATGCACTCAAATGACATGAGATGGCTTAAAACCATTAAACTCTAATGCGGGTTTCTTGGGAAGGGTCTTCAATCTGGATCAAAATCCTCATGTCACCTTCCAGGAAAGACTTTACTATTTTTTGTAGCCAATATGGCAAAGTTTTGTACCTCGGACAAGTAATTGGTAGATGTATTAGCTCTTTTTGCTTATGCTTGTGGTGGCTACTCTAAGCAACTAAGTTTTTTTAAATGTTTTGTACATATGTTTTTTTTTAACTTTATAAGGAAGCATTTTATTAAACAAAAAATTGCCTTTGTATATTAAATTTCTATCATGATGACAATTTACAAATCAACCTAGCCATGAGACTTCTTTCATCTCTGACAATTACATTACATGACTGATTACTAGGTCATCTTGTATGCCTATGGCTAAGACAATATTTATATGTATGTAGACTTTGTATCACTAACAGAAATAACTATATGACAAGTTATCAAATATAAAATCATAATCGTTGTTCACATATAAGGTAGGAATTATTTTACATATTTACTTTGTAGTAGATTTCTGTGTGATCCCAAAAATGAAGTAACTTTCTCACTCTTTTGAAATTGAAAATAATCCATACCACTCATATTTTCATGGGGAAAACATTGATGCTCTTGAGCAAAGTTTAAAACTAAAGAAGAGGAAGAGCCCAGCAGCTCTGACGAGGAAACACAAAACTAGCATATAATCCTTTGCATAAATAAATAACCCAAAAAGTCCAATCAAAGACGAACTATTATATTAAAATAAGAAAAATAAGAGCAACATATACATTTGAAGACCTCCCTCTGGTCTTTAAGCGGTTTGGTTCAGTTCCCTATGGAATGCAACACCAGTGATCATTATATCGATCTCTTAACTAAAAAGGCCTTGGGGGGGTTATATATGCTAGGGTACTTTTGTATTCTACTTCCTTCCATAAAGAGAGAAAAACCAGGCAGTAACCTAGCCTGAACTGTAGTCAATATAAGTAAGAGGTGGTCATCCGCATCACTATGGGTTGGTC
>JASDQU010738660.1:30889-44224 GCA_032191745.1 Picea mariana
TGGTCTTGTAAAATAAAGTACAAGACAAAACCTTCAAACAACAAAGGAATATACATGGAAACACCACAAAAAACAAGGCCTACTACATTGCCCTTGTTAAAGGGCTAGAAGCAATTGTAAAGCATGATGTGAATGGGATTTTTGTTTATATGTGTAACACCCCATATCTTGGCCTTATGAAGATATAACATTGTTGTTTACTCATCTTAGTAATTCAATTATTAACATTTGTTTGGACTCAATTAGATTGTGATAGATTTTGTGAGATATGTACATCTTGACCTAATTATGTGTTGCATGATATTATTTTCACTATTTTATGCTCATGATGATGATGGCTCTTTGATTTGTTTAAACATGCATGTTAAAATGTGGAATTTAGGTACACGGATACTAATTCAAAGTTATGTTGTGAATGCATAACAAATGCAAGGCATGATAATAATAAACATCATTTTTTAATTGAACGCCAATACATACATGGATTCTTATATGAAATTATGATGTATATGAGTTATTAGTAAACTAACCTACATGTTGATGAGCTATGCGATAGCCAAACGACTATAGTGTTGAGGTAACTTGGATGTTATAGAATCAAGAAGATAGTGCATGCTATAAGTTATACTTATTATTTAATTCATGATTCGAAATATTTATTACAGTGTTTGTTTGATGACGTGACTCTAAGAACAATAGTTGCACAATATGGCTCGATATAGGGTGTTGAGCCTAGCTCTATCAGGAGGGGTGGAGGCATTTCCCACCATGTATCCTCCGAAACCTGGAGTTGTGGGAGGGTAGTGTTAAGCCACACTCTCCTAGATGTGTGATGGTGAATGTCAGTTGCTTGTTGGGGAAGCTTGGTTGAGATATATGACACTTCCACTTACGGGTTTTACCTGGAGTTAGGTCAATATAGTTGACGCTCCAGGTTAGTCCAACAGAGGAAAGGATAGGATGGAAGATGGAAGTAGGTTACGAAGGAAGGATGCTTCGATGATAGTTGAGATTATTGATTGGAGATTATATGTGCCACTATTGTTTACTCACTTGGTTCCTACCATGTTTAAAACCCTATTTTGATTCCCTTTCGATATTTTAAGTGTGATAATGGGTTATTGATGAATTATTGTAATTTTGTTCATTAATATTATTAAACAATGCATTTACTTGATCTTTTGTCCTGTATGCCTTGGTGTGATCATATAGGAACTATGCACTAGATGTAGTGTTTGTCTATCATTAGTACATGCATGAGATATGTGTCCGCTAGCTACACACACATACTCTACACATGTACACTAGTACAATTAATTAATGTATTAATTATTAAATTATATTATTAACTATTTAATTGAATGGTTTAATGAATATGTAACATATATTGCATACAAAAATATCTAGAAGCATTGAATACCTTCTTTGACTTTGATTGATGGTTGGTATGATGAATTAAATGAGAATGGTGGGTTGTCATGTACATTTTGGGGGAAATTTCCAAATTGCATTTATTATCTAGCATGCGAAAAAAGACTTTGCAATTTATTTATTGTTGTTTTATGCAAGTCATTTATATTTTAGTTTTATTTTAAAGATTTCCCAAAAATCTAGATAAGGGAGGTTGATGGCTAATAACAAGGGTGGTTGAGGAGACTTGGGGAAGGGGAAATAGAAACTTGTAAAATAGAGGCGGAGGTTGAGAGGTTGGGGGATCTTGGGAAGATGTATTTCTTATGATGGTTTTCTTTGAGCATTGGTGCTTTACTATTCTTGGAGTCATGGGCACGGAGGGCTAAGAAACCAAAATGTTTCTTGGAGCTAGGAAGCCGGCTAGGCTCCTAGTTGGCTGGGAGAATTATGTTGATTCACTTTGGGCAAGCAGGAAATGAACGCTTGGAAGCATCTTCGGTTGGACTACATCACAACTAATCAACTTCAACAAACCAAGGAGGAGGTATGTTCTTAGCATGTATTTGTTATGTTTTTGCTATTCCATTGTTATTCCTTTAAAAAAATGTAATTTTGTTGCATTAATTCAATTAATACATGCGAGTATCAATTAACATAAATTTATTTCATAGCACCCCATGGAGAGGTGCTACACTTGGTATCATATCTTAGGCTCAAACACTAGGGCCAAAAGGGCCATCATATTTGTGTGGAATACTCTAAATAAATAGTAAGATTCAAATTTGAAAGATCTAGTATTCCTTTCATGTAAACATCCAAATAAAATTTCAAATTTAGTACCATGTAGCAATTATGTTCACATATTTAGAGTAAAAAGGAAAAACGAAAAAAGAAACTTAATCGAGCCAACATACCCATGGCTTCCTTTTACCTTATTGTGATGATCATTGTTATCTTTATACAACATTGCAAAATAAAAGCTCTCAGAATATTCCAAGTGCCTTTGTCTCATAGTCAAACCATGATGATTTTGTTTATGTCAAAGGGTGTACTAGAGTTCTATTCCCACATTCAAGACCATCTCAGAAGAGACCTGCATTCCCATGTTTTTTCCTTGCATTCCCATGATTTTTCCCCATTTGAGGCGGTCAATTTACCTTTCTGAACAAATGCATATTCATTTACTTGCTAACACAATGATATATATATATATATATATATATATATATATATATATATATATATATATATATATATATATATATATATATATATATATATATATATATATATATATATATATATATGGGGTTATAAGTGAAAATAAAATAAAACATGAACTTGACTATGTTGCACATAAAAAAAACCCGTGTATAAATAGAAAAACCCTACATAAAACCATTCAACTTCGTTAAATAGCAGGGAATACTCCTTGGCGATGCTTCCATGTTTATTTGAGGTTGCTCAAAAGAACACTAAAGGTATTACAGTTGCAGTTTGTAGAAATTGATGTCGATTGATATGAAGAAAGTACCACTAAAAAAAAAAAACTCAAATGATGCCCACCGTGGGGCCCGAAGGGCGCTCTCCATGAAAATCAGATAAAGACACAAACTAAGAGACTGATATTAATTTTAAATGAATATGTTAAGAAATTAGAGTGCTCAATGCCAAAAATGATCGTGAATGTCGCAATGTCGAACAATATCAACATCAGGATAAGAAATGGAGACACGGACGATAAGAAATGGAGAGACATACTATAAGAAATGGAGACACGGATGAGGGTGACAATATGAATATGAATATGGAGAGAGGAGTTTGCTTTGTGGTGGGGGATTCATCTTCAAAGAAGAGAGCGGAAATGGGAGAGACATGGGTGTTGCTCTACACAAGAGAAGGTTTGACAAACTCTGTGTATTAAATTCCATGTGTGGATGTGGTGTCAAAGCTCTTCGTTACCTTGTTGAAGCGAATGACGATATTGTGTGGGCCAATGATTCCAATGAACACACGTTCCCTCCTACCCTCTCCAATATTCTCAAAACCAATGACATGATTATTATCAAGACCATGAAAAAAACAAGGGAAGGAGAGAGTGGATAATATCTCACTGTGCTGCCATCTCTTTCTCTATTTTTGCACGCCTCTACCCAATTACTCATTTAAAAAAAAAGGGCGGTGGATAAACGTGAACCACTTAATTATTTCCTTTTGACTTGTTCAAAATAGGTTGCGTGTCTTAGATGTATTTAACCTAACTGTTGGATTTAGATCTTTCTCTTTAAGGGGGTGGAAGGAACTATTTGTAATGTATTGATTTCCCCAAAACCTGAGCGGAGCTCAGATTTAGATAGAAGCTTAAGGGTCAAAAAGAAAAACTTGAGGATCTCAGTAGAGAGGTCCAACACCTTGAAGGTCGTCTGCAAAATATTTGAGGATGACTTCAGATCCAATTTCAATCCCACATACTTGTAGCAACTCAGGGATACCAATGAACTATTCAAACGGTTGTAGCATCTCATTTGATGAATCAAACCAGATACATTGGCAAGCAACAATAGGAAACCGTGATCTCCAATGACAATGGAGAGGATGCTAGATTATTCGAACCAACTCCAACTTAGTATTCATATTTGACCCCTCATGGCTCTAAAAAATAAATAAATATTTATTTTAATTTCCTCTATACAAATAATTACAATGATGTGAAGGTAGTAGGCCCTAACCCAAATAGATGCCCAAGTAAAAGGAAAAATATCTATAGATGTCGTGCTTTTGTACTGAAATGACTTATTGGAGGTATAGTTGGGGCCTTGTAATATCAATTCTATAATATAAAATTTTAATTGTTTTGTTAAAGAAAAGAGAGCCATTGTAGAGTAAATTTTGACTGAAGTATTCAGGAAAAACAAAGCTCCTCGAATGTGTGGATTCTACAAAATGTGATGTTAGTATATGCATACTATTTTATTTGGTTGAAAATTGAATTAGGAAATTATTGTCACATGAAGTTGAAATTCATATGGATTTCTTTCTGAGCACTAAAGTGCATGTCAACGCTATATCAATATATATTCCATGATAACAAAACCTATTTAAATATATGGTTCCTTAGCAACTCTCATTCGATACTATCCATAGTTATGGAGATCGATGCAAATTTTAAAAGGACATAATTGAGAGAGTCGTGGAGTGCAAGTTACATAATTGAGAGAGTCGTGGACTGCATTTTTTGACAAGTAAAAGCAGTCAATATTATTAAAGTAATTAGAAGTGACAATGCAAAGAAAAAATACAACACGTAAGCTAGAAGTGACACCATTCAAATTTGATTTCATGTCCATTGACCTTGCATGTCGTGGGAATTTTGCTTTTGTATGTGTAGAATTGGCTAGCCCCTTCACCTCCAATTCCACCCAGTCGTTCCCATATTTCACTCCTTGAATTACTTAATCAACCCAACATTAAAATTTATTATCAATTATGAAGTCTTATCATTGTGTGTGGTGCATATTTTATCTATTGTGTTGCTCAAAAGTTGTTCTCCAACATTGCACAACAATAATCACATAACCATATAGCAGGTCTGTACCAACAGATCTAGTATGGCTCGATGAAGAAATGACGTAGGCACAGTTTTGGAGACAACATAGATGGTTGTGGGTAGAAGTCACGTGCATACTACAACAACATATAGCCTTGGTGACTGGGCAACAATCCTATTGCAGTGTAACTTCTGTAGAGAACGACATACACAACAAATCAATACAACCTTGAAAAGGTGCATTAATGAGGCACAACTTAGTGACATAGGAGGTCTCTGTATGAGGCATATGCATGCCAATCTTAGCATATTGCCCTTAATTCTGATTTGTTGTTTCAAAATTATAATAGTTTATGTTTTGGCGTTGTTGTATTTATTGCAAAACTGTCGTTTACTTATTTTCAGTTAGTAGTGATTCTAAATTTAGATAAAGTTATCATAATTAAACAAATACAAGTTAATTACAAGGAAATATAAATCTATCGAAAATGAAAATTTCTCGTCACTCAAATAGAAAAAGAAAGAAATTGAATGCAAGAAATAAATCTATACTCATGTTTACATACATTGCATGGAGATACTACTTGGAAATAAATGGAGATAAATTTAAAGGGAGATAAAATGTTTATTTACTACTCGGTAGGAAATAAAGAATGTGAACTGAAAATGAAATATGTATGTAGCATATTGGGCAACATTGAATTAATGGGTGCTCAGAAAAATGATATTGAATAAACCTCCTTTAATGATCTAGGAAATGGTAAATGGTCTCTGGCTAAATAGTTACTTTAATGATATAAGAAATGGAGAAATGGTAAATGGTCTATCACGATATAGTTACTTTAATTGCCATGTCTAAAACAGTCTTGTCAACCATAAATACCTTTTCAATACATACAAAATTATGAAACCAGTTTGATATCATGATAAGTCAACCAATAATCCAACTTAAATCGTGAAATTGTAATGAATTGTTTTTGTTTTAGCGAAGAAATCCGATTACATATGCTAAAAAAATTGTTTTTACTTTTCAAATCATAATGATATTACCATGATTAAATAACATGTATAAATAATAGGTATGTAACTTACACAATGGAACCCATATAGTAATCTTTACACGATTTCCATTATTTTATTTTAATTATTTTGTTAAATTTTGATTTTCTTTTAAAATTAGTACACATATATGTTGAATGAATATTTTAAACCATGATTAAATAAGTGTTGCATGGCAGCGTAGTCCTTGCTAGGTTGGAATGGGAATAAATGCATTGCTACGGTGGGACCGAGCAGAGACACATGGTAAGAAGCTTGAAGTACAGGTGGTATCCATGTAGAGGATGACTTGTGGCAGTGTGTCACAGGCCAACGACAAGACATTGGGCTGGTAGATGACCCCCAAGGTTAATATGCGAACAAGGCAGTTTTTTTTTGGGGTGTGTATAGTTCAAAAATGGGACTTAGAAAATTTCTGTTTGAATGACTTGCAATAAAGGTTCCTGGAAAAAAGGACCAGGAAGCATACACATTAAACATTCAAATATAATAAACACAATTTCCTGACATCCAACATAGTTGAAGGAAAAAAGATTTAGCATTCCTGAATCAATTTTCTTTGAAATTTATCAAAAATTAATAATGCCTTGCAATAAAGGTTCCTGGAAAAAAGGACCAGGAATCACACACATTAAACATTCAAATATAATAAACACAATTTCCTGACATCCAACATAGTTGAAGGAAATAAAATTTAACATTCCCGAATTAGTTTTCTTTGAAATTTATCAAAAATTAATAATGTATGTTACATATTTATGGAATCTGTTCCATATTTGTGGAAATTTAAATGCGTTTGTCATATAGACTAGGATTGGGGCTCCCATGGACCATAAAAGAAATAAGTACAAGAAATAGGACTGTATAAAGAAGAAGTGCGCGATGGTGGAGAGGAAGACCTGAAAAGAAGAAATTGGAAGTTATGAGTCTTTGGTTAGAGATTTCTATTTAAATAGGTAGAATAACTGAATTGATAAAGAAAACAAGATGTGATCAATATAGAATTACTATGAAGCCGATGCGTTTTTGTTGCTGTCGTTGACGACCACTGGAATCGTTCCAACCTATTTTTGCCCTTCGTTGATGAGCTTGTCCATTCTCCGTTGGAACCATTCTTTAATGTAGCTTCTCATGGGGGCCACATTGATTTCATCCCGGATTTATATGTCGAAAAGATCATTTTCTAATTTCCTTAGATCCACAAAAATACTATGCAGAGCCTATTCAATTTATTAATTATGTGCTGAATAGTCCACTAGCCATTTCTCGACCTCATCTTCACCATATTCAAGGATGCCGTAAAACTTTTCTAAAGACAACCCCTTTAAAATATCAAGTTGTTCATCGAAGGCTTGTTTGGTCAAGGACAAGGATTTGAGGATTAAGTTTGGGTCTTGAACCTCTTTGGTACTTCCGGCTAAGTGTATTTGGATCAGGGTTCTGAATAATTCCTTTTTCTCTGATATGGCTTGTTCACATGATTCGACAATGAGTTGCAGGTTCTTAAATTTCTTTTGCTAGCATGCTTTTAATTGTTTGATCCGCTTTGGGGAGGGGAGATCCTCTTGTCTTATTTTTAGATTCGAGCTATTGATGGCATGGTTGGAAAAGGGGGTCACCATTTGTTCATAGAAACGTTCTTCATTTTTTAAATTCGTCTGCAAATGTCTGTGCAAATCATTTTCCCTCTTTCGAAAGGAAGCTATATTTTGTGATGTTTCCCAGGCTTCAGTAATTAGCTGCATTCTTTTCTTGATGTTATTCTCTACAAAGGCTCTACATGATGTGAGGAGGTTGGAGGATCCTTTTAACTTGGCTGCAGGGGTAGCAGGCATGGTTTTTGCTAAAGGACTGGCAAACACTGGGGTAGAAATGAAAGCCTCATCCAATTCCTTGATTCGGCTGTTCAGTCTGGCATTTTCCGCTTCAATTCCTCCAATGGAATCATCAAGAGAATCAATGGTTGCGCGGTGAAATTGAGAGATTTGGGACGACTGCATTGTCCTAAAGTTAATCTCTGTACGAGATTTTCCTTTCTTATTTGTTACATCTCTCTTTTCAATGTTTAAATTTTTAGATTGGCTGTCAAAAACAATGCTCTGGAATACGAAGGATTCATCTTCGTCAAAAATGTCAGTCTTAGCTATTTCCATTATGGAACTATGGTGCATTGCGTCTGCAGACGGGTCAACTTTGTGCAATAGGTCATCCACAAAAGTTTCAAGTTGCATGTGCTCACTTTCAATTTCGGGTTCTTCCGCCTGCCCTACAATGTTTTTTCTCTTCTTCGTCAGGGGAAGCTTGTGAGAAATATCAATTTTTCTGCGAGGAGGGTTCTTATCTCCTCCTCCATTTGAAGATTTCTGGATTGCTTTCTTACTGGAGTGGGGCGTTGACGTGATGCTCCATGATGTCGTGCTCTTGGGAGTGCTGGTCGGCGACTGGACACTGTTCTCACCAGATCCTTTTCCCTGTTGTCTGTACAATTCAGTTGCGCTTTGCAATGTCTCTTCGTCGCAATCGTCAGAAGCATGAGTGTTGTCATCACTGTCTCTGTCTTCGGTCATGCATCTATGGATAAAAGAGCTGCTAAATCCAACTGATATTAAATGTTCTCGAAAAATACCATTAGGGTCGAACCCTTTTAGCCTTTCAACATATTTTAGGTTCAAGTTCTTGAAATGGCCTGCGAATTCGTCAATATTGTTGACATTTCTACACACGAAGTCCCCGACTTTCCAAGGCAGAGGAATGAACTGTTTTTTTCTCTTGTCATGGAAAAAATGCAACCAGTGGTTGTATTGCCTTGCTATTTCTGTAACAAACATCTTGTTTGTGACGTGGCATGGAAGGAAAGCATGATTTTCCTTGGAGCCAAAGATCATTATTACACTATAATTTTCCTTTTGTTCAAGTGTCCCCTTCCTGTCCAAAAACTTGGTTGCCTGGCTAGACATCTGGGGAGCATCCTTTCCTAACAATAAATATTTGAAAACTCAGACAAAGCCATTAAAAACCTCATAAAAACAATGGGAGGCCTTGTGTCTCCACAAGGCCTGGTACCAGAGTGTTATTGGATCGAATTCATAGTTTATTTTCTTGGACAGAGACAGTTTTGGAAATGAACATCAATGCACTATTGCAAAAATCAAGTAGGATGACATATAAAATTTATTCGATTCTCTGAATCGTGACAGTTGGGAACATATTTCAATGGAAATTAGCTTCCCCCAATCGAAAATGAATTGTTCCTTGACTGTGAAGTACAAAATATAAATAACTATATGGGAAATGTTTGCCGTGGATTCCTGTCTCATTATTCTTGTAAACAACCAAGCAATTTCCCGGAATGGATTTCTAAAGGAACTAACCTACGAATTTGTGATATCTTCAGGAACTATTGTCGGGTCTTCGAGGAACTCTTGTAAGAGGTCCAACCCGTTATCATGTTTTTCTAGGAACTGCTTGCAGTCTTGTCCTCTGAAGGTCAATGCTGGCTCCGACAATCTTAACATCTTGCGGAAGCCTTGAGGTGACAAAGAAACAGGAGAATGGTCCCGCAATGGAATAAATATTTGGCTTGAAATATATTTTTCTACGCATCAAGAGACCACTTCCTTAAAGTAAAAAACCTCAGGGACGCAGCCTGCACGAGCGATTCCAAATGTCCAAATCACTTCGTTCTGGGCGGAGCGAGATGAATAGTAAGAGTATGCCCTAGATCACTGGAAGTTCTGGGCCTCACGTCTGAAGATATTCACTATATCTCCACAGAATTGCCGTCGAGATGCTTCCATAAGTTTACGAGAACGTTGATTTTCTCTAGGAAATGTTTGAAATGAAGAGTTGGAAGGGATAATATAACCCTACGCAAATCTTGGTCCAATGCATGTGAATGGGAGATCTCCTCGAGACTTTTGCTCATTAATGACAATTTCGATGATTGTTGCATGATGCGCTGTTAGCATTAAAGACTAGTAATTGCATACATAGAAGTGTGAACATCGCGGGTATGGCAATGAGCAATTGAGGATTGGAGACTTCCTAAATAGGCCAACACGACGACCCATGTTTGAGATGAACAATCAGAAGGGATAATATAACTCTTTGCAGATCTTGGTTTAATGCATATTAATGAGAGATCTCCTCGAGAATTTCTCTCATTAATGACAATGTTGACGGTTCCTGCATGGTGAGATGTTAGCATGAAAGGTTACTAATTGCATATTAAGAAAGAAGTACGAAGGTCGCGGGGACATGAAAGAGCAATTAAGGAGTGTCTAATTATCGAAAGTGGTTGGACGGGCTTCAAAATAGGGTTACAAGGTACAACCGTTGGAGGTGAAGGCCCGAGGGTCCAATTGTATGTCTCAAAAATTTTTGAGTGCAAAACGCATAACACGGAAGAGGGCATGATGGGACAGTCCAGAGGGAAATTTGTATATCGCGGAAGTCCGGGTAATGTTTGTAGGACACAGAACAATGGAAGTTTAAATGTGAGCTCGCCTATCTGGGAACCCACAATTTAAAAAGTGGCTCAAGTATAGAATAGGGAAACGACTGGGCGGAGTCATTTTCGCTAATATATTGAAACTAGTAATATAGATCCCATTGCATGGAAACATATTTTCTGCATGTCTCTGGGCAAAAAAGAGAAAATAAATTTATTTAAATTTGAGGAGTCGAGCTTCATTTAAATTTCATTGTCTCGTCGACGCTTTTTATTTTTAATGATGGTATGTCCGGTTGTTGCATGATGAACCTGTTAGCATTAAACCTTGGTCGTTGCATACTTTGAAATAAGTGTGAAAGTGGCAGGCACAGTAAACAATGACTAAGAATTGGAGATTTCGTGAACTCGCCAACCTGAGGATTCATGAAAGAGATTCCATGAGATGGGAAAGTATGGAAAGAAGTCAGACGAGCTTCAGAATTAGGGTGACAATGGTTCCCCAGGAGACGTGACTTCCCGAGGGTCAAATTGTATGTCTCAGAACTTGAGTGAAAAATGTGTAGCACGGAAGAGGGGATGATATGGGAGTCCGACGGTCAATTTGTATATGGCAGAAGTGTGGGAGATATCCTCGAGCCTTTCGCTCATTAATGACATGTTTAAGGTTCATGCATGACGAAGTGTTAGCATTAAATCTTTCTAATTACATATCCAGAGAGAAGTAGGAAGGTGGCAGGGACAAGGAACAACAACTAAGGAATGGATAATTATCGAAAGTGGTTGGTGACACTTCGAAATAGGGCTACAAGATACAACCAATAGAGGTAAGGGCTCGAGGGTCAAACTGTATCTCTCGGGAGTGTTGACCGTAGAACATGTAACACAGAAGAGGGCATGATGGTGCATTCCTACAGACAAATTGTATATCGTGAAACTCCAGGTACAGTTTACTAGTCGCGGAACATTGGAAACACAACCCTGAGCCCGCAAGTCCGTGAACCCGAAATCGAAAAAGTCTAAGTATGGAATAGGGAAACGGTAGACCGAACTTGATACATAGTAAATGTACCACGTCATGGAGATACAACCAACTTGGGGCTAAGTATTGAAAGGAACGGTGGACAGTCGGGCTTGTGACAGGGAATTCCAACGGATAAATTGTATATCGCGGAACTCTAGCCACTGTTTGCAAGTCGCGGAAGATTCAAAACACAATTTTGAGGCCATCAATCCAGGANCGAAAAAGTCTAAGTATGGAATAAGGAAACGGTAGACCGAACTTGATACATAGTAAATGTACCACGTCATGGAGATACAACCAACTTGGGGCTAAGTATTGAAAGGAACGGTGGACAGTCGGGCTTGTGACAGGGAATTCCAACGGATAAATTGTATATCGCGGAACTCCAGCCACTGTTTGCAAGTCGCGGAAGATTCAAAACACAATTTTGAGGCCATCAATCCAGGATCCCACAATCGAAAAAGTGTCCGAGTATGGAATAGGGAAACAGTGGCCAAGACCTTTTTTCGCTAATATATTGAAATTTGTAATAGCTTTTCCATTACCTAGAAAGATCTTCTCTGCATGTTTTTGGACAAGTTCTGTAGGGATGGTTAGTCCTCGAGGCTTTTGATTATTAATGACGATCTTTACGGTTGTTGCATGATGACGTCTTAGCATTAAACCTTTGTTTTTTCATATTTGGAAATAAGTACGAAGATGGATGACACAGGAAATAGTGACTAGGAACTAGAGATTTCGTGAACCTGCCAACCCGAGGATCCAAAATAGGTTGACAAGGTCTCCCCAAAAGACGTGAGTCCCCAAAGTTCAAATTGTATCGCTCAGAACATTTGAATGCATAATGTGTAACATGAAAGAGGGGACGATGTCGGAGTCCAGCAGTGGATTTGTATATGGCGGAGGTCCGGGTGCTATTTGTAGGTCACAAAACAATGGAAGTTAATTTAGAGACCAGAATAATTAATGTGCATTGGGAAGGGAACGATTGTGGTGGGGATGGAAGAGAGCCATAAATGGTTTGAAACTTTTTATGAATTTGTGTAAAGTGAAGCTTGCGATTTGGAGGAGCCCGGGGTGGAATTGTAGATCAGGGAATTTTTTGGGTGCAAGATGTATATCACGAAACAGGTGGAAAATTTTGGCTAAGTATAGAAAGGAACAACGATCGTAGTGACAGATGATTTGAAACATTTGTGAACCCTGGTAGAGTGAAGCTTGTGAGTTCGAGGAGTCCATGGTAGAATTGTAGATCACAAAATTTTTGAGTGCAAAATGTATATCACGGAACAAGAAGCAACAGAGTTCGAATGCTCCAACTCGACAACCGCAACCATAAAATTGGATAAGTATGGAAAGGAACAACAGTCGGTCAGATTCGTCATGTGAGGATATAGATGGACATGAAAATATGTTAGCTCGCCAACCCTGGAACCCGTGATCATATAAATGCAACTAAGTATATAACCAGAAAGCGATAATAGACGGGAAGGAGAAAAGGGAAAAAGGGATAAGTATCTCACAAAACAACATCTACTGTTCGTTTATTAATGCCAATCTTTTCGAACCCCTGGTGAGTTCTCACTAATAAAAGCATAAATTGTAGATCACATAAGTTTTTTGGGTGCAATAAGTATATGACAGAACAAGGGACATAAGTGTTGGATACCGCAAACCTGGGACTCGGTGGTCAGATAATTGGCTAAGTATTGAAAGGGACCACGGTTGATCGGGCTCATGGTGTGAAGATATAGATAAAGATGAGCATCTGCCAATCCATGAATCCAAGAGGCCGTGATCATAGAGATGCGACTAAATATATAACCACAAAAGGATAATAGA
>JASDQU010738660.1:51834-94923 GCA_032191745.1 Picea mariana
CACCTATCCACGAACCCACGTTCATAAAATTGGCTAAGTATGCAAATGAACGACGGTCGGTTGGACTCCTGATGTGAAGATATAGATGGAGATGACGATTTTTCAGTTTTCCACATCAGGAACCCGCGAGCACAGAAACGTGACAAAGTATAAAACCAGAAACACATAATAGAGGGTAAGAACAAAAGGGAAAAACGAGCAAGTTTAGAAGAATTTGGCTAAGTATGCAAACGAACGACGGTTGGTCGGACTCATGATGTGAAGATATAGATGGAGATGACAAATTTTCAATTTTCCACCCCGGGAATCCGCGACCACATAAACGTGACAATATATAGAACCAAAAACACATAATAGAGGGGAAGAACAAAAGGAAAAAACGACCAAGTTTAGAAGAGGAAAAAGAAAGGGAGAGAAAACATTTATCGCTCACACAACAACACTTAGTCTCATAACTATGAAGCCATAGAAAGACATTAACTATGGAAAAAACATTGTCAGCTATGAAATATAGTTGGAGCTCGACAAACTCTGGTTCAAGTCAAAAGAGATGTTGTTTATATCCATTGCAAAATTTTGCATATTATTTTATCTTAATAGTATTTTTTTGGGAGCCAACTGTAAAACCATGTTCCAATTTGCGTTTTCCAAGTGGAGATGTGTTTGTGAAGAAACAAGTACGAAGAGGCTTAATTGCAGTTGCAGGGCCTCAACTCTGCAAGGTTGAATCAAACAACAATAAGCAGCATCCAGTGAACCAATGAGCAAGCATCAACTAGTCAACCATGAATGCCGGTGAAGAACAATATTGTCCAAATTTACTGCAGACAAGATTGTATAAAAAAATCGGAGGAATATATTGTAACATGGCCTAGCAGGTAAACATGCAAGACTGTAAGGATGGTGCAAAGGCCTCCCATTGTGAAAACATTTAAGGAAGCCGTAGTTTTGCATGGTTGGCATTTTGCATCCACAATTGGAACACCTCTATAACACCCACTGACATTAAAAAAAGTAAATCAAATTTTCTCTTTGCATACGAACATGTTTTGGAAAAAGATTTTGACGTAGGCATCTCCAACATTTAAAATTTTCACTTGCAAACTAGAAATAGTAAACAGTAAAGAACAAACACAAATGTAAATCTAGCAACGAAACCCACCGTTCAATGGGGAACGACAACAACAAGAGCAACAACAATAGGAAAACAATAAACCGGTCAACAAGTAACTAGCAAGAAAAAACCAATGAACCAGGAATGCCGCCAAAGAACAATATCACCCATATTCACTATAGACAACATTGCAGAAGAAAAAGTAAAGGACGTAAATGTATTGCAACAGGCCTGTCAAGCAATGCAAGAATGAAACCACAAAAACTGAGACCCACCGGTGAACGAAGAAGGGAAAAAGAACAACACCTAGCCCACAAACTATAACAACAGATCCAACTGCAGATGCAGGAATCCAACCTCGCAAAGTTGAAGCAAACAAGAGAAAGCAACAACTAACAACTTAGTGAAGAAGCACTAAAAGGCCCAACTGCAACTACAAGATCTCAACCATACAAATTTGAATCAAACAACAATAAGCAACATCCAACGAACCAAGAAGCAAGCACCAACCAACCGACCAAGAAAGCCGGTGAAGAACAATATTGATCGAATTCACTGCACAGAAGATTGTATCAAAAAATTAGGAGGAAAACATATTGTAACACATCTATTAACCAAACATTTCAGGCTGTTAGATCTGTTAGGTAAACATTCAAAGCTGTCAGGACCGTCCAAAGGCCTACCATTGTGCAAGCAATTAAGAAAGGCACGATTTTCATGGTTGGTATTTTTCAATACTAGGAGCGATGAAAATCCTCTTGCAGTCCATCTTTGTATGTGATTACTACAACCAGAGACGAATGGCTGTAATGATGTCTTCGTCTCGTTCATGATTGCCAATGTTGGGCACAGAACCTACCTCCATCACAACCACAATGATGTATAGGAAAATGAAATTGTATATTCTCCTCACATACAAATATGTTCTGCAAGAGGATTTCAACTCAGGCATCCCCAGTAGTCAAATTTCCCACCTACAAACTGCAAATAGCAAGCGAAGCTAAACAAGGCACCCAAAACCGCTCGTCATTGGGGAACGACAGAAGGCCAGTTCCAATCGCGGTTGCAGAATCCCAAGCGTGCAAACTGCAAAAAGACCAACATGCAAACAAGAACAATAACAACAGGAAAATAAGAAATCAGTGAACAAGCAAGAAGCAAGCATGAACCAGTGAACCAATAATGCCACCGAAGAACAATATTGCCCATATTCACTGCAGAGAACATTGCATATAAAAAAAACCCTGTAAGAAAATGTATTGTAACAGGCCTGTTAAGTAAACATTCAAGGCTGTGAGGCCTGGTAGGTAAACATTTAAGTCTGTTAGGACTGCTTTGTAAACATTCAAGAAAGAATGCAGTGTGACAGGTCTGTTACGTACGGAAAAACATTTATTATATTATTTTATAACAATAAAAAAAATTTAGTAACAATAGTTCAAACAATAGAGGCTATGTAAAAAAAAAAATTTATTCAAAGGACAAACTAATATATGAAGTCAACTAATAAAAAACTGACTCTCTATCTTCAAAACTTTGGATATCCAAACATTTCAAGAAAAAAATTAAAAACTCAGAAAGACCGTATATGATAATTTTTTTTGGATATGCTAACATATCAAACATTGGGAGTAGCGAAGGTGACAATAAGACCTTCAATCTGTTATCCAATTAGATCATAACATATATGGTATTTTTTATTATATAAAAATCAATGTTTTTAGTTCTCTAGTTCCAACAATAGATATTATGCAAATATTTTTAGTCAAAGGACAAACTAATATGAAGTCAACGAATTATCGATCGCTATAGTCCCTCTACACCTTCAACAAGGAATAATAATAGGTATGTAACTTACACAATGTATCCCATATAGTAATCTTTACGCGATTTCCATTATTTTGTTAAATTTTGATTTTCTTTTAAAATTAGTACACATATATGTTAAATGAATATTTTAAATGGAAATGTTTTATCACATATTTTTAATGTAAATTGGTTGATTCTTACAAGTCCAAGGTTAAATAAGTATATAATTTGGAAGAAGTAAAGCATTTTTAAAAAGATGTTGAAAATTCAACTATTATGTATTTTCAAATTATTATATATTTTCAAAAAATATTTAATTAAAATTGTTTATATATAAAAAAGTTATTAAAAACAAATAAAACAAAAAAAAATTAAAAAGGTGTGTTGTGAGTGTAAATTTTTTAGATCATCTAAATAAAAAAAATATAGTAAATTAAAATTAGGCATTTCCAAATGACTTTAGAAGTTAAATATTTACCTCAAATAACATTATAAACTGTAATTTAAGTAAATAAGAAAAATAGATTGGAATCACTCCACATATATACCTCCTACTTGGAAGTTTGGATGGACCAAATTTGTTAGATATTAATGAATTCATTCCTCAATATTGTTGACATTTAGTTCCTTAAGGTGTTTTTAAGTAAATTTCATTAAGATTTGGATTACCTAGTAAATTTAGGGGAAAATGGTTACACTGAATTTAATTGAAATACTTATTATGACCTTGATGTAGGTCTAGTAAGTCCACTTAGAGATCTAAGTAACTCATAAAGATACATATATGCATGTATTTTAGTATTGTGTTACTTTTATAATAATAATAATAATAATAATAATAATAATAATAATAATAATATCTTAATGTTGTAAATATTAGTGTTATAAAGTTATTAAAGTAAATAAATAAATAAAAATAATCTATAAATATTATATTATAATTTTAAATTTTATTTATTTTTTCAAATTTTTAAATATTATAAATAAAATATGTTGAGAGTGAAATAATTAATAATTAATAATTTTTTTAATAATGATGTAAATGTGTAATTTTAATAACTTTTCTTCAAGATGTTGGAAAAATGTAATTTTAATATTGAAAAAAAAATAAAAACAATAATATAAAAATTATTGAGTTATAAAATGAGTCAAAATGAATAATAATAATAAATAAATAAAATATTAAAAAACATAGTAAATTGGTAAACAAATTTACACGCTTAGTAAGAAAATGCGTCTTCATTTGAATATATATAACTTGTTATTAATTATGAATTAAACTCGACACATTTTATGATATGGGAATGTTTGGCATAAAGTTATTAGTAAATATAGTGATTTGTATATTTAAAGGGAGGGAAGAAAATTTTTATGACAATGTGAGACATGTGACTTAGAGACTGTAATCCATTTAGTGAGGAAGTGGAAGACTAATATAACCCTTGTTTTCAATTGAAAACATAATTACAAATATAAATTTGTATGATAAAATGATTAACTCTGTAAATATAGACGTGATATAAATTTATTTTATTTTATTTTAATAAAAGTTGGAGGATGAATATATATATATATATATATATATATATATATATATATATATATATATATATATAATGATTAACTCTATAAATATAGATGTGATATAAATTTATTTTATTTTATTTTAATACAAGTTTGGGGATGAATATATGTATATAAAAGAAAATAATAACAAACTATTATATTATAAATTGATTGAAGATCGATATAATTTTAGATAAATTAAACCATTATTGAGATGTTTAAATTAATCTTTTTGATATAAAAAAATACAAAACTCTTAAATTTACAATTCTTTATAAAATTTTGTTTTTATGATATATGATACTTAATTGAAATTTTATCAATGTGTTGGAACTATAGTGAGTATTATAAAAGACTTGTTGGTAAAATTATGAATCTTACAAAGAATAAGATCGGTTTTCCCCTTATTGCTAACTCAGTGGTAGCTTGGTGATGACTTTATGATAGTGCAATCAAGGTAATGACCAAGTAAAAATTCTTCAAGAGTTAACCATAGGGAGATGTAAACACCATGCATTATGATTACCTTGCATTTTAACCATAACTTCGGGACAAAGTTTCTTGAAGGGTGGTGTTATCACTCCAAAAGTCACCATAGACTGTAATCAGGTGAGCTAACATAACAAATATTTGTAAGTGTAAATGATGTTTTTGAAAGGTCAAATGGACAAGACTCAAAATAATGATTTTCCAACTTAGAAAACAGAGTTAGCATGCACTAGCAATCAAGGTCTTGGCTAACTTCAACCAGTAAGTGAGAAAAAGTATGAACAGAGGGAAGACTTCAGTGAGAGGAATGTAGAGGTTGCTGTAAACATCAGGTCTGCAGTCAACCTAAGGAAGAAAAAGTCTTAACACAAGATCTTATTGAGTTCAAAACTTAAGGATACTAAAGAAATATCATGATAATATAATAATCAAACATACACCATAATATCACCACAGCCATTCATGTGAATCATTCAAAGCATGAACACTTCAGTATCAGAAGAAAATTAACTGGAATAAGAAGCCGATTTCTATTAACCAAAGATGTCTCAAATCAAATACATAACCAGTTCACAGTCTACTGAATAAAAAAAAAATTACAATCTGGGAGCTTCAGCTCAACCATTCGAACCCCCTTCCACTCATTTGGAACATGGATTTATAATAAAAAGGAAAGTCCACAACAAGAGGTGCGTGTTGGCCCCTCCTCACATCGGATTCTTCAATAGCAGCTATCAATCGAACACCTATGCTAACAATTATTAACAAACTACTACAAAAAAGGAGTTGTGTAGGTAACCAATTCAACATGATTTAAATGATGTGGTCTCCCTTTGATCTTCATTGATGCGCCTCCTCTTGCATGCCAAGTGTCCTGTAGAGGTGGTAAGCTATTATCATGCTGCCAGCTACTATCTCATCCATCCTCCACATCATCAGCCACCTAAAAGAGTAATGACTTGAAACTCCTTGATCCCAGGTGCCAATAGGTAGCGCTACTCTAGTGTATCTTTGCGTAGAATTCGGCCTCTGTTAAATATTAGGTAGCACCTGCCAGAAAATTAGGTAGCACGCTGTCGTTACAGTGCCCAGGAGATTGGGTAGCGCCCGTGAAATCCACAGTGCCCATGAAATCCGCAACGCGCAGGAGATTGGGTAGCGCCCATGGAATTCGCAACGACCAGGAGAGTTGGCAACGCCCAGGAAATTTGGTAGTGCACTCCCCTCTGCATATCCATGCCTTGGCTTTGGGTGTCGACTTAGTTGTTTGCCTCATATTTTGACATGTGAACATGACTCAGGAGTTGACAGATCGATAAGCTTGATTTTAGCATATGAACTCGGCTTTGAGTTTGGGCCTTGTGTGTTGACATGTAGGTTTATTGCGTGGTTAGTGTAAGAAATGAGCATGTGGCTTGGGTTTTAGAAAACTCTATGCTTAGACAATATGCAATAATTCTAAGAAATATGTATTTTAGGCATAACTTACGCATAGGGCATTAAAAATCATTTACCTCATATCTTCAGTAATGTGAGATTTATAAAATATATTTGAAGATACAAAGCATAGAATAGGGGTTTATCAATTTGTTGCATTTTTGTATTGTAGGTAAAAAAGACAAAGGGCATAGGTTTTTGGAGAAAAAGATTTATGAATTAAGACTCTTCCCGACTCAATGAGAAAATTGGAGTTTATGAGCTAGGGAAAATGAGCAAAAAGATTTCAACAGTTTAGCACAAGGATGCTAAAGACATTTAAAAATTCCATAAAAATTGAGTGCTAACAGGTGGATGTATGTAATTCCCCATATCTTGGCCTTAGGCATATAAAACATTGTTGTTTACTCATCTTAGTAATTCAATTATTAACATTTGTTTGGACTCAGTTAGATTGTGATAGATTTTTGAGATATGTACATCTTGACCTCATTATGTGTTGCATGATATTATTTTTACTATTTTATGCTCATGATGATAATAACTCTTTGATTTGTTTAAACATGCAAGTTAAAATGTGGAATTTAGGTACACAAATACTAATTCAAAGTTATGTTGTGAATGCATAACAGATGCAAGGCATGATAAGAATAGACATACAATTTTTAATTGAACGACAATACATACATGGATTCTTATATGAAATTATGATGTATATGCATGTATATGAGTTATTAGTAGACTAACCTACAGGTTGATGATCTATCCGATAACCAAACGACTTTAGTGTTGAGGTAACTTGGATGTTATAGACATCAAGAAGATAGTGCATGTTATAATTTATACTTATTATTTATTTCATGATTCAAAATATTGCTATGATTTGTGGTAAGTGTGGTTTTGATAGGACACACATCTTTCCCAGAGTGATTTTTTGATGACGTGAATCTAAGAACAATAGTTGCACAATATGGCTTGATATAAGGTGTTGACCCTATTTCTATCAGGAGGGGTGGAGGCATTTCCCACCATGTATCCTTTGAAACCTGGAGTTGTGGGAGGGCAGTGTTAAGCCACGCTCCCCTAGACGTGTGATGGCAACTACTAGTTTCCTACTGGGGAAGCTTGGTCGAGATGTATGACACTTCCACTTATAGGTTCTATTTGGAGTTAGGTCAATATAGTTGACACTCTAGGTTAGTCCAGCAAAGGAAAGGATAGGATGGAAGATGGAAGTGGGTTACGAAGGAAGGATGCTTCAATGATAGTTGAGATTACTGATTGGGGATTATATGTGCCACTATTGTTTACTCACTTGGTTCCTACCATGTTTAAAACCCTATTTTGATTCCCTTTCGACATTTTAAATGTGATAATGGGTTATTGATGAATTGTTGTAATTTTGTTCATTAAGATTATTAAATGATGTATTTACTAGATATGTTGTGCTGCATGCCTTGGTGTGATCATATAGGAACTATGCACTAGAGGTAGTGGTTGTCTATCATTAGTACATGCATGAGATATGTCTCCGCTAGCTACACACACATACTCTACACATGTACACTAGTACAATTAATTGATGTATTAATTATTAAATTAGATTATTAACTATTTAATTGAATGGTTTAATGAATATGTAAATTATATTGCATACAAAAATATCTAGAAGCATTGAATACCTTCTTTGAATTTGATTGATGGTTGGTATGATGAATTAAATGAGAATGGTGGGTTGTCGTGTACATTTTGGGGGAAATTTCCAAATTGCATTTATTAGCTAGCATGAGAATAAAGACTTTGAAATTTATTTATTGTTGTTTTATGCAAGTCATTTATATTTTAGTTTTATTTTAAACATTTCCCAAAAATATAGATAAGGGAGGTTGATGGCTAATAATGAGGGTGGTTGAGGAGACTTGGAGAAGGGGAAATGGAAACTTGATAAATAGAGGAGGAGGTTTAGAGGTTGGGGGATCTTGAGAAGATATATTTCTTATGATGGTTTTCTTTGAGCATTGGTGCTTTTCTGTTCTTGGAGTCACAGACACAGAGGGCCAAGAAACCGATTAAGCTCCTAGTTGGTTGGGAAGATTCTGTTGTTTCACTCTGGGTAAGTGGGAAAATAATTCTTGAAAGCATCTTCAGTTGGACTACATCACAAATAATCAACTTCAACAAACCAAGGAGGAGGTATGTTGTTAGCATGTATTTGTTATGTTTTTGCTATTCCATTGTTATTCCTTTTAAAAAGTGTAATTTTGTTGCATCAATTCTATTAATACATGCGAGTATCAATTAGCATAAAGTTATTTCATAGCACCCCATGGAGAGGTGCTACAATATGTATCCCTACTTATTGTTCATTATATGGAAGGGGCATATATATATATATATAGGTCCATAAATCTAGTACTATTGTGAGACATGGTGCAATTCATTAGTCATAAATTATCATCATCTACCATAAAACATAGTGGGGTCAAAGGAATCATTTGGGGGCTCAAATTATGTGTGCATATTTTTAGTATGGGATAATGTTATCACCAATCATAATTGTTGATTCATGGTTGTATAGATCAACAACAACATTGAGTATAGAAAAATATGCCAATAAACAATTGTATAGGTCATGTGTATGCTTCATTGTTATTATGAGTGCTTTCTTTGTGTTTGTATGGTATGTAATTTGATCACATATGTATAACCTCTTGTAATGGACATTGTGTTTTGTTTAAAGGTTTATAATGGAATGTGTTTCTTGTATTTGGAAGGTAGCACTATCAAATTGCCTCTACACAAGTTTCTTATGTAGTGTATTTATGTCCTCTCCTAACATTGATTATGTCATAATGTTCTCTTACTAGGATTTGATCCCATCTAATTTTGTTACACTATGTACTCAAAACAAAAAATAAACAATCAATTAATCCTCTTTTTTTTCCTCGGAAAAAATCATAATTTCATCACTGAAGAGTACAAAATTACATTCATAGTATATGCGTATACATATAGATCTCTCTAGAAATATATAATTGAGATATACATTGACAGATGCATAACATCTTTATCACTCCGCATAAATATTTCTTGAATAAACATATGTTTTTCGTGCATTCATGATCACAAAGAGTTATAAAAACCCAAAACTGTCCATCATTCCTATAAATTGCCAAAAAAGAGTTAAAAACCAGATAATGAAAAGCCAGATACTGTTTGACGATTGCTGATTAAGTATAACTTGCTAGAACCTCTTGAAATGGTCTGTGATAGTATCCCGGATGACCACCATTTTCATGTTCTGTAATATACCATGATCCAAAAGCTAGTTGCGTGCCCTCTTCAGAAAGCATGTCAACCATCCGGTTGTGCTCCTTGTAAATATGTTTAAAAGAAATGATATCAAAGAGACTTTTAAAGGAAAACACCTCCTCAAAAATAGGCATCAATATCATAATGTGGCATCTCTGAACACCATTTTCTCAATTGATGATAATCATAGAATCCCCTAAAACCTATAAAGATCTGCATCCTTTTTCAATTGCAAAGAGAAAGAGTAGTTTCAGATCCATTAGCTCAGCATAACTGTTTATCCCCCCCTAGACCGGATTTAATAAAATAATTGTGAGTTTCAAAGAGATATAGACATCCGCCCCCCCACATCTGGTTGGATCACCCTAAGAAACTCCATCGAAGTATCCCCACGAACAAGAATTGTCAATTTCCTCCACCTCTACCATTCAGATTGCTGAGCTATTTTTCATCTGTGGGAAGTGAGATAAGATACCAATACATTTAGAAACAACTAATTCAGGGGTGGTTGTTACATCTTGGAAAATGGCCCTGTTCCTCGAGATACACACTCCCCAGGAAACAATAGAAGGTAAATCCCTAACAAGAGTAGTATCCCTATGAGAGAACCAAAAATACAAATATCTTTCAAAAGAGATCCCATTCCATAAGCAGTTTAAACCAGTCAAACTGTAGGTTCCCCCCCATAAGCATTGAGTAAAATGACACCTCAGGAAAATATGATTGACCGATTCCAAATTGTCTTTGCATAGTCGACACCAGCCCGAGCCATTGAACTAGTGCTTCTGTAAATTGTCCCAGGTCAGAATCTTGTTCTCCAAGATCAACCAAACATAATCTTGGCTTTAACTGGGAATTTTTTTTTCTAAATTCTCTTCCACCACCAAATGACCTCCTTGTTGTGAAGGTCCACAGTCAACTGGATGTACCCCGCTTTTGGGGAGTATATTCCCCCCGGATCAAGATCCCAAATTAGTTTGTCCTCTCTGTCCGAGAGTCTAATGTGTGTAGCACTGAGAGCCTAGGTATATCTTCCCCATATAAATCATTATTCTTCTGATAAACCAAAAAGGTGCCCATGCATCCATCCTTGATGCCAAATATTGGTTAAGGTGGGATCAATAACCTGGTTTAAATGAAGTATGAAACACATAGCTAAAGCAACTAGAATATCCTCATGAAGGATATGATTCCTCCCACTATCGACCCAAGGGTATAACTCTATGCACACACTCCTCCCATTACCGATTCTCCATTCAATACCATTGCCAACCAGATCAAAATCTTGTAAAACAACTTTCCAAATGATGGTGATACCTGTTTTCCTTTTTTCTGTAGAGCATACCCATTCCAAAATGATTCCATGAGAAATATATTTTTGATGGGCTACTTTCGTCCAGAGGGTAGAGGTGGTTAACAATATCCAAGTACATTTTGTTGCCAATGCTTTTGAAAACAAAAAGATATTCTTAAGTCCCCATCCCCCTAGAGCCTTAGGTATAACAATCCTCTCCCATCAAACCCATGGCATGACACGATGTTCGTTATTCCCTTTCCAGAGATAGGTGAAACATATTTTACACACCTTTTCTAAAATACCCTTTGGTATCTATGACAAAGACATCTAGTAAACTGATATGGCCTCCAATACTGATTTTATCAAAACCAATCTCCCCGCATGTGACAACCACCTATGACTCCATACATGTAATCTCTTTTCCAATTTTGCAATTAGCCATAGCCAATCCGTCTTCCTATAGTCATTGAGCTTTAGTTGGAAACCAATATACTTTAATCCATCATCCAATTCTTGCACTAGGAAAGGTAATTTTGATGCAATATATCCGATCTCTTCTTCCTCCAGAAATGAGCATGAAATGGTTGATTTCTGATCATTTATTTGCATCCCAGTTGTTATCTTGAAAAGTTCCAAACCGTCACAGAGTTTTTCCATATCTCTTCTAGATCCATCACAAAAAATCATTATGTCATCAACAAAAAGAAGGTGAGATAGATACAATACCTAAGAAATTTGTATTCCTTTTAACCCCCCCGATCTTTTAGCATTTTCAAGGTACAGGCTCAAACCTTCAGCCACAAGGAGAAAAAGTAAAGGTGAAAATGGACAACCTTGTAGTAGACCCCTCTCAACTTTGAAAAAAGGGGAGGCAACACCATTAATGAGTATTGAAAATGTTATAGAAGATAAACAAATCATCTTCCATCTAATGAAATTCGGGCCAAAGCCAAGATGAGTCATTAACATTCTAATGTAAATCCAATTGACTCGATCATAGGCCTTGAAGAGGTCAATTTTGACCACAACTCCTTTGAGTTTCCTGGTTTTCAGGCTGTGTAAAATTTCTTGTGCCACCCAAATCGCTTCATGAATTTTCCTACCCTCCAAAAATTCAAATCGTTCACTGGAATCATCCTAGAGAGAATTTATTTAATTCTTCTAGCAATGACTTTATAGATAATCTTGTAAAGACAGTTGCAAAGGGATATTGGCTGAAAGTTATCAAAGGAAGCATGATGGTTTTATTTTGGAATTAAGGCTATAAAGGTGGAGTTTAGAGGTGCATGAATATGCCCAGATGCTCTAGATTCATCCACCACCTGCAAAACATCCTCACCCACCAACTCATAGAAACCCATATAGAACTCAATCGACCAACCGTCGGGGCCTGGAATTTTATATTTTTGGAAATATTGTAATGTTTCTAATAGTTTGACCTCAGTTGCTTCATCCATCAACATCCAATTTTTCTCCTCTTCCACAAAACGAGGGAAAATATGAGCAATTTATATGATCTCCGCAATACAAGTTCCCTCTTGAGCCTTGAAAAGATGTTGAAAATGTGCTATTCCCAATGAGGCCAATCCATCAAAAGAGCACACAGGTTCTCCTTCAGTAGAGTTTAATTCCGAAATAGTATTATCCATTTTCCTTCCCTTGGCATAGGCTTGAAAGAACTTTTTGTTTTCATCTCCGCATTATAACTAGATTGCATGACTCTTTAACCTCCAAGCTGCCTTTTTTTCTTCCAACAATGTCCTTATTATTTTCTCTTATATAATCAAAACCTCTTTACATCTAGAGAGTTGAAACCCCAACCCACACCCTCCTGCATGGCCTGAATTTGATCATCAATGTCCTTCAATTCTATGTTTTCCCTAACTCTCTTTGCATGTGCCCAAGGAATGGTAGCTTGTTTGATCCACTTTAGGTTGTCCACAAAATGTACAACTGCATGACCATGGATTGTGGGATTATAAGGGGTCCATGAATTATGGATTAGATCTTTAAAGTATCGATCATTTACCCAATCAACATTAAATTTAAAGGGACTAGGTGGCCTCCTTCCCCTACCACGAATTTCCAGAACGATCAGGATGTGGTTTGATTCCCCACCACAATCAACCCATTGTCTAATCAAATTTGAGGATTTGACCAACTCCTCAACAACCAAGAAACAATCCAGTCATTTAGCCACCCTGCTTTCCCCATCTTGCCTATTTCTCGATGAAGGTTGGAGCTTGAACGCCACAATGTCCATAAATCCTTTTTCTTCAAAAGCATGAATGAAAAAATTGGATAAGGAATCCAGGATAGCCCAAGGGCCCCAGTCTTCAACAACTCCAAGAGAGAAATTAAGGTCACCCCCTATTATAAACCTCTGACCATTCATGAAGGAACGTCTGAATACAGATTCCCAATACCAAACCTTATCATGATAAGGCCCATATATATTTAAGACAATCACATTTCTTCCCAATTCTTCTACAAATAATTCCAGAGCAAGTCCAGAATCAATGCTCCAAGCATTCTCACATTTACACCCTTTTTGTTTCCATCCTAAGGCCACTACACCTAAACGACCTCTTGTGTCTATAGCTTCAAAATTCCAACCATGCAACAGGGATTCCAGAGCTGATATAACTCCCTCACTAACCCCCATGGTCTCTTGAAGTAAAATAATATCCGGAAATATGATTCAACGATGATTTTTTGGATGGGTTTGCCAACCCTTTGCAGTTGAAAGATAAAAATTTCATGATGAAACAATGCCAGGGGATTTGATTGCTCTAGGTGCCCATTCAATGGATGTTTGTCTTCCAGAAGCCAAATCTCGTATGGCTCTGTCTTGTGCCAACAAAATGTGGGATTTCTGTCCTCTACCTTTGGGAGATGTTGAACATCTCGACGATATGACCAAACCACTCCCCATCAGAGAGGACTTGTCAGTCAGTATAGTTATATTCCGAAGAACATACCAAAATTTTATACCATCAAAGAAGCCAGTAGAGGAAGACATAGTGGTGACAATAGAGGGAGAGAGGGAGAAATAAGCCACTGGAAGGGTGCATGGTATTAGGTTGACCAAGGGAGAAGGAACAATCTGGGGGGAGGAAGAAACAACAACCCTCAATATTTCTGAGGTACCCACACTAGGTAAAGGAGAAAGTAATAAGTCCAAATGGTCATTAGAAGATAACGTACCTGAAAAATTTGAAGGCTGATGTCGAACCATTGAAGAGGAGATCCTTGGATTTTCTTGCTCCATCTTCTTGTTGTCCATGCCAAAAAACACTAGAGGAGTTGATACCCCAACCATCGACGCATCTACTCGAACCCCCACTATCTCCTTCTCCGATTTAGGAAGAAATGAATAATTTTCAACCAGTGTGGACTCTGATTGTTGTAATTTGCGGTTTTCCCCAGATCCTCCCTCCTTATTTCCATGAAAATGGAGTTTGAAACCAGACACCAAATGTCCACAAGAATGGTAGCGATGACACCTAAAACGAAAACCCTCATAATCAAGGATATGGATCAATGAACCCGCCATCGTCTCAATCTCCAATTCTTGTGCAAGCCATTTTTTAATATCCAGAATGACCAAAATCCTTGCTACCAACATCTTCCCCAAGGTCTCAAAAGACATATATGCCTCAATGAATTTCCCAAGTGGATTGCCGACAGCCAAAAAAACTCTTAAGGTTCCAATACTGCATGGGGAAATTTGGCATCCTCAGCTAGATAGGCTCACATACCACCCTTTATTTTTGTGCATCAAAGAGTGGATTCCATCTACGCATCACTATGGGCACGACCGCCATACTCCATTGACTCTGTAGAATCCAATCCACATCCAAATTCGAATTTAATATAAATGCGAACCAACCCTTGACCAAGATTCAAACGATGGGCTTATGAGAAATATGGTCCCCCCAATTGCTTCATGCCTAGTCCTTCAAGAAGGAAACGTCGAACCTCCTACCCCGAGCTCGACCGAGAAAAACAAGCTCAGATAATTCCATGACACGATCCATGGAGATGTCTTCCCCAAACACCAATTTCTCCGGACGATTTTTTAGCTTAAAACATCGGTTCGTATATGCTCCTTCTTTTTTCCAAATTATTTGGATTCCTCCTGATCCGCTACATCTTCGACTGGGAATGTATGGGTTCCCCCCCTGAAAAAAGTTCCACCGCCCTGATCCTTCGCTCGCCACCAGAGTCCTTCGATTGTGCAAGGCCTGTTGCTGATCCTTTCTCCACATTCCAGGCTACCTCACCATCAACAGAGAGAAAACCACTAGGAGAGAAATGGGTTAGAGGTTCTCCAACTTCATCATTTGAGAAAGAAGGCCCCGCGAATGGAGAGAGTAACATATGCAAATGACGTCAATGGCATCGACCCCAAGAGATCGAAATCCATAACCTTTGGTGAAAAACTGCCAGCTGGCCTCAAAGAGTCTTCTTGTGGCCCTCCCCAGGAAGAGCCTGTCATCCTACATCCTTCAGAACCTGTCATCCTACATCCTCTAAATCATTGAAAATAGTGACACCTTCAAAGGGGTTAGAGGACTAGTCCACATCCTCCACCTCCCCCTCAATACTAGCTCCTAAAATCTACCCCATAAGCCACTACTTACCATTTTTTCCGCTCCACATCCATCAAACCCTAAACCAACAGCCGCCATCTCCATTTGCCTCAATCCTGACCTCTTATTATACCTGCCGATAGGCTGGTATATAGTGATGAGTTCACCATTGACTACCTATTAATTTACTTGTTATACCTGCCGATAGGCTGGTATATAGTGATGAGTTCACCATTGACTACCTATTAATTTACTTGTTGACCAAAAAATTATATGGTATTCTAATGTAATACTTTAGTAATAATTTTTATTTATTTATTTTAATTGTTTAAAATCTTTTTTGGCAAAATTCTATTGGCTATTCAAATGAACCTGTTATTGCCGAGCTGACGGCGGTTCATAAATGTTGACATTACGGTTTCATTACATAAATGTTATTGCCGAGCTGCATATGCAATTAATTAAGGTCACCATGCCTATCTTTATTGCAGTGAGACACCCTCAAATTCGACTGGTGTTCCCGAATTTTCTTCCGACGTCAGGCCAAGATTCGTCGGACACATCTCCCTGACTGATACGCTGTCAGCTATATTTAAGAGCGCTGACAGACGCTATTGGATTAGTGGGTGATACGCTGTCAGCTATATTTAAGAGCGCTGACAGACGCTATTGGATTAGTGGGTGGGTCTTGTTGTACAATCTCCTTACCTCGCTCAAGTTTAGTTGATTTTTTAAATTCCTTATCCATTCAGCGACCTTTCTCCTTGCATATAGTTAGGTCGGGAATGGGCGTCGGACCTTCTGTCTCCTTGGGAGCGAAATTTCCTTAACCTGAGAGCAACTCTGCCTCGAGACATCCTCCCGAATTTAATTTTTTGTCGGACGTGAATTCTCCTTGAATGTTGAGCCTTTGACACTACCTTAAACGAATTTTTGACTTAAAATAAAAATGAGCCACGTGATTACATCTTCTTCACCAAGCTATAGTAGAAATTAGCTTGAGGGCTTTATGTATGAAGCTCAAGCTTACACAAAGTTGTTAAAAATCTATCGCGGTGTGGTGGAAGCTTTTGCTTAACTATAAATATGTGCACTCGACATCAAAGTATTAAATGATAATTTGTATGTCAATAAAAGCCATAGGTTTACCCTCGACAATGTATTGATTTAAAAATTGGACAAATGTTAAATGTCACTTTGTTTTAATTGTGAATTTCTATATAATAAACATGAGATTGCACTTGAGTTAAGATATGGATATAGCAATCGATTCGCTTTGACTGCATATTAATCAACCGTTTAACTATAAATTTTATTTGTTTTTCCAAAGTTCAACATTACACTGTTCAATTTTAATATATTTTTTAAATATTTAAACTATTTTTTTTTATTACTATTTGTAAATTATTTGAACATTTTATTATAGAGGTCGCGGTTTTAATATTATCTTTTACACAATTCTTTATATTTAGCCAAAGTTTTTAGAGTCATACTTGCCTCAAAATAATGTCAAAAATATATTTGAATTTATAACTATTATTTTATTATACTTGTATATCGGCAGGTATATGCTGCCATGCAGCCTTGTTCTTGTATGGATGCAATTTATTATTATTTAATGGCTCATTGATGGGTCGTTGTGTGTTAGTTTTTGCTCAGATAACTTACGTAGATTCACATCCATGGATACTATAGTTTGTGGCTTAATATATTTATAGAAACAATAAGAAAAACCCAAATAGTTTTTTTTAACAAAAAATTATTATAGTGTAATCAAGGAAAGAGATTGATCTATGAAACCAATATTTCATACATTTTTCTAATTTCACCTAATTATCTTCACTTTTTCTTAATATATCTTATACTTACTTTGTAATGCATATTTCATTATGCAGGGTTATATGAGATAAGATGGTTGATTAAAGAGAGATAATGGCATATTTTCGGAAGATATAAAAAAGGAATTAATATATCTTATACTTACTTTGTAATGCATATTTCATTATGCAGGGTTATATGAGATAAGATGGTTGATTAAAGAGAGATAATGGCATATTTTCGGAAGATATAAAAAAGGAATTAATTCCAATAATAAGACAAAATAATAAGGAAGAAATTGATTGATCTTCAAATTTGTGAGAAATAATTGCATTTTCCTTTGTAGTTTATATATATATATATATATATATATATATATATATATATAATATGCATTTTGAGGGGAGCCCACCAGATATTTCCTCTAATTATAAGGATGGTACTTAGGGTAATTTGATTTTTTTGGGGTCATGGCCAGGTCAACAATCAACAATTGGATCATGAAGATAGAAAGCATGTTACATAGTGGGATTTGAGCTTGCAGAGGGAAGGATACAAAATTTCATTTCAGTCACTCAAGCTACACCTAATTGACATATTATAACTAATAAAATTCTTAGGCTTAGTATCTCAACCCATCATCAAGACATAAGTTCTCAAAGATAAATATAAAGAAATAGACAATGACCTATTATAAATAGTTGAAAGACTCAAACCTATGGTTGGGTATACTGTGTATTTTATCAAAGATTCCTCTAATTTTGTGGAAGGAATCAAGTCTTTGAAGGTTAGTGAAATGGATCTCATGGCAAGTTTTGATGTTGTATATTTATACACAAAAATTCTTGTAGATGATGCTATTAATGTGATTAGGAGGATCAATGGTGGTGAAATTTATAACTTAGTTGAGGTTTGTCTGAAGTCCACCTATTTCAGTTTTTGTGGTGAAATATACGAGGAAACCCATGTTGTCACTATGGGCTCCCCTCTTTCACCAATAATTTCCAACCTTTACATGGAGAATTTTGAAGAAAGGGAAATCGACACTGCACCTAAAAAACTGGATCACCGACTGAGGTTTGTGGATGACACTTATTTTATTTGGACCCATGGAAGGGAGAAATTGAACACCTTTTTGGAGCATATGAATAGACAATTGAACTATTAACTTTACCATGGAAATATAGAATGAAAATAAGCTTTTGTTATTGGATGTTCTCCTCACTAAAAACACTGATGAATCCCTCTCTCATCAATTCTATAGGAAAAAGACTCACACAAATAGGTACCTACAAGCTAATTCTCACTACCATCCTACTCATAAAATAGGTGTTATAACACCTTAGTTACTAGAGCCAAGTGAATATCTAACTATGGACACATTGGAAAAAAGCTTGAAAAGCTATGTGAAGTATTTAAAGGTGATAGTTACATTGAAAAATAGGTTAATAATGTCATTAAGAAGGAGTGCAAGAATCAAACGAACAATGACATATCTAAAACTATCACACTACCATACATCCAAGGGATTGCTGACAAAATAACTAAGATATTAAATAAGAAGAAAACAAGAGTTTTCTTCTCTCCTCATAATACTTCATGTAAATTGCTTGACCATGCTAAAGACCCAATAGATCTTAAGAAAGAAAAAGGTGTTTACTCAGTTCCATGTGACAATGGCAAGGTTTGCATTGGTGAAACTAGAAGGTATTTTCAGATTAGACTTAAGCAACACAACACTGAAATATCATATGGATGCACAAAAATATATATTCTCGTAGAGCACTCAAATAACTATAGACATCACATATGCCTTGAAAAATCGAGTATTATTGGGAAAATTGATCATTACACCAAAATAAAAGTTAGGGAGGTTGTGGAAATCGAGAATCACCCTACTAACATGGATAAGGATGATGGTTGGAGATTAAGAAAAATATGGCACCCCGTCATAAATTGTATTAAAAACAAAGGCAACACTATTATAAATAGTATTCAAGTGCTAATGAATGAAACCGATCCTTGACTTTAATTATGCACTGAGCATTGGTTTTCACTATTTATAATAGGTTGTTGCTTCTTTATTTACCCTTGAGAGCTTGTCTTTTGATGATGGGCTGAGCTTTCAAGCCCAAAACATTGAGAAGATAAAATAGTAACACATGGTCTCCATCACTCAAAGATGAATACCTGTGAAAGCATTAACAATACCACAATACAACTAATGTACATTTTTATAAGGTGCCCACGTACCAAGAAGAGCCATCAAAAAGTTTAATTGACATTAGACTAAATATGGGTTGTGAGTATATGATGAAGGAATAAGGGGTACTAGATAAGTTTATAAGTAACTATGTTATTTTCCATCCCCTTATTATAAATGTTGGAAAAATAAAAAACATTTCTAATTATATCTAAACTTTGTTATGACATACAAAATTCACATGAAACAATGTAAGGAGTGGAGCCAAAAAAAGTTTTGATGGCAACCGACATGAGGCAGAGATTCAAAATAATGTATATTGTTCAAAAATCAATGACTTATATGGTATTTCCACAAATCACACATATCTATGCAATCATATATGAGTAAATTCATACAAATCTATCCAATTGGATATATTATATTGTAAATTTCAATATACTCATAGTTACATTAATTTTTTTATATGTCTATAGATTGAAACTCAAGAGGTTGAGAATCAAGATAATCAACATAACATTGCAACTAATGTTACAATTTTTGTATTTCATAATATTCATTGGAGCAAAATTGTATATTTCTATAAAACTTTGGTATTTTGTTTATAGCGAACCTTTGCCCCAATTTACATGACAGGGTTACCAAATATTGTAAGAACTATATTTTTACCAAGATATTCTCCATTAATGTGATGGGGATTCTTAATCTTAAATAACACAATGAGTTTTTTTTTATTCTATTGTAATGTTTTTCTAACATGTTATGTCATCGATTAAATATATGCATGATTTAAAATTTGTTAATGAAGAGAATCTCAATGTTAGATGGTGTGTTATTATATTTATTCATTTAATTACACAATATGTATTTATGTAATATTTAAATCAAAATTTAGTAAGTCAAATATAAAAAATAATATTTTTTATAATAATGATTTAATTTTTGGATCATTATTTGAGATTTTATTAAAAAATAAAGAAGTTGCATTTGCAAACCTGAAAAATATTGTATAGTGCACTATGGGTTGTGTCACGAAAGTACATGGGTGTTGTTATCACTATTGTATGCATCAATGTTCTTTTCGTTACTATACACATCGATGGTTGTAAGTAAATAAATAATAAGTGCTCTAGTACAAATTGAACTGATGCACCTTACACTGATATGTGCATCAATGCATCTTATGTTTATAGATGCATTGATGTAATTTATATTACTATACACACTAGGGATCCATACATTAATGTGTGCCTCAAAGAGCCTATGGAAAACACCAACATTGTTATAACTCAACATTGGTTATGACCACCACTACAATGGTTTGGCAATGCACATGACTCTATAATGCACTAACGTACTTTGATATATATCACACCATTACATACTCCTATATAGTGCACTAGTGTGCGTTGACAGATATCACACTAATGGAAGACAAACCTCCAATACATACTCCTGCATAGTGCACTGGTGTGCCTTGACATATAACACTCCAATGAAAAATAAACCTTTGCCATTGAGCTAGTCATAAGTAACCTTTGCAAAAACATTTGCATCCGTTAAACGAGTTTTTTTTATAACTTTTCCCAATCTTGTAACACCAATAACCTTTGTTTAAACCTTGTTTACCTTTTGGTGTGTGTTAGGAGTTATATATTAGTGGTTAGGGGTTTCATAGGTTACTAGTTAATGACAGTCAAACATATTTAACTAGAGTCAACTATTGTCAATTAGTCCACAATGGTGAACCATGGTTAACGATAGTCAACCATGCACAATTATATTCAATCATAGTTAAACATGGTCCACCATGGTTAACCATTGGTTATTGGGTTATGATTTTGGTGGGTTAGGAGGTTAATGGTTAGGGGGGTAGTGCATCAGGGGTTAAAGTTTAATGGTTTAGGTGTTAGGGGTTCAATGGGTTTCTAGTCAATCAAGTTAAAAAATTTCCATCATAGTTGACTATAGTTAACCATAGTCAATTAATCAACCATGCACAACTATAGTTAATCATAGTTAAACAAAGTGAACCATGGTTCACCATAGTCATTGACCATGGGATGTTGGCTAGGTGGGTTAGGGGGTTAGTGGTTTCATGGTTTTGTGTTAGGGGATTAGGGTGTTAGTGTGTTAGTGGGTTACTGGTCAATCATAATAAGCCACACTCAACCATAGTAAAAAATGGTCAAACACAATTAATTATAGTCAACCACTTACAAGTATAGTGAATCATAATTAAACATAGTTAAGCATTGCTAACTAGTCAACCATAGTCATTTTGGATGGGTTAGCGGTTAGGTGGGTTAGGGGGATAATGGCTAGTGGTTTGAGGTTGGGGATTGATGTGTTCAAGAGTGGGGGTTACTAGTTCAATGGTTAGGGGCTAGTGGGTTAGTGGTTATGTGTTTAATGAGTCACTAGTTAGTTGTAGTAAAACATAATCAACCATAATCAACAATATTAAATTATAGTAAACTAGCCAATCGTGGTAAACATAGTCAACCATGCACAACTATAATTAATTACAATTAAAAACATTCAACCATAGTTAACCATGGTTGATCCTAATCATTAACCATGAGTTATGGGTTAGGCGGGTTAGGGAATTATCTATTGTTATATAACATAATTATTTCTATTTTTTTAAGACATTCTTATGGATATTGATGCAAACAATTGTAGTCTAAAAATGTTTATATTATTGTCCATACAAAAGTGGGTTAGTGCTAGTTGTTTGGTTTTAATTAGTAACTCTAAAGGCCATGTAAGTTTTAATGTTATGCCGAGTAATAACATCTATTATGGATGATGTTATCTCTCTATAATTTCCTTGGCTCAGGAGGAAATAGGTACAGGAGTAACCTCAAACCAACATGGGGATGGAAGCTAGCCCTTCCAACCAGAGATGGATCTCTCTCTTCAAATTAATCAATGAAAGGATTGATTTGGTTTAACTCAAAGGGTAGATCTCTAAGATAAATGAATTTATAGGGTTGGTGGCAATATGAACATAAAGTACATTGGGCTATGGAGTAACTAAAGTCGAAAGTCAATAAAACTTGCTGGATACCTAGTAGATTTAAGAAAGGATTGAACAAAGGAAAGATAGAAAGTAATGTTCTAGGCAAAATAGATATTTTGTAGAGAACATGTTATAGAGAAATCAATAATCCTTCAAGGCATCTAACAAGGATGAATCTCAAAGAAATTATAGTAGAAGTACAACTCGAACTACATGTAATAGAGCATATGATAAAGATGAGTTATGATACTTATATTTCACAAAAACATAGAGAAGAAACCATACAATATCAAGTATAAAACATGAAATCAAAGACTGAGGAATCACATGCATAAAATATCATAATCACATATATCTCTGTGGTCAAAACTCAAGGACTTCGGATTCAACAATTTTTTCATTAACAAAAAGGAAAAATTATAATATGTTCAACAATATTCCTATACACACTTGCCAACCCTTTAGTTTTCATGGTTTCCTGAATATATACAAAAAAGTATGTCTATAGTATCAAATTCAGATCCAATTATGATCCTACAACAATGCTAACAATTTCACATAATCAACATAAGATCTTTAACTAACTGCTAAAAAGAAGGAGTCGACTTGGACTCATTTAATTTAACTACAACGACTTTGATATGACAAATAAATGAAACCCAAAATTGTGATTTCCACTACTGATGTTCGTTGGAGATGAGCTAACACACTTGTCGAACCATTCAAGCTGAGTTGGAGGTGTTTTGGTCATTCTGTCACTGTTGTGTAGCAAGTCCGCTGCGCAATCACCACCTACAGAAAAAATGGAGCAGAGTTGCGCAACAACAAGTGGTCTATCATCTCGTGTTTACTTTCGATGTTTGACTGATAGTTGACACTATCTAAGGGTGATTTCGATCTTATGAAGATTATGTGGTTCCTTATAGCTCTTTTTAGTACTTCTTTAAATCTCCCTTTATTTCCCAAATCATCAAACCCATGAGTAATAATGCCTCTTTGATAAAATAATGTGCTTATGTATGTGACCTTTTTCAAAGAAAAGTCAAAATGGAAAAATGACAAAAATGTGTTAAAAACGTCCCAGTGGTTCAGTTCTCTGCTGCTTCATCTAACAAGTCAATCTTTCCCTTCTTTCCAATCTCCACCCATTGAAAACTTTGCTTGAAGGTTTTG
Source organism: Picea mariana (assembly GCA_032191745.1). Taxonomy (NCBI): domain Eukaryota; kingdom Viridiplantae; phylum Streptophyta; class Pinopsida; order Pinales; family Pinaceae; genus Picea; species Picea mariana. The sequence goes on from JASDQU010738660.1 coordinate 75,673, forward strand.
TTCTCCTTCCTCAAAATGAGGTTTTGTTGATAAAAACTCTTCAACTGTCTATGTAATGGCAAGGGCCTTCTCACCATTGATGCAACTTTGTCTATTGCAGGTCCACAATTTCTTAGGTGTTCTGAAAACTTCTTTTTGTATTCCGTATCTCCCTCCCTGAGTTAAAATATCACATTTTGTGCTTCTCTGAGCTATTTATTTAGCCCATTGAAAGTGTGTTTTCCTTCATGATCTTTCTTTTCTGCTGGCTGATTCTGTGCTGGGATTTCCTCTTCATGCCGCAACTTCCTAGTTGAGGACCTTGTTAAAGGCACACTAGGATTAAGAATATCCTCTACCTCTGGAGTCTTCTCTACTGCTTTCCCTTTACTCCTTGTTTTGGAACCAGTTGGAGTTGATAGTGATGACCTTTCTCCTATCATAGAGGTATATTTCTTGAAAGCTTCTTCTAGAGATTTCTTCTTGAATTCTCTATTTTCATATTGCAACTGTGGTATGACAAACTGAGCTTTCTTAAACTGTTCTTGCAACTCAATAATTGAAGTGTCTCTGTCATATGAGAGGGTTGGTTGTATGGAGGTTTCTAGAGTTTCACTAATTTCTTGTGATGTATGTATAAAAAACATTATCTTTGTTGCAGACCTAGTGAGTATTTTTCTAGGAGCTTCGGTCAGTTCTAGAGAGAATTAGAGTTTCTTCCCTTTATTTTTATCCTACTCACTTGCTACATGCTCTTCAATCTCTTTTTCCCTTTTCTTAACATAACTCTTAGGGATTGATGTTGCAGTTCTTTCTACTAATGAAGGTGCATTTCTCAAACTTTGTGGATTGCCTAGGGAATCTACTGCTATGCTTGATGAATTTAGAAAAGACTCCCAATCTTGATTTCTCTTTCTGAGTTCTTCCAATACTAATAGTTTGATCAAAGAAAAATGGAAGAGGCTAGCATCTCCTTGCTCCTTCCTTAGTCGTACTCTATCATCCATCTTTCCTAGACTTCTTAAAATGTAATATGGTAGATTCAAAGGCTTCTTACCAGTGAAGTGCATTAAGATCCTGATATGGTATTGGTAAACCCTATTAAATCTCCATTCACATGTAAAAAACCCCTGGATAACCCTCAACAAATCATTATGACTTTCCAATAAAAACTATCTGGGTATGGTAGCTCCGAATTTAGTATTTCTAAATTCAGGATTCAAAAAATCATGATGGTAAGACATATCTAAATCCATACCTTTGAACCACTGTTCTCCATGAGCATGGATTTCTATTGCAACAACAATGCTATCTTTAGAAACCTGGAATTGGAGGTTTGCCACCTTATCCTTAGTGCCATTAAAATTCTCTGCAAACTCCCTCGCCACCTGTCTGTTGTAACACTGAAGTTTTTCACAAAACCTGATGCAACCCACTTGTTCAAAGGATGCTTTGATGCTAGGTCTGCGTTTACCAAATTCAAACCTTGTGGCTCAAACCTCATGATATCACCACCCTTTACATTATTTCTTCTACTTTCTGGAGTTGTCATGATGCTGGTATGTGTCAACCTTGTGTAGACTGTAACCATGTGAAACGATGATTAGAACAAGTGCGCAAGAATAGATTACAATTTTCAACTTGTTGTATCAAGTTAACACTTCAAATTCTGATACTTTTGATCATGTGCACAACAAATGAAAACAATAACCTCTGCGCAACAAATGAGAATTGTAACCTCTGCGCAACAAATGAAAATAATAACCTCTACGCAGTGCGAAACAACGAACAAAACAAGGACTTATACGCAACAAATGAGAGTAGCATCTTCTGCACAACAACAACAACGTCCTCTGTGCCTTTTCCGTAGCAACCAACAACAATAGGAATCTTTGCGCAACAAGCTTTGCCGGGAGGTTTTGAAATTGTGGATGAAGAGAAATGATTTCTTGATGCTTTTTTTGCCTGGAGGGAGGATAAATTTGAAATATAACTTCAATTAAATCATGAAATATGCCATCATACCTCGTCATACCTCCAGACATAACATTTGGACGTTGTACAACAACTTGCGCTGTGCAACAATTTTCTTGATGATGCCACATGTCCTTGATAGATTTGATTTTATGAAATCGTTAGAACTTTGAGAAGACTAACTCCGACTATCTTGAAACGACATCATGACCCTTCATAATGAAATGAAAACCCACATCTTGGCACGAAAAACCATAAGTTACATGGTTTAAAAAGAAAACCCTACCCATGAGAAACAAACTTATTACTCATGATTTAAGAAAAAAATCATACAATGTTCTTATTTAACCCAAGACATGACTTTATCCTATAATTTTATTCAAATCCTAACAACCTATTTATAGGACACTAACACAGGGTCCAATGGGGATGGAATCCTCCCCATGAGGTGCCAAATAATATATATACTAGTAGCCTTATCCATTGGGCTCTTTATTTGCTACTAAAATGACTCAAACTGATTTGATATGTTATGTACAAACACACTTGGCATTACTCATCATAGCTTAGGGCCTTCTCTTCAGGCTTCAAATTTGTTGAGTAGCACCTAAAACGAAAAATACTAAAGAAAATGATATTTACAATGAAGTGAAAAAACAAATGAAATGCTTTAAGTAAAATAGTGATTGAGAAACCTGCCATTAACAGGTCCTCCACTGATGTATTCTCCATTGAGATCTTGTAATAGGAATGCATGATTCTCATGATATGCTGCAACTTTGTGTGGCCCCTTCCAAACATTTTCAAATTTAGAATGTTTACCTTTGTCTTCAATTCTTGCATCCCATTTTAAAACCAAATCATTTATCTGAAAGTCATCAGCCTTAGTTCTCTTGTCAAAAACTTTCTTCATTTTGTCTTGATATAGTTAAAGATTCTTAAAAACCTCTTATCTCATTTGATGAACATAAACTAACTGACTTATTCTTCTCTGAACATGGTTTGGTTCAACATATACTTCTTGCAACAAATTCATGACTGGCAGTCCAATAGAAGTAGGAAAAATTGCCTCTGTACCATAAACAATCTGAAATGGAGATGTGCCAATAGACTTCTTTGTACTCACTCTATCTGCCCAAAGTGAAAAAATCAGCTGCTTGTGCCAAGATTTCTTGTTTTCCAGCAGAAAATTTTTGATGATCCTGATCAAACTCTTATTAGATGATTCAACCAAACCATTACCTTGTGGGTAATAGGTTGTTGAGTGACTAAGCATGATACCATAATTAGTGCATAATTCAACTAGTTACTTAGACTTAAAAGCAACAAGGTTATATGTAATAATCCTTCTTGGACAACCAAACCTTAAGAGTATATTGCTTTCCAGAAATTGTATGATGACTGAAACAGTGGCTTGATGGCTAGGTATAAACTCTATCCATTTTGTGAAATAATCTGTGGATTTTAAAATCCATCTGTGCTGAGATGAAGATGAAGGATGTAATTCCCCTATGAAATCCAAACCCCACTGTTGGAAAGAGGCTTCTACAAAAACCAATTTCAGAGGCAAAGGAAAAAAGATTTATTTTTCCTTCAAAAATCTAACATTCATGGCAAGTGGAAACCTTCTTATATACATCAACAAATATGGTAGGCGAATATAAACTTGATCTCATAATTTTATTAATTGTTGTCTTCCAGTAATGATGACCTCCACAGTCACCTTCATGGAACTCTCATGGTTTTTTGAGCTTAAACTTTTGTAAGACATTTCAATAATACTCCACCCAGGTCTTTCCAATAGAGGGAATCATTAAGCATGCAAAACTTTATTGCCTTTTCCTTCAAAAATATAGCTTTAGTTTTTGACAATTCATGAGGGGCTTGTAAATTTTGTAAAACACAGATGATGTCACTAAACCAACATGAATCCATTTTTTTTTGGCTTACCTAAGGAAGGGCTTCTTCTTCTATATCGTGTGAGAGATCAACAATAAAATTTACTCCCAATAACTCAAAATTTGATTGAGTCATCATTTGAGCAAGACCTTGTCCTTTGATTAATTTTGTAAGCTTAATTTCCGCATCATATTCCAACAAGGATGCAATCCACTTACCTCTCTTGCCCTCAGGATCAAGTTGAGTCAAGATATCCTTCACAACACTATTTGGAACATATTCAAGGACATGAGAGTGAAAAACGCATCCTGAATTCTTTCAAAGCCTTAACTAAGGCATAGGCCCGTTTCTCCATAATATTGTACTTAAGAGTTGAATCTCTTAAAGACCTATTGAAAAAGGAAATAGGCTTCTCCTGGTTCTGATCATTTTTCTACATTAATACTCCTTCTATAGTGTGCTCTGAGGCAAAAGAAAAAAACAATAAAAACCTTTGCAAAATATGGGCTAATCAACACATGAGCTTTGGTTAGAGATTCTTTCACCTCTTCAAAAGAATGTTTTGCATCTGCTGTCCATTTTATTTCATTTCCTTTCCTCAACATATTTGTGATATGCTTTATTATTTCAGAAAGGTTAGGGATAAACCTTCTTAAAAAATTTACCCTACCTAAAAAGGATTGTACCTCTTTTTTGCTCCTTGGAATACTGATTTTCTGTATTGTAGCCACTCTATTAGGGTCAATTTTAATCCCATCTCTTTAAATAATGTGTCCCAGGAGTTTACCTTCTTGCACAACAAAATTTGACTTTTTTTGGGTTGAGAGAGATCCTAAATTTTATGCATTTTTGAAACACATGTTCTGAATGCTGCAAATGTTCACTATCAGAATTTGAATACATAGTTATATCATCCAAGTAAATCACAATGAATTTATCTTTCTCCTCAATAAATTCTATGTCCATATCCCTTTGGAAAGTTTCCCTTGCATTCATGAGTCCGAAAGGCATCTTAGCATACATGAAAGTGCCCCATGGGGTTGTAAATGGTGTCTTCTCTTGGCCATTCGGTTGCACCATAATCTGGTTGTATCTAGAAAACCCATCTAGCATTGACATTCTTTGGGAGCCCATAATCTTTTGTAGGATGTGATCCATTTTTGGCAAAGGATAATTGTCTTTAAGAGAAACTCTATTCAAATTTCTAAAATCTATACAAAGCCTTATTTCTCCATTTTTCTTTCTTACAGGTACAAGGTTAGCTAGCCATTTGGAGAATCTCAAAGAAACAATTATCATGGCATCAAATAACTTCCTTATTTCTTTGTCAACGAGTGGCAACAAGAGTGGATTTATTCTTCTTAATTTTTTTCTGAAAGGTTTCCGATCTTCTTTAATTGGTATTGTATGCTGAATGATTCCTTTATCATAAACCTTTAGGTATTCATAACCCTAAGCAAACACATTAGAAAACTGTCTCATTAATTCAAGATATTTCTTTCTGTTTTCAAAGGACAAGGAATTAGACAACTTGACAATTTTAGGTCTTTATCAATCCCTACATTAAATTCATCAACCTCACTTTCATTTGGACTTACCCTGGGATTTTTAGCCACATCATTTTCATGAAACAATTTTTCAAGAGGCACAAGACCCTTTGGAATCATATTGTTCTTCAGTTGAATAATCTCTCTTCCTGCTATCTGATTTACATACCCATCTGAGACTAATACAAGACTTGTATTTTCATCTTCATCATAAAAAATTTCTTCATCAATTTGGACTTTTTCATACTCTTCTTTCGACTGCAGAAATATGATAATCTGTTTGTCATCTTCAAATACTTGCCAATGTTTGACATTATCTGGAATAGATGGTTTGTGTTTTGCTTCAATTTCATATTTCTTGTTGGGATAAATTGGAATTTTCAAAATGCTATATGATGTGGCAAGAGCATCTGCAATCCGATTTTGTTCCCGTGGTACCAATGAAATGTTATATTCAGAGAAATCTTCAAGCAAATCCAGGACCAAATTCCTATAGGTTCTCATTCTAGGATGCTTAGTTTGATATGTATCTTTAATTTGGTTGATTATGAGCTCAGAATCTCCATGCACATATATCTTCTTATCCTTTTAAATCCTTTAAAACCCCAATCCTAAAATGAGAACTTCATATTCAGCCATATTATTGGTGCAATCAAAAGCCAATTTATAAGAACACAGTTTTGAAGTAGTATTGGGAGAAATGATCCAAACACCAACTCCTGCTCCCTCTTTGTTGACTGCTCCATCAAAATCCATATTCCACACACCTTCATCCTCTTTATTGTTTTGTTATGAAACTGATCCCCTTTGCCGATCCTTTGAAACAATCTGATCATCTTCTTCAAAACATAAATAATTATAGAATATAGAAGATACAATATTAGTCTCAATTGAGTAAATATGATGAATGTTGGGTTTATCTTTGTTGCTCACCATGTATTTCAAATGAACCTCCTTGTATAGCCTTCTGTCCTGACCAAAGACTAGCACTGTGGCATAGGACATGTCCATTTGCAAGGTACCCTTAAGTTTAGCAACCCATGATCTTGATAATAACATTCCAAATTTAGGAGGAATGTCTGCAACAACTACATCCATTATCATAGTTTTTGATGGGATCTGAGCTAAAGTAACAACAATATCTTTGATTAAACCCTCACATTTCACCTTTCTTGAATCAAAAGAAAACAGATCCTTGTATGGTCTAGTGATATGCAAACCCAACTCTTCCATGATTACCTTTTCCATCAAGTTGTGAGATGCTCCTGAATTTAACATTGCATTATGAAGAGTTACATTATAGATATTTAGGCTAACATAGAAAGGAGGAACATCATCATCATTTCCAATTTCCTCAACCCAGGGAGCAAATAAAATAGTAGGATGGTCATCTTGTACATTAAGGGTGTCTGAGGTCTGTTCCATTTTAAGCATATTTACAATCTGACTTTTGTATTCCACATTTCTGATCAACTCATTAAAAGGTACATAAATCTTAATATTTTCCATTTTATTTTCAAAATTAAAGGAGGGTTGAGATTTTTCTACTTCTTTTAGAATTGCTTCTCTTCTTACCTCTAGAAAATATCTAGGAGGATCTTCTTTCTGTTTGATTTTATTTGATGTATCCTTCTTTGGAAAAACCTTTTCTTGATGACTGGAAGAGGGCATGTTAGCTCTAGGATCCTTTTGAGAACTTGCTACAATTTTCTTATTCCTGAGGTTATATTGTTTTTGGAATTCCATGAGGCATTCTAATATCCTTTCCTGTAATCTCGTTTCTCCTATAATTCCTCATCTTGCATAAACATATCGTGTTCTTCTTTAGTTAAGTAAACTTGTGACCCTTCTAGGCCAAAACAATGAATATCTTCAGGAGGTTCCTCAAACAAATTTGTAGCATAATTATTTTGGAAAGGAGGTCTAACTAACTGATTAGCTGGAATTCTTTGTTCTCTTTGTCTTATCTAAGGAACTAGAGGTCTCCTAAATTTTTTATTTCTGGCTTGCAGGTCATGGGGCTTATGATCCAATGGATTTTTTTCTACCAATTTCTCCATAGTATTTACCATTAAGTCAAAATTTTCATCTGAACCTTGAGAAGTAGAGGGTAGTGTTTATTCTTTATCTTTCTTTCTATCAGCGTCTATTTGGAGCTTGATCTTCTCTGATGAAACTAAATTCACTTCCACTTTGATTGCATCATTCATCATATCAGTAAGAGAAGTGGACCTTCTTTATCTTAGTAACAAGGCAAATTCACTCTCGAATGCATCAACATAATGGAGTTGAGAAGCTCCTGGGGGAGGCTTTACTTGATCATGAATGGAGTTATAGAACTTCATAAATCTACTGGAAAACTCCTATATTGTCTAAGTAGGGAGTCACTTTAAATGGTTGTAATGTGTCAATAATTGCAAATAGTTTTTCTTACTCCCCCATCTCCCAAGAAAAAGAGTTTCAAATTTTTCAAAGTTAGAAATGTTATTCACTGGGAGAGCTTTAAACCATTTCCTAACTGCTTCTGGAAAACTTTGTGAAAATAACCTTGTCTTAACATCTTCATCATCTACTTCTTCAAGATCTATGAAATCAATGAACCTATCTACATGTTGTTGGGCTGTTACAACCACTTTTGCATCAAACTGTTTAATTCTTTGTGTATAATTCTGTGGTAGATCATGAAGTGCACTACGAAGGACTAATGGGGAAAATATTGCTTCCATAACTCTAGGAGGAGTTCGACCTGACTGTATGATCTGATTGGGAATTACTACAACTTGGAGAGGAACAACATGAATAAAGGTTTGAAATTTCTTTTCATCAAATAGAATTTTAGTCAAATCAGATTTTGACTTGGATATAAACAAGGACTACTCAAATTTAATATCAAATTCAAGGTCATCAATGCTTTTTACTACACCTTTAGGCAATGACAAAACTCTGTCCAGAAAAATACATTGAGTTGCTTTTTTTGTTAATTTTGCGCAAAATTCCTTCTGGGTTTGTCAATGGATTGTGGAGGATTTGGATCTAGATGATTCCTTGTGTATTTTCTTTGGGTAGCCACGATTCTGTAACAAAATTTATCTTCAACAACTGATCTTGAAATTTGGAGTCTCCAAAGTGAAAATTCAGCCAAAGTTGTATCCAATTCACTGTCACTCTCAGGAACCAGTTTTAGAAATTTTTGTCATTTTCCCAAGGAAACTTTTACCTTCGATCCCCGAAAACGGCACCAACATGTTATCTCTCTGTAATTTCCTTGACTGAGGAGGACATAGGTACAGGAGTAACCTCAAACCAACTTGGGGCTGGAAGCTAGCCCTTCCAACCAGAGAGGGCTCTCTATCTTCAAATCAATCAATGAAAGGATTTATTTGGTTTAACTCAAATGATAGATCTCTAAGATAAATGAATTTATAGGGTTGGTGGAAATATGAACATAAACTACATTGGGCTATGGATTCACTAAAGTCGAAAGTCAATGAAACTTGCTGGATACCCGGTAGATTTAAGAAAGCATTGAACATAGGAAATATATAAATTAATATTCTAGGCCAAATAGATATTTTGTAGACAACATGTTAAAAAGAGAACAATAATCCTTCAAGGCATATAACAAGGATGAATCTCAAAGAAATTATAGAAGAAGTACAACTCAGACTACATGCAACAGAACATCTAATAAAGATGAGTTCTGATACTTATATTTCACATCAACATAGAGAAGAAACCATACAATATTAAGTATAAAACATGAAAGCAAAGACTAAGGAATCACATGCATCAAATATCACAATCACATTTATCTCTGTGGTCAAAACTCAAGGATTTCTGATCCAACAATTTTTTCATTAACAAAAAGGAAAAATTATAATATGTTCAACAATATTCCTATACACACTTTCCAACCCTTTAGTTTTCATGGTTGTCTGAATATATAAAAAAAAATGTCTATAGTATCAAATTAAAATCCAAATATGATCCTACAACAATGCTAATAGTTTCACATAATCATCAAGAGATCTTTAAGTAACTTCTAAAAGAAGGAGTCGACTTGGACTCATTTAATTTAACTACAACGACTTTCATATGACAAATAAATGAAACCCAAAATTGTGATTTCCAGTACTGATGTTTGTTGGAGATGATCTAACACACTTGTCAAACCATTCAAGCCGATTTGGAGGTATTTTGGTCATTCTGTCATTGTTGCGCAGCAAGTCCGCTGCGCAATCACTTTGCTTGAGGGTTTTGTTCTCCTTCCTCAAAATGAGGTTCTATTGATAAAAACTCTTCAACTTTCTCTGTAATGGAAGGGTCCTTCTCACCATTGATGCAACTTTGTCTATTGCAGGTCCATAGTCTCTTAAGTGTTCTGCAAAATTCATTTTGTATTCCCTATCTCCTTCCTCGAGTTAAAATATGACATTTTTTGCTTCTCTTAGTTGTTTATTTAGCCTCTTGAAAGTGTGTTTTCCTTCATCATCTTTCTTTTTTGCTGGTTGATTCTGTGTTGGGATTTCCTCTTGATGCTACAACTTCCTAGTTAAGGACCTTGTTAAAGGCACACTAGGCTTAGGATTCTCCTCTACCTATGGAGTCTGCTCTATTGATTTCTCTTTACTCCTTGTTTTGGAACCAGTTAGAGTTGATAGTGTTGACCTTTCTCCTATCACAGAGGTATCTTTCCTGAAAGCTTCTTCTAGAGATTTGTTCTTGAATTCTCTATTTTCATGTTGCAACTGTGGTATGACAAAGTGAGCCTTCTTCAATTGTTCTTGCAACTCAATAATTGAAGTTTCTCTGTCATCTGAGAGGGTTGGTTGTATGAAGGGTTTTGGAGTCTCACTAATTTCATGTAATGTATGTATAACGTGCATTCTCTTTGATGTATACTCGGTGAGTAGTTTTCTAGGAGCTTCGGTCATTTCTGGAGAGAATTGGAGTTTATTCCCTTTCTTTTTATCCTGCTGACTTGCTACAGGATATTCAGTCTCTTTTTCTCTATTCTTAACAGAACTCTCAGGGATTGATGTTGCAATTCTTTCTACTGATGAGGGTGCATTTCTCAAGATTTGTGGGCTGCCTAGGGAATCTATTGCTATGCTTGATGAATTTAGAAAGGAATCTGAGTATCGATTCCTATTTTTGAGTTCTTCCAATACTAACAGTTTGATCAAAGAAAAATGGAAGAGGCTAGCATCTTCTTTCTCCTTCCTTAGTTGTACTATGTCGGCCATCCTTCCTAGAATTATGAAAAGGTAATATGGTAGATTCAAAGGCTTCTTACCAGTGAAGTGCATTAAGATCCTGATATGGTATTGGTAAACCCTATTAAATCTCCATTCACATGTAAAAAATCTCTGAATAACCCTCAACAAATCACTATGACTTTCCAATAAAAACTCTCTAGGTATGGTAGCTCCAAATTTAGTATTTCTAGATTCAAGCTTCAGAAAATCACGATGGTAAGACATATCTAACTGCATACCTTTGAACCACTATTCTCCATGAGCAGGGATTTCTGTTGCAGCAACAATGCTATCTTCAGAAACCTGCAACTGGAGGTTTCCCACCTTAGCCTTAGTGCCATCAAAATTATTTGAAAACTCCCTCGCCACCTGTCTGCTGTACCCTTGAAGTTTTTCACAAAACCTGATGCAACCCGCTCTTTCAAAGGATGTTCTAATTCTGGGTCTGCGTTTACCAAATTCAAACCTTGTGGCTTAAACCTCGCGATATCACTACCCTTTACATTATTTCTTCTACGTTATGGAGTTGTCATGATGCTGGTATGTGTCAACCTTGTGTAGATTGTAAGCATGTGCAATGATGATTAGAAAAGGTGCGCAACAATAGATTACAATTTTCAACTTTTTGTATCAAGTTAACACTTCAAATTCTGATACTCTAGATCCTATGCGCAACAAATGAAAATAGTAACCTCTGCGCAAAAAAATGATGTAGGAGCATCACTCCACCTCAGTACGCGCCATTTGTCTAGCACTTTGGTGCGCATTCAAGAAGGGGAGAGGCGCTAACCCTCTCATTTTTCCCTCGAAATTTAAATGTAATTAAGGAAATTGAATGTTGTCAGGCTGGAAGAGAAAAGCCATGCCTTCACATAGGTTGTAGAAGAGGTCGCCTTAAGTGGCTGACAATAGGAAGGATCTAGATCCGATTCAGACTAGATTTCCACTCATTGCAATCTGCCTCGATAGATAGGCATTTTGAATGGTGATTAGAGACCATTAACGTAGCTTGGAGGGAAAGTTAGTCGAGCCCCTCTTGTATAAATATTTGTATTGTATGCCCAAAAAAAGGTTCCAATTGTTGCTAGGAGGTCATTGAGAGCTGAGACTCAGTTGCAGTCTGAGCTCACACACTGTAATTAAAATTCAGATTAATACAAAAGAAGCAGTTTTTCCTACATATGATTCTGTGTATGTTTCCCTATATTTAATGAATGTTATATGTGTGTCTATGTATGTATGCTGTAGATATACATTAGATTTCATCTGCAAGAATAAAGATAAAATTATCTATCTCTGAGTTGTGGGATTGTTCTGGGTTCTTTCAGGATAAATGCAAGAAGTGCATGACATAGTATCAAAACATCTGTGAGCCAGTGCAAGGAGTGCGCATCTGAATTTCAAGTCAAGTTCAGAAGAGAACATGCCAAGATGGCACACCAGAATAGTTCACATATTCAGGGAGGAGCCACAAGAATTATGAACGCCTTGGAGGAAAGTCTGCGCAGGAGTAAGCATAGCACAAAGGTGTTGAACACTTTGTCAAGCTCTGCCAGGAGGGCATTGAGTAGGTGCAAGCATGCGCAAAAGGGAATTCAAATTCGAGTTTTGAGGAGAGGAGTGTCAAGGGAGGACATTCACAGAGTTGCTGGACACTCTGTAGACCTATGCAAGTGTGCATTGAGCGGATGTAGGAGTTACCTTGGTAAACCTGAAGGATTTCAAGAAACATAAGTAAGACCTGTGCAAAGAGTGCACTAGGCCAGTACTTAGATAAGTTTTGCATGAATCCGTCTGAAGGCTTAGCCAAGCGCAAGGAGTGCACCAAAGGTAAAGAAATTTCATCTTAAAATCTCAAGAGGGAAAGCATTGCTGATACCCAACAGTTGGGTTTGCAGGAAGAATATCGAAGGCCACAACCTTTGATACTTAGGTGATTTTCCCAATCCCGGGAAAAAAATCCAAGCTCAGGAGGAGGAGTAATAGCAGCCGATAGATCAGCTGCAGGAGGAGAAATCTGGACCATGAGATCAGAGTCCAACCATTGATGGGAGAACGGGGCAGTTAAGTGCCGAAGTTCGAAAGTCAAGTGAAACCATACATTGTTAGGAGAAGACATGTGGTGAAGGATCAGAAGGTCTGGGAGATAGAGTTCTGAAAGATTTGCATAAAGCAAAGGGAAATATTTGCGAAGTCGCGAAGAGCGAAGTGAATCTGGACCGTCAGATCCAGAAGGACACGTGGAGGAGATCCATGTATTTNAGAGTCCAACCATTGATGGGAGAACGGGGCAGTTAAGTGCCGAAGTTCGAAAGTCAAGTGAAACCATACATTGTTAGGAGAAGACATGTGGTGAAGGATCAGAAGGTCCGGGAGATAGAGTTCTGAAAGATTTGCATAAAGCAAAGGGAAATATTTGCGAAGTCGCGAAGAGCGAAGTGAATCTGAACCGTCAGATCCAGAAGGACACGTGGAGGAGATCCATGTATTTCGGAGAAGAGGTTATCCAGAAGAAAGGGGAGAGCAGAGCGGAAAGATTCTCGAAGCTCGAAGCATTGAGGGTCATTGATCTAAGGGAGTAACAGGGACCGTTGATCCTTACGCCAGTTGTGTTAGTCGATTCATAGTTTGGGGGAATAAGAGTTGGCTGTGGTGAAAAGGCCGAAGCCCAAAGTCCGAAGCACCTTTTAGGTTTTAGCCCCAGCTCACAGCCCGAGGTCACATGGGGGAAGGAGCTTAGAACAGAGAGCTAACGCCTATGGTTGAATTTCTTCAAAGGGGCCAAGAAAGATCCGTGGGTCTGATAGAACCCGCACTTTGGAGAAAGAGGGACCTGTGAAAATTTGAATTGGGTTCCAATAGGGAACCGAAGAGTCAATTTGACTCAAGTGATTGAACGATCCTAGACCAGGAGGTTGCGCAACCCCGGGGAGGTTTGTGCCAGAGTGGTATCAGAGCCTGAAATTGTTTTCAAGTAGCGAAGAGTAGACAGAGCCATATAATTGGTTTCTGTATATAGAGGAGACAACCTGACTAAGTCAAGCAAAGTCAGAGCTTGATTTCATCTGTAGACAACAGGTGAAGGGAGACAGAGTGTGACACTCTATAGAGACTGTTGCAAGGTGTGCAATAGATGGTAGACAACCAGGTGGGTTGGAGGTGAATAAAGATGGCTACTGGAGACCATAAGCATGGTCAAAGAGAAGACTTCTAGCAGAAGAGAAAAGAATAAGTTGACAAGGAGTTCAGTGAAATCCGAGTAGAAATGGGGAAGCTAGCATTGAAGATGTAGCATGAGGAAAAGGTACACTGGAGGTACGAATTCCTCTAAAGAGGAAATCCGGTTGGCCCATTCAAAAGTTGTTGGATGGAAGGAAACAACAAATGTTAAAAGGGTGGCCGAGGCATGTTGAGAACCTCAGTGATGAGGGAAAGAGATCTGGTATAGGTCTCGTAGACTGCCAGGTGGCCAATTAGAGGAGATAAGTCGATCTCATAAACTGCCAGAAGGGCAGAGGAGAAACCCCAATTTTCCAGGTGGGCAAGGGAGAAGAGATGAGCTCAGTTGAGAGTTCATATCAGCAAGGGGTATTGATAGATGGAAAGGAGGCAGAAGAAAGGCCTCATCCATATGAAGATTCATGTGGAATTGCAAACCACATGAATGAAGATGATGAGAAGTTAAATACTTCCACCGTCAAGGAGGAGGATCAGAGGAGCATTCTGATCATTGAAGGAATCGAAATATTCCTGCTAAGAAGCCAAGGAGAGGCTAGCATATGTGTTGCAGATGCATTAACAGGAGGAGAACCGGTTGAAACTGTCATAGAGGAGAAGGAGCAGATACAAAAGTATTCCCCAACAGAATAGGAGTACCCAATTGAGTTGCTCACTCAGTGGGAGATGGAGTTGAAGATGTTGGAGGATTGGTTGGACAATCCAGAACCAAAAGATGGCTTCCAGGAAATAGCCAAGCCAGAGGAAACCTGTCATTATGAGGAACAACTGGAAGAAGTTGGAATGGAACTAGTACAAGAAGAGCTGGCATAAGATAATATGTTAGAGGAAATAGCTCAGAAACGACTCAGTAAGGAGCTTGAAGAGTTGGAGTCTGCAACAGAGTGGCCATTCAACGTTACAGGATATGAATGTAGCATGGGGGACCAGGTTGGTCGTCTCATCGACCAACATGAGGAGTTGCAACTGAGTAGACTGCATAAGAAAAACTAGCCAACAAAGCAGCTGCAAGAGTTCATAGAGGAGATAAGGAGGCTAATGATGAAGTCAACAAAATAAGCTGTCAACAGGGAGAACATGAACAAAGAAAAACTGCACGAGTAGCGGGGATGCAACAAAAGAAACAACAACAACAACAACAAATCAGAGGAGTAGGACATCTCCAGGAGAAAGTTTGGGATCTAGGAGGATTTCAACAGAGCTGGGAAGCTCATGAGAAAGAGCTCATGAATTTTCATAGTAGTGGATTATGATGTAGGAGCATTGCTCCACCTCAGCACGCGCCAACTATCTAGCACGTTGGTGTGCATTCAAGAAGGGGAGAGGCGCCAACCCTCTCATTTTGCCCTCGAAATTTAAATTAATTAAGGAAATTGAATGATGTCAGGATGGAAGAGCCAAGCCATGCATTCTCACCGTCTGTAGAAGAGGTCGCCTTAAGTGTTTGATGGTAGGAGGGATCTAGATCCGATTCAGACTAGATTTCCACTCATTGTAATCTGCCTCAATAGATAGGCATTTTGAATGGTTATTATACACCACTAGTGTAGCTTAGAGGGAAATTTTGTCGAGCCCCTCTTGTATAAATATTTGTATTGTAAGCCCAAAAAAAGGTTCCAGTTGTTGTTAGGAGGTCGTTGAGAGCCTAGACTCAGTTGCAGTCTCAGCTCACACACTGTAATTAACATTCAGATTAATACAAAAGAAGCAATTTTTCTTGCATATGATTTTGTGTATGTTTCCATGTATTTAATTAATGTTATCTATGTGTCTATGTATGTATGTTGTAGATGTATGTTAGATTTCATCTACAGGAATAAATATGGAATTATCTATCTGTGATTTGTGGGATTGTTTTGGGTTCTTTCAGGCTAAATGCAAGGAGTGCATGATAGAGTATCAAAACCTCTGTGAGCCAGTGCAAGTAGTGCACATCTGAATTTCAAGTCGATTTCAGAAGAGAACGTGCCAGGAGGGCACACCATAATAGTTCACATATTTAGGGAGGAGCCACAAGGTTGTTGAATGCTCTGGAGGAAAGTCTGCGCAGGAGTAAGCGTAACAAAGAGTTGCTTAACACTCTGTTGAGCTCTTCCAGGAGGGCATTGAGTACGTGCAAGCGTGCGCAAAAGGGAATTCGGTTTCGGGTTTTGAGGAGAGGAGTGTCAAGGGAGGACATTCATAGAGTTGTTGGACACTTTGTAGAGCTCTGAAAGTGTGCATTGGGAGGATGTAGGAGTTACCTTGGTAAACCTGAAGGATTTCAGGAAACAAAAGTAAGACCTGTGCAAAGAGTGCACCAGGCCAACACTTAGATAAATGTTTCAGGAAGCCATCTAAAGGCTCAGCCAAGCGCAAGGAGTGCGCCAAAGGTAAAGCAATTTTTCCTTACAAGGTCAAGAGGGAAATCACTATCGGGACCCAACAATCGGGTTCGCAGAAAGAATATCGAAGGCCGCAACCTTTGATACTTAGGTGATTTTCCCAATCCCGGGGAAAAAAGGCAAGCTCAGGAGGAGGAGCAATAACAACCAACAGATTAGCTGCAGGAGGAGAAATTTGGATCATGAGATTAGAGTCCAGCCATTGATGGGAGAATGAGGTAGTTAAGTGCCGAAGTTACGAAGTCAAGTGGAACCATCCATCATTAGGAGAAGACAGGTGACGAAAGATCAGAAGGTCCGGGAGATAGAGTTCTGGAAGATTTTCATAAAGCAAAGGGAAATCTTCGCGAAGTCGTGAAGAGCGAAGTGAATCTGGACTGTTAGATCCAGAAGGACACGTGGAGGAGATCGACGTATTTCAGAGAAGAGGTGCTCCAGAAGAAAGGGGAGGGCAGAGTGTAAAGACTCTCGAAGCTAGAAGCATTGAGGGTCGTTGATCTAAGGGAGTAACAGGGACCATTGATCCTCGCGCCAGTTGTGTTCGCCGATTCAGAGTTCGAGGGAATATGAGTTGGCTGTGGTGAAAAGGTCGAAGCCCAAAGTACGAAGCGCCTTTCGGGGTTTAGCCCCGGGTCACAGCCCGATGTCAGATGGGGAAAGGATCCTAGCACAGAGCGCTAGCGCCTGTGGTTAAATTTCTTCAAAAGGGCCAAGAAAGAGCCGCGGGTTTGATAGAACCCACACTTTGGAGAAAGAGGGACCTGTAAAAATTTGAATTGGGTTCCAGCAGAGAATTGAATAGTCGATTCAACTCAAGTGATTGGACAATCCTATACCAGGAGGTCGTGCAACCCCAGGGAGGTCTGCGCCACAAATGAAAATAGTAACCTTTGTGCAGTGCGCAACAACGAACATAACAAGGACTTGTGCGCAACAAATGAGAGTAGCGTCTTTTGCGCAAAAACGAACAACAACGTCTTCTGCACCTTTTTCGCAACAACGAATATCAACAAGAATCTTTGTGCAACAAGCTTGGCTGGGAGGTTTTGAAATTGTGGATGAAGAGAAACAATTTCTTGATTCTTTCTTTACTTGTTGGGATGATAAATTTGATAGATAACTTCAATTAAATCATGAATTATGCCATCATACCTTGTCGTACCTCCATACGTAACATTTGGATGTTGTACAACAACTTGTGCTGCAAAATGGTTTTCTTGATGATACCACAAGTCCTTGATATATTTGATTTCATGAAATTGTTAGAACTTTGACAAGATTGACTCCGACTGTCTTAAATGACATCATGACCATTCATAATGACACGACAACCCACATCTTGGCAAGAAAAACCATAAGTTACATGGTTAAAAAAAAAACCCCTACCCATGACAAACAAACCTATGACTCATGATTTAAGAAAAAATCATACAATGTTCTTATTTAGCCCAAGACATGACTTTATCCTATAATTTTACTCAAAACCTAACAACCTATTTATAGGACACTAACAAATGCTATTCCAATTCCAGATGATTTTATGGTCAAAGGCGATGCTACGAAAATGTCATTATAAGAAACTAGTGAATACAAGAAAACCAATTTAAACATGACATCAATGAAATTTTTATTATATTTCTTTGGTGCAAATCACTCTAAGTGAGAAATGGAGAATGTGAGTGCTGAAAATAAAGAAATGAGGAAGGAGAATAAGGGAAGGTGGTAGTGGAAATGAGAGAATGTCATGTGAGGAAGGAGAACATGGTGAGGAGTATATGATATATTCTCTTGCATGACACGTAATATGTAAATCCCCTCTTGGATTCAATATATTCCAAAATGCACTTTAAATGACCATTGTGTATATGTTTTAATAACAAAAATTATAGAACCATCATTAAATACTTTATAGCTCGTATCATAGTATGTGTATATATAGATACACAAATATCTATGGTAGGGAGGAGTTTCTATCTCCAAGACACATCTTTTGATTTAATTTTTAAGAATTTATTTGTGAGCTTTTCCTCTGTTCTTTTTAGTGGCCAATAACCATTAATAATATATGTATTGATACCTCCATGAGCATTAAGCAGATTTTGTGATCGAGATGGGTTCATTCTTCATGGGTTGTAGTTGTTTACTCTTAATGGGCCATGGACTTAATGGAATGTATCTTTTCAATTTTAAGTATTGGAAAATATATGCTTGTTTATGTAGAATGAATACAAATTCTTTATATTGAGTGCTTCAAGATAGGTTGAGTGGTTGAATGATTTGAGCTTCATGCAAGAGGTCTTGGGGTCAATTCCATGGGATAACTACCTCTGTTGTGTGCCTCATTTGATGTCCCTACAAGGTCAAGTGCTATAACCAATGCCAAGGGGTTTACATGAGGTACCATCCACGAAATGTGGGGAAGTTCCCAGGAGTTTCTCTGTGAGGTTTTACTTTTTTTCTTGACAATTAAGGAAAATTTGAAAATGATAAAACACATGAATGTGATGAACTTTCAAATGTTAGAGCTAAATTCCTTAGATATGAGACAAATGCAGATGGTCATGTGAATGGTCCTAGCAAAATTAGAGGGAAATATACTAACTTTGCTTTGATAACAAGAATCATAGAAACGAATGTTCCATATAGCTATGATGATGGAAAAAAGGGAGGGATGCTAGAATGATATAAATGTTGAAATTAATTCCTTAGATAGAAAAAAAAAGTGGAAGCTAATTCCATTTTTTAAAGGAAATAATGTAACTTGATGTAAATAAATATAGAGGACCAAAATTAAATATGCACATCTCAAATAGTAACAAAAATACACTTTCAAGAAGAAATAATTGATTATTTATTTTATTTTTTCTCTAATAGTTAAGATGCTAAATGTTTAGATTGTCTTCGCTATAAAAACCAATTTTGATTGAAATATTTATCACATAAATATTACAATTACATTTCTTAATAAATAAA
>JASDQU010738660.1:101030-129001 GCA_032191745.1 Picea mariana
TGATGAGTGTACTATAAGTCAAAGTGGATACAAAATAAATTATTTAAATAATAAATTTAATGGAGAAATTACTAAGTGGACAAGTGGTTAGAAGTGGGTTAGCCCTAAAATAAGGAAAGTGGTTTAAGATGGTTAGAAGGTAACCCCTTGAGGAAGCTACATAAAAGTATAAATACGAGGCAAGGGTCTATCATTTTAATTAAACTTGAGCATATTAAATATCTATAAGTGATTGAGGTAACCAAAGGATATCTAAGGAGAATTTCAGAGGGAAGGTAAAGTAAAGAAGGCCGAAGTTCAAGGGAGGATAAATTCTTTTGATGATGCTTTCTAAGGTGTGTTATTTACATGTCATCTCACCATTTTTGCAATAATTTTTTTCTAGAATGTTTCAAACCTAAAAATCTGGAGGCCATTGAGGAAATATATCCAAGTAGTTGTGATAAAAATTTCAGCTTGTGGGTCGTTTTATTTTTGGAGTTACACTCCGTGGAAAATAGGGTTTGTGGCTAGTCCTGAAACTAGTCTAAAATAGGTGTTTCGGGGTAAAAACGTCATAACTTCTTCATAACAGATCCAAATTCAGTAAGACCAAATGTATTGTTTAAAATATAGTTTGTAGTATTCTTTGTACCATTTTCAAATCCATAAAACAAATATTCTGTGCGGGGCACGCTCTACAATCTCGCTCTCTAGAATAAGCCAAAATTCAACAAGGTATGCCATTTTTGATATAACTCCTTTTCTGAGAGGTTCCAAGCATTAAAACCTGGAGGAATTCCATAAAAGACACTGAAGAACATTGTGTACTATTTTCAGATCTTTATTCATTACAGGTACATAGTTATGATTATTTCAAGTTAGGGTTGTTGACTAATCCAAAATTAGTCATGTGAGACTAAAGTAAAGTTTGATGAAAATGATAGTCTCTTGTTGTTAAAGTTAAGGAAGGTTTGTAGGTATGTGATCATATACACCAGGTCTATTACAGAGTTACAAATCATATTTGGATGATGAAATTGATGAGGGCTTTTGGTTGAGGTACATGTTGGGTACATGGTTGAGACAAGTAGTTGATGAGTTGACACATACATGAGGTGTATAGTTGATGGTATTGGTACATCTTGATGAGTCATAGTTTATGTGTATTTGATGCATGGTTGATGCACTCGTTGATGGTACAGGTTGAAATACAGGTTGGTGCATGGCTGATGCACTTGTTTATGGTACAAGTTGATTATAGGTTGTTTATGGTATATGTTGATTACAGGTTGTGTATGGTACATGTTGATTATAGTTTGTTTGGTGCAGGTTGATTGGTACAAGTTTACAACAATATATCTCACAGTGATAGTGTGAAAATGGTTCCATCATTCTACTTCTACGTTAGGGCGGTTGGACGGGGAAAGGACAGGTGGTTGTAGCCACCTTCCAGTTGTAGCTGGAGAACATAGGGGGTTGTAGCCTCCTTCTGGTTGTAGCCAGAGAATTGGGGAGTTGGATATTCCTTCAGGTTGTAGCCTGATAAACTAGGGGGTTGGAGCCTCCTTCCAGTTGCAGCTGGAAAACAAAGGAAGTTGGTGCTTCCAATGAATGTAATTCTTAAAGACATATAAGAAAAAACATTATGTGGTTTTATCCTGCTTTGGGTTTCCACGTAAAAACACTGGTGTACTGTGTATGTGTATGATTGCTCATTTGTTCATTGTTTATTTACTCTACAACTATTGGATAATAATGCTACATTGATATAACACTTGCATTTTATGATTAAAAATGATTAAATTGCTCTATTACTGATTCACCCCCTCTCTCATTAATCCAACAATTGGTATCAGAGCATGTTCCTTCAGGAAACAGTTTAACCACTGGAAGGAGATAATGGATTATTCCAAGAATGGAGTACCATTGTTTAATGGTCAAAATGGTTTAAAGTAGGAGCTATAGAGTGGAAGGACAAAAGTATTTTTACAATAACAAGGTTATTATATTTGGATATCAATCGTTATAGGATATGATAGTTCAAAAAGGGTAAAGACCGCAACCAAGAAGGAATTGAAGAAGAATAACAAAATAGCAATGGATTTCCTCTGGGAAGGATTACCTAATCTGGTAAGAGAAAAGGTTGGTAAATGTTCATCAACAAAAGAGTTTTGGGATAATTTACATGATATATATTCTTCACCCATCGCAGATTCCGAAAATTCCAAAGAAGATGCAGGTACAGATCAAGAATAAATATATTCACCATGTCAAACAGATTCAGAAGATGAAGAGTACATATTCAACAGAGGTATGTAGTTTTGATTTAATTGTGAAAAACACAAACATATTGAAATAGAATTCCATGAAGGAAATGAGACAGAAAAACTAATTGAAAAATAAGACAATTATGAAGAAGAATTGATCGGTTCTTTAGATGAACTAAGAAAAGAAAGAGAAGAAAACAAGTCACTCAAGAAAGAATTGATGAAACAAAATAAAAGTGCTCACATTTTTGAAGAATCCCAACAGGTCATCAAGAACTTAATAACTCAGCTAGAAGAAGCTAGAAAGATTGAAGAAAATATTAAAGATCAAAAACAATATTTGGAAGCCAACATAGCAGCACATAAGGAAGAAGCAAAAATTAGAAAAAAGATATTGACAGATCATCTTAAGGAAAGAACTAACGATCTAAACCAGCTTAAGGCAGAGTTTGTTAAAGAAGAGAAAGGACTTGAAGAATAAATAATCACATTAAAAATCCAGCTTGAAGAAGTGAAAAGAACAAAAGAAGTCATGAAGTCTAAGATAATGAAGAAAGAAGAAGAGGTTGAGAAGCATGAAGAAGAAGTTGTCACATTGAGAAGTAAAATCGTCAAGCTCAACAAGAACGTTGAAGAGATAGAAACATTCACATCAGTTATAGAGAATGAAGAGAAGCACTCTAGGTTGCTAGAAAAGAAGAATGAAGAAAATAGAAAGAGTTATGCAGAAGTACTCAAAGGAAGGAATCACGGTCAACCAAAATCTAAGAAAACTATTAAAGATACATCTTCAACAATACCATCCATGTTCAAGCCACAAATAAGCTTCAATCATGATCATGATCAGTCAAGGCATAAATTCAGAAGGACT
This sequence comes from Picea mariana, assembly GCA_032191745.1. NCBI lineage: Eukaryota > Viridiplantae > Streptophyta > Pinopsida > Pinales > Pinaceae > Picea > Picea mariana. Next base: position 104,151 of record JASDQU010738660.1, read on the forward strand.
ACACCACAAAGAAGATCATTCACTCCCAGGTATGCAAATTTCTTTTATGGTCATTGTTTTTATTGTACTAACTTTGGACATAAGGTTGCAGGTTGCAGGGATTATAAAAATGTTCAAGAAAGAAATGCCTATGTGGCCCCATGTAACATTGAATGTTACAAATGTCATAACTATGGACACATAGCTAGTGATTGTAGAATAATGATCGATACTTCCATGAAAGATAACACTTATATCATATATAAAAAAAGTATGGATAATAAAACATGAAGAACAGGTAAACAAAGACCAGGTCCCAGAGATCACAAGATTGGCAATAAAACGAGATGAAGAAAATTCTACAGAGAAAAAGAAAGATGTCAGATACATAAAGGTTTGGAAAATAACTGAAAGAAAAGAAGGACAGGTAAACAAGGAACCTGTTCAAGAGATTGTACTTTCAGGCATTGTAGTGAAATATGAATCCACAGACAAAAAGAAATAAGTCAGAGCTCAGAGACATGATGAATCTACCAATGAAGATGATGATGAATACACATCAGACCAAAAATTGTTCTGAGCCATCCAACTTAGAGACTCCCAGGTAACATGAATATTAGACAGGGGGAGTCTATGTGATAGTTGTGACAGACCGAAGAACCAACCTTCGAGCAGCTTGCAAAGTTTGAGTAGACAGATCTAGAGCAACCAGTTAGCAGAAGTACAGTTTGATAGTTGTAGTAGTGAAGACTTCATGATAGTATAGTAATAAATGAGTCAACATTATGGACAATTGTGCAATAGAGTCTTGGACAATATGGACAGAGATGGATTTGTAAGAACACTTAGTAGGTTTGGACAAATATATGACAGTGGATGAAAACATGGATTCATAGATTGGTTCAGAGTGTGGTTCAGAGACAAAGGAACATTATGGATGCTAATTACATAGGAAATGACTCTAACAATACCAATCGATTCCAAATTGACAGATATTTTTTGGACACATGCAACGCTTACAACAATTCACATTCAAAACAAAGTAATTCTTAGAAACAACAATGACAAAACTCCCTACGAGCTATGGAAAGGAAGACCAACAAATGTGAAGCACTTCAGAATATTTGGAAGCAAATGCTACATCGAAAGAGAAGGTGGCAGAATGGGAAAGTTTGACTCTCATGTGGACAAAGGAGTACTTGTTGGTTAATCAAGTACAAGGAAAGCGTACAAGTGTTACAATCTTAGATTGAACAAAGTTGTGGAAAGAATCAATGTAACAATTGATGAAATAGGTGGACGAGAATCAAAGGAAGAAGAAAATGAATAAGTGGAATAAAGTTACGAAGAAGAAGCAAAAGATGGAGAAGAAGTAGAAGAGGAAGATGAAGAAGATCCGAAAGAAGTAGAAGAGAAAGTTCAACAAGTGCCTCCAAAGACACCTAGCAAACGAGTACAAAAAAAATATCCTTCAAATTAGATTATCGGAAATAAGGATGCATGACTAGAAGAAGAATCAATTCACCAGAACAAATGTACCTAGAACTCTTATCTACGATTGAACCAAACAGTTTTGAAGAGGCCAACAAGGATGAATTCTGGAATAAGGCCATGGATGAAGAATTGGATCAAATAGAGAAGAATGACACTTGGGAATTGGTTCCAAGACCAAAGAATAAGAATGCGATTGGCACAAAGTGGGTTTTCAGAAATAAATCGAATGAAGATGGACATGTTACAAGGAACAAAAATATATTGGTATGTAAAGGATACACACAGATTGAAGGAATCGACTTTGAAGAGACATTTTCCCTAGTTGCCAGAATGGAAGCAATCCAATTTCTTTTAGCTTATGCATGCTCCAAGAATATTAAAGTTTATCATATGGACGTGAAATCAACTTTTCTGAATGCGGAACTTGAAGAAGAAGTCTACATTGAACAACCAGAAGGATTTCAATTGTCAGAGAACACAAATTACATGTGAAAATTGAAGAAGGCCTTGTATGGTATAAAACAAGCTCCTAGAGCATGGTACTTTAGACTGGATAAATATCTACAACAGGAAGGGTTCAGAAAAGGAAGTGCAAACAACAACCTCTACATCAAGGTAACTCAAGATAGTATTTTATTAATTGAAGTGTATGTTGATGATATTATTTTTGGAAGTAATGATGACATGTTAAGCCAAAAATTTGCAAAGGATATGCATAATGAATTTGAAATGTCATTACTTGGAGAACTATCCTTCTTTTTGGGTCTTCAGATACGTCAAAGCAACCAAGGAATTTTTATTTCTCAAACTAAGTATATCAAAGAAATGCTAAAGAGGTTCAGAATGGAAGATTGCAAACCACTTACCACTCCTATGCAAACTAGTTGCAAGTTGAGGAAAGATGATGATTCAAAGTCTACATACCAGAGGCAATACCGGTCAATGATTGGTAGCTTACTATATGTGACAACATCTAGACCATATGTAATGCAGGCAGTTGGACAGGTGGCATGATTTCAAGAATCACCAAAGGAATCACAGGTATTAATAGTGAAGAGGATTTTCAGATATCTCAAAGGAAGATAAGAGTTTGGATTATGGTATCCAAAAGGAAATGATCTATCACTTATTTCCTACACAGATGAAGATTTGACAGGTTGCATTGATGACCGACGAAGCACCAGTGGAGCAACGTTCTACTTGGGTGAGTGTTTAGTATATTGGCTAAGAAATAAACAATCATCAATATCTTTATCTACAACTGAAGTAGAGTATATTGCCACAACATGATGTTGTACTCAGGTTCTATGGATGAAACAAACTTTGAAAAATATACAGGCTGAGTATGATGAGCCCATTCAAATGTATTGTGATAATACAAGTGCCATCAATATATCAAAGAACCCGATGATGCACTCCAAGATGAAGCACATTCCAATAAAGTATCACTTTCTACGGGAACAGGTTGCAGGGAAAAACATCAAAGTTGAATATGTGGGCACAAAAGAACAAGTGGAAGACATCTTTAATAAATCGATTCCAAGGGAATCCTTTGAGCATCTTCACCAGAGACTCGAAGTAATTTCTACTCCAAAATGAATGCTTTTGAATGCTTATCTTATATGTCTTAGATTTACACGAGGAAGCACCATAAAGAGGAAATTTAAGGTTGGGAGATTAGTTTCAGGAAGAGTTTAGTAAGGGGGAGAAACCCTTGATGAAAAGATACTTTTGCCATTGATGACAAGGGGGGAGATATTTATCAGATGCAAAGGTAAATGCTTGGAGAAAGAGAACAAATGCATTGTTCCAGGGGGAGCGATGGTCACAGGGAGAGCATGAGTGATATGAATTCAGTATTGCATCAGAGTGTTTCCATCAATGTAAAAGGGGGATATTGTTGATTATTTGGGTTGGTTGTCATTGATGTCAACCCTTGAAGAAAGTTCGATAGCGAATTCTGGTAGCACAAAGGTTTGGGTAATGGACCCAAGTTTGTTTTATGTATAATGGTATGGTTTTTAATATATTTGAAGGTAATACTATTCTAGATGGATAGTACATGTCATGCCATTTCCATTGGTATGTGGAACGTCACATAACTCTTCACGGTTAGAGAGTTATGGGCAGGTGAAGTTGGAGAACCCTCATGAGTCATATATAAGCCCCAAAAGGTTAAAGTAGTCAAAGTGGTTGCAAAGAAGAAATTATGTAAATAAGACTATTCTAGATGGATAGTACACATCATTCCATTTTCGGTGGTATGTGGAACGTCACATAACTCCTCGCGGTTAGAGAGTTATGGCCATGTGAAGTTGGAGAACCCTCATGAGTCATCTAGAAGCCCCAAAAGGTCAAAGTAGTCAAAGTGGTTGAAAAGAAGAAATTATTTAAACAATAAAGTGAAGTGATGAGTGTACTATAAGTCAAAGTGGATATAAAAGAAATTATTTAAACAATAAATTTAATGGAGAAATTACTAAGTGGACAAGTGGTTAGAAGTGGTTTAGCCCTAAAATAAGGAAAGTGGTTTAAGATGGTTAGAAGGTAACCCCTTGAGGAAGCTACATAAAAGTATAAATAAGAGACAAGGGTCTATCATTTTAATTACACTTGATCATATTGAATATTTATAAGTGATCGAGGTAACCAAAGGATATCTAAGGAGAATTTCAGAGGGAAGGTGAAGTAAAGAAGGCCGAAATTCAAGGGAGTATAAATTCTTTTGATGATGCTTTCTAAGGTATGTTATTTACAGGTCATCTCACCATTTTCGAAATAACATTTTTTCTAGAATAATTCAGACCACGAAATATGGAGGCCATTGAGGAAACATATCCAAGTAGTTGTGATAAAAATTTCATCTCGTGGGTCGTTGTATTTTTGGAGTTACACTCCATGGAAAATAGGGTTTGTGGCTAGTCCTAAAACTAGTCTAGAACAAGTGTTTCAGGTAAAAACATCATAACTTCTTCATAACAGATCCAAATTCAGTAATACCAAATGTATTGGTTAGAATATAGTCTTTAGTATTATTTGTACCATTTTCATATCCATATAATAAATATTCTATGTGTGTCACACTAGCTACAATCTTGCTCTCTAGAATAAGCCAGAATTCAACAAAGTATGGCATTTTTTCTATAACTCCTTTTCTGAGAGGTTCCAAGCAGTGAAACCTGGAGGAATTCCATAAAAGACACTAAAGAACACTATGTACTATTTTTATATCTTTATTCATTACAGGTACATAGTTATGATTATTTCAAGTTAGGGTTATTGACTAATCCAAAATTAGTCACGTGAGACTAAAGTAAAGTTTGATGAAAATGCTAGTCTATTGTTGTTAAATTTAAGGAAGGTTTGCAGATATGTGATCATATACACCGGGTCTATTACAGAGTTACAAATCATATTTGGATGATGAAATTGATGAGGGATTTTGGTTGAGGTACATGTTGGCTTTTGGTTGAGGTACATGTTGGGTACATGGTTGAGACAAGTAGTTGATGAGTTGGCACATACATGAAGTGTATAGTTGATGATGTTGGTACATCTTGATGAGTCATAGTTTATGTGTATTTGATGCATGATTGGTACACATTTGGTGCATGGTTGATGCACTCACTGATGGTATAGGTTGAGGTACATGTTGGTGCATGGTTGATGCACTTGTTTATGGTACAGGTTGATTACAGGTTGTTTATGGTACATGTTGATTACATGTTGTTTTGGTGCAGGTTGATTGGTACAGGTTTACAATAGTATATCTCACAGTGATAGTGTGAGAGTGGTTCCATCATTCTACTTCTACGTCAGGGCGGTTGGACGGGAAAAGGACAAGTGGTTGTAGCCACCTCCCGGTTGTAGCTAGAGAACATAAGGGGTGGTAGCCTCCTTCTGGTTGTGGCTTGAGAATTGAGGAGTTGGAGCTTCCCTTAGGTTGTAACTTGAGAAACTAGGGGGTTGGAGCCTCCTTCCAGTTGCAACTAGAAAACAAAGGAAGTTGGTGCTTCCAATGAATGTAATTCTTAAAGACATATAAGAAAAATCGTTCCATGGTTTTCTCCCGTTTTGGGTTTCCACGTAAAAACACTGGTGTACTGTGTATGCATATGATTTGTCATTTGTTCATTGTTTATTTACTCCGCAACTATTGGATGATAATGCTACATTGATATAACACTTTCATTTTATGGTTAAAAATGATTAAATTGCTCTATTACTGATTCACCCCCCCCTCTTAGTAATCCAACACCTTATGCATAAAAGAAGGGTGTAAGTCATAAACCCTTGGGATTGAGAAAGACAACCAAGTAATAAACGTTGCATGGTAGAATGAATCTACCAAGATGAAGATGGCATGTACCTGATGCATGATATGGGTGAACCATCTTATTGGATAATATTTGTGTATACTTGGAAGAGTTGTAGGATATGGACAAACAATTTATGTGAAAAGAACATGAACTAAATATTGAATTTCAACCCACTTGGGATTTCCTATCAAGGGAATGAAGAATCACACTGTGAAGAATTGTCTTGTAGAATAGAGTATAAGAGAGAGTAGAGTTTGGATAAATTTTTTTCAAGGAATATAAAGGGAATTCTAGAGTTCTATAAGGCTTGCGAGAAGCTTGAGATAAAAGAAAAGATGGATAATTCTGGAGGTAGTCAAAATATCTTAAAGGATAAAAATATCTAGGAAATAAGATACCTTGAAAAAATTGGGCTTTGCTAGGAATGAATTTATGGTAAAAAGGGAAAATCCAAGTTGAGATTAGTTGGAATGTATGCTCAAGAAAAATGGAGCAACAAATCTAAAAAATGGATAGAGTGAAGAGGAAATCCAAGGCATCAAAGAAAGTTGCAAGATGTCAAGAATTGGTTGCAACAATGAAAGATGCATGTGGCCAATATGGAAAATATAGAAACAAGGTAAAATTTCTCACCCAAACTCTATTTAGTTTGTAGAGTAGAATTGTATGTTGTTGAAGTAGAAAGCATAGCTTATGAGTATGGATTATGTATTGCTACTTTAGTGAGAATATCATAAGTAATGATCTATTATGTAATCGGTAGAAAGACCATGGAGTAGATCATCTATACCGTGGAATTCCGTGCTATGTAGAGGAATTGAAAGGGAGAATTCCTTGACTCCTCTCTTGTTGTTCTATTATATTTCTCTAGATTGAGAAAGTTGCTATGTGTAGACAACTTTAAGGCATATGAATGCTGAAAATGCAAGAGAATAAAATAGTTGGAATGTATATGCACTAGTAGGCATATTGAGAGGTGATATATGGAAAAACGTAGATATACATGTTTACACACATATGTGATGTTGGATATTCACTAAGAGTGGTTTGTTATATGAAATGAGTGTGGCTAATATGGTTGTTGAATGTTTTATAACTGGGAATAATTGAGGAAATGGTTGATTATGTTGATGATATATTTGCTTATGATAGTCAACCTCATAAGGAAAGAGGACACAGAGAGAGATTTTCAAAAGGTTGATGTAGGGGATCATGTTCATTCCCATAAGACATTAGTTGATCATGTAACATCATAGATGTTGATGGCAACCATACCGGTATGAAATTGGTTATGCCAGTATTGAATGAATGTTGAAGGTAATTGGGTAAGAATACCTTTAATCATGCTTTGATGTTATAAATTGATATGATTATGACATTTGAGTGCATGCATGTGATTGATACCTAGGTGAAGAAAAGGAAATAAGCCTTGGGTATCTAAAGGTTTTTAGAATCTTTTTTTATGTATCCATGATTTAATATGTTATAATTGAGTTAGTTAAGAGTTAATAACCAAAGTGAATGGGTATTTAGCTCATGTTATTTCATTATGAAATAACCATGTGCAAGGCCATGTTGTTGTTGAACTTGGGGAAGGCTATAGCACTACACATGTGTCTAATGGTATCATGGCTTGTGTTTGTATCACATGATATAAAATTCTTGCCAACATTGAAGAGAACCATAAGATGAGGAATGGTTTCTTAAGGGACTATTGAGTGGAGAAAGGAAATGCCTTCTAGTATGCCCAAGGAATTGTCTAGTAGAGAAAGGGTATATTCTTGGTGTTGTGTTTGGGCTAAAGAGATGTCAGTGAGGTGGTTGGGTGATGTGTCGAAGCATTGGTTTAACTTTCCAACTTATCATGGTGATAACATGATTCGATATTATGGTATTCCTTGAATTAATGCAAGGATGCATTGACTGAATGTGCATAAGTAGATTATGTGAATGTGAATGTTTTTTTTACTAAAACTCGGGAATTTGTATTATCAAAAGGTTGTATCTATGATATATAACACAATTACATCATGCTATTTGTCCAAAAACTTCAAGCAAGATGAATAGTTCTTTGCGTACAAAATACAAAAGTTCATATATTAGCTGGAAAAATTTCCCAATACTTGTCACAACTATAGATCCTAAAGTAAATGCCTAGGATTTTAGTAATTTWAAAAAACATGAACTTAATGGAAAATGTGATGGATAGTAGCCTCTTCTAGGCATATGTTGGTCGAGATAGAGTCTTGGTTCATGATCTCCATGTCCTCAATCAACTGGTGCACAATATCATCTTTCTTTAGCTCCCCTTGGCCTGAATTCATGGACATTCGTTGATTGGTTGCCCCTGATTGAGCATCTTGCATAGGTTGACTACCATATTCAAATTCAAGGGTGGCAATTTGTTATTTCTGTTGTACCTATGTACCCATAATAGATGCAAATTGAGAAATGGATTGATGTTCATTGTCATGGACTTTTTAAGTGACCAAAAATATGAAAGTTCTATTACATTGAATCAATTCTTCATGGGATTGAAGAATTCTCCTTATTTCTTGCAACTCCCTAAAATCCATAAATGTTGAACCAAAGCCAGGATACTAGACCATAACCAAAATTGAAGCTAGATAAGCCAAAAAAACCATAGAACCAACCCCCAAATCTCCCCAAATTGATTGGCAGTGAATGAAGAACCCAATACTAGACCAACTAAGAAAACACAACACCAAGTCTGGAGAGAAAATTCATTGCTTGAAATGGGGTGAACCATTAAATCCATAAAACCTCCACCAAAGTTATCTTTAGTTGACAATTTCCGCGTACAAAAAAACTTGAAGGACTTGAACAACAAGTTGAAAATGCCAAAGAGGTAGTCTACACAATTTAAGTGTGATTGCTTAATCAAACTAAAATAATCTAGGCTAGGGAAAACAAGATCCAATTCAAACACAAATTGAAAGGGTAAAATCTCCCCTGCACAAATATAACTTAGAAAAAGCAACCCCACTAAATCTCCTTTAGGCCTTAAGTTCAATAGACTAGGAATGATCATTACCAACCTATGGAAAGCAACAGTCCTTACCAAAAATTAACCAACTAAATGAAATAGGTTTGTTCATCCCTTGTAATGCCTTGCTTGATAGTTCCCCATAGTCCTTTCTTGTGATATATTCCATCCAAAGGTTCAAATCCCCATTTCTCCATGAACTCAAGCATGTGAGGGGGGAGCTATATTTGCTTCAAGTTAATTGCCTCACATTGTAAATGAGGTAGGCACGTGAATGACACATGTATTATTAATATGACGATACTTACCATTGGATTCATCAAAGTTTGATTATGGTATGACTTGGTGATTTGTTGAACCACTAATCCTTATCTCCCCCACTTTTAGAGAGGTGGATTCATTTGCAAGAGTATCCACTTGTTTATTTTTTTCCCTCAAAACATGATACAAGGAGATCCTTTGAAAATTTCTAACCTTTTGTTGAGATCGAGCTAATATGGAAGCAAGATTGTAATAAACCAGGGGGATTTTTCTGGTCATCTACTTTATTATTGTGCTTGAGTCTTCCACCATTGTAAGAGATTGAATTTAAGGTTATAGAGCCATGCAAAAAAATTGTAAAAAGGAATATTCCTCGACCTAATTATTGGATGAGTTTCTAGTCCCTACACGTAGGTTAATTCCATTTTTCCTCTGAGATCAATGATGATTCCCCCCATGCCTGCCACTACTTATGGGAATGTGAATGCTGGCATATATATTTGATTACATTGCGTGGATGCTTACAATGCTAGTAATGCATATATAGTGATTGATTTTTCATTGGATTTAATATGTTGATAACTAAAAATCATTGAATTATTGCTATATCATAATTCTAGGATTATTTCATGGGTTGTTGTGAATGTTGCAATGAAAGGATTATATGCATGCATACTTAAAGTTTGTTTGGTTGATTTGATTATTGTCAAAGAGGAGAGATTGTAGGTAGAATTGTCTTAGATATAATAGTGAGTGTGAGTCCATAATGAAGATTGGTTTCTATCACATACAAAGGAAAAACATTATGAAGAGGATATCATAGTTGTGAAATCTAGTTTTTGTATGAAAAGGACTTAAAATTTCTAATTGAAAAATTTTAAGATGACACCTCATGGTAACTATATGTGCATGATACAAGTGAGATGACATGATTGTTTATTAAAGACAAATGATGTCTATTGAAGCTATACAACACGAGGAAGATGATATCATGATGACACTCTAACCCTTTTATATGCATTGATTTTCTTAAGCCATTTTTTAATAGAGGTTTCAAGTGGGACACCTTAGCATTGAGACTCTTTAATTATTCACTCTTCTTGAGCATAAAAACCTTCGCAAGATGGATCACATGAGGGACTGTTTAGTAGAGAAGGGGATGCTTGAGCCTGGAATAGTGAGCACGACAAGGAAGAAGTGACTTGGATGAATTTCTTGTGAGAGATTCATGTTATGTGCTAGTTGGGGTCAAGAAGGTATTGTATATTTTGGGTGTGTTGGAGAAGATAGTGAGTTGAACCTCACTCGTGGGAGCCATGTGAAGAAGAGATATATATGTATATTTTTATAGATAAGTATTGGGTTGGTTTGCATACTTTATCTTATGTTATGAATATATGTGCTTCAATTATGAATTGAAATTCCTATGGAGGGAATAATTGCTACATAAAGATGGCTATGATATGCATGTTCACCTTGATGATAGTTGTAGGTATATGTTGTAATGTTGAGGCCTTGGAAACATCACAAGGTAGTGAAAGGAATTGTGGGACACTACTGTCTAAATATCCATCAAATGCAAGATACAATGAAGAGGAAAATATTGTAAATGTTGCTAAAGAATAGAAACATGAAGACATGGTGTTATTTCAAGAAGAAATGGAACACCAAGGGCGATGTTATTCCAATGGGGAGGGGAATGAAATATCCAAGTTTTTCCCTTGGAATTATAATATGTGATAATAATGTATTATTGTGTAATATGGATCATGAGATGGAAATCAAGCCATGTGGGCTAAGATACAATTATCCCACGTTGTAAATATGTGAAATGCATTATAAACATTCCCAGTGGAAAACTTAAGGCCAAGGCTCGAATAGTGGATACATAAGAGTCCAAGTGGTGGGCTAGGTTTACAATGTGGTGGGTATATTTCCCATGGGAGGCTTATGGTTTTTTGAGAAGCATATAAAAAGGAAAAATGCATAATAATATGCTATCCACCAAAATGGTTTCTTAAGGAAACACCAAGGGGACTATGATACCACAATAGGGGAAGAGGAAGGGGGGTTGTTGGTTGATTTGACTTTGTCATTGTCCTTTGGGTACTACCCTTTATTGCCCATGTTTTTTTATAAGTCGTCCCATTGATATTTGAATTGTGGGCATGGTATAAGTACAAGTGTCATATCCTTCAAAAGAGAGAGAGGTATAATGTAAGAAAATGTACTCCATTGTCTTTACCATGCATCTTTCTAGAAAATCATTTTATCGTTCAAAGGAGGAAACCATTAGGAGAAAAAAATCCACTCTATGGGAATGTTTCTCCCTAGTTTTTGATTACTATTACTATGGTCCTTATTGGGTAAACAAAAAGGGTTTCCCATGTCTTTTGTGGATGGTAAGAGCCCATGGAAGTTAGGGAACCTTGATGATGAAAATGTGGAAGAAAAGAGGATGGTTGGAGATGTAGCTAAGGAAAAAACCTTTAGACTTGAAACCTTGTTATTGTTTCTCATTGATTGTTGGAGAATTAGTGTGTTATGTCCCAGGATATTACCAGAAGGAATGAAACAATTTAGATTTTTTCTGCATACATTGAAGAGTACTATGAGGGAATGCTGAGTATAGAAGGAGTGGGTCTTCCTTGTGTTGTGTGAGGTAGTGATAAGGAGTGCCATGGATGGTCCAATTGTTGGAAGGGGTCCCAAAGAGCTTTGTAATGAGAATATTGGCTTGTCATGAGAATCATGGGTTAGGTTGAGTGATTTTTTAGCCTCGTAGGAGATTCCTTCTCCCTAGTTATCATGGTTTGGCTTGGGGGTAGAATCCATAGATGACTCTTATGGTTGGGTAAAAAATTTCTCCCTAGAAACCAATTTGGTGGACATGGATTCATTTGCAGATAAGTATTCATGTCTATTTTATTGTGGAATGCTTTTCTGTTTGTTAATACATCAAATTTAATGGGAAATGAAATAATTCTTAATACACATTTTTATTTCTCCTATTGTTTTATAATTGCATATGGATTTTGTATTTTATTATTGTTAGAGGTTCAATTCGGCCTCACAATCAAGTTATGAGGCAAAAATACCTCATGGGTAGCGTTGGATGTCCAACACAACCATCATGGGAATGCTATAGTTTACTAACAAAATAAAATTAATGGATTTTTGAGTGCCTCGTCCCCTCAATCGATCCACATAGGTTGTCGGGTACATGACAATTATTAGGTGGATCGATTGATGGATCAATGGGTGGATACATAGGTGGATCTATAGGGGGATAAGTGGGTGGAATAATAGGTGGAGTAGTAGGAGAAACTAGTGGCATAGGTGGAGGAGGAGATTCCTTAGATGTCTTGTCATCTTAAGATGAAGAAGATGGATGCACATCTCTAATAGCTTGTCGCTCCTCAGTCCTAACCCTCTAGAATTCCATAGATATATTGAAAACATGATGAAATAATAATGTTATCTTTGGGAAGGCTTGTAAATACCCACACAAGTGTAGGATCCTACATGATCACTCTAGGTTTAAGTAGTTGGACTCTGTAGCTCGTCACCAAAGTACATAACTGATCATTGGCCTAGCAATAATAACAAAGATTTGGTCAAAAATTCTACACATCAGGTCTTTTATCCTGAACTATCTCATTATCCTTGACTATATTTTCACTAGGGTGGGGAGAATGCTTCTCACCATTGTATGAGCCAATATATACAAAATAATATACAACAATTATACTATTTGAAAAATATTATAATTAACTAAATACAACAAAAATTTATGTAACTACACTAATAAAAATATCATGATAATATTACCCCTCTTGTCTTTTGGATCAACTATAGTAAATAGGATACTTCAACACCCCCTCTAGTCCATCCCTACATAAGGATACTGTACAAGGTTGAGGATGTGATCACCCTCACTATCTAACATACCGATGACATCCTCCCCCACATTCTGACATTGGAAATCTAGCCGACCCCTCTTTGGTAACATCTGGCCCCACATGTGCATAAGTATGATAATCATATGTTTAGGGGGGTGGTGGTCAATTGACATTTGAATCACTATAAACCTCTCAAAAAATAAACAAAATAAATCTGAAGAAAAGGGGAAGAATTTATTGTGGTCTAAGTGATCCCTAAATGCATCAATGAACATAATAAATTTGAAAAACATTGGAATAACAAATCGTTGTGCATATAAGTTTATTGAACACAACGATGCACCTAGTCATTGATTCTAGTGATGTGAAGGAATCACTAGCACTGATGAAAAGTAATATGAGGCTATGTTAGAACACCAAGTGGAAGGCACATACAATATGTAAGTTGGTCCTCCCACATGAATTAGTATAATGATGTGTTGAGTCATCTGCTAATGCATCATCATGCATGTTAAAATGCATTGCATCATGACATTTAATATAGTGAATTAACATTTACAGAATGCACCAGTCATATATTCCAAACAAATTCACCACCATTGCAAGGTAGACATGACTTGAGTTAAGCGATGTGTATACATGGATAAGATGCCATGATAATTACAGTGGACCATAACATCCTTTACTGCATTGACTAGTGCACTAAATATGCCCTATTAAATCTTCAAATAATCGATGAACTTTGTCTGTTAATGAGCACCACATGTAGTGTGACCTCTAAACACATCATATAATGTTGTGTGGAAAAACATTAGGCTAAACCGTCAACTTTGTTTTTCCAGGAAAAATGAAAAAAAAGGAATTTATCTACTAAAAGTGAATAGTAAAACCATGAAAATGTAAATTAAGTAATGGTTGTAAATTAAGTAAAACCATGAAAATGTAACAAATAAATTTCCTAGTCTCATCTCCTTCATAGAGGCATGGTTTCCCTGGAAATCATAAACTAAATCTAGGAGGGGGTTGAAAAGTCCAAAAGTTAAATGAAATCTGCTATGGATGAAGATTGCTAACGAAATCAAAGAATTTGAAAGCAAGGTATTATAGCATGATTATAGAGGGGAAAAGATCATTGATGCTTTAAGATGTTGGAATCACTGGAAATGGTAGTATATTTGGTAATTAATTTCTTAATTTAACCCTACAATGTTTCTCCTCAGATCTTGATGCATTGATGCAATTTTAGGTTTTAGGTGCATCACATAGCATTTTTTAAATACCTTGTTTTACAAAATTTGATCATGATTTGGTAATTTTTTTAATTAAACCTTATATTAGTGCCCCTTGTATACAAGTGCACCATTGCAGTTATTGGTTTAGTGAGCACCATAGATCTATCTATCTATAGATTCTTTTACAAAATTTGAGCATGGTTTGGATGAGATTTTTTTTTATTTAACCTTAGTGGTGTGCTTTTAATCTTGTAGCACTGATGCATATGTATATTGTCACACAGGGGTAGTTATAGGCCTGTTGCGTACCACAAGATTTTTTTTTTTATAAAAAAGTTTGTTTTACAAAATTCAAGTGGAGTTTGGTATTTATTTTGTTTTATTTAATACAACCACAATGTGCCTTGTATCTAGTTGCACTAGTGCGTATGCATATATGTTGTTAGGAATAGGATCATAGAGAAATAAAAATAAAACAAATCAAAGTGAATGCAGAAGTAAAACACAAAGGAACACAATACAAGAGAGACACTGATATACATGGTTCACCCGATATGTGCTACGTTCATGGAGAAATAACCAGTCCTTCATTTATTTCATCCATCAAAATGAAGGAATAACACTTATAGCACATATGTTGCAACCTCCTCTTCACTCTCTCATGGTCTCATCTCTAAGTCTGTAATGCCTCTCCACGAGAGACTAAAAAATACGATATGTTAACTTAAACACACAAGCATCAAAATATTTGAAGTAACACATTTTTACTCTTTAATTGGAATTATAGAGGAAACATAACAAATACATATTAGGAAAAATACATCTTCCCCTGGTCTGTTGAAGCTAGCAGTCCTGCTAGTATTAGGAATATGCTTCCAAGCATTCTTTTTCCACTTGCCGAGAGTGGAACAATGGAATCCTCCCAACCAACTAGGAGCATAGATGACTTCCTAACTCCAATAAACCTTTCAGTTTCTTGGCCCTCTGAGCCTGTGACTCCAAGAATAACAAAGCACATATTCTCTAAAAATACTATCACAAGAATTATATCTTCCAAGAATTATCCAACCTCTCAACATGCTTCAACCTCTCAACCTCCTCTCCTATTTATCAAGTTTCCATGTCCCCTTCTCCAAGTCTCCTCAACCACCCTCATTATTAGCCATCAACCTCCCGTATCTAGATTTTTGGGAAAAGTTTAGAATAAAACTAAAATATAAATGACTTGCATAAAACAACAATAAATAAATGCAAAGTCTTTCTTCTCATGCAACTAATAAATGCAATTTGACAAATTTTCCCAAAATGTACATGACAACCTACCATGCTCATTTAATTCATCATACTAACCATCAATCAAAGTCAAAGAAGGTATTTAATGCTTCTAGATATTTTTGTATGCAATATAATTTACATAGTCATTAAACTGTTCAATTATATAATTTGATTTAATAATTAATACATTGATTAATTGTATTAGTGTACATGTGCATAGTTAGCGGACACAAAGCCTACACATGTGCTAGTGATAAACAAGAAATGCCTCTAGTGCATAGTTCATGTATGATCATAGTAAGGCGCGTATGCCAACAGATCAAGTAAATGCATCATTTAATAATCTTATTGAACAAAATTACAATAATTCATCAATAACTCATTATCACACTTAAAATATCAAAAGGGAATCAAAAGAAGGTTTTAAACATGGTAGTGATTAAGTGAGTAAACAACAATGGCACATCTTATCCCTAATCAATTTTCTCAACTAACATCGAAGCATCCTTCCTTCCTAACCTACTTCCATATTCCATCCAATCCTTTCCTCCGTTGGACTAAGCTGGAGCGTCAACTATATTGACCTAACTCCAAATAGAACCTGTAAGCATAATTGTCATACATACCGACCAAGCTTCCCCAATAGACAACTAGTAGTCACCATCACATGTTTAGGGGAGCGTGACTTTACACAAACCTCCCATGACTCTATGTTTTGGAGGATAAATGGTGGGAAATAGCTCCACCCCTCCTCATAGAACTAAGGTCAACACCCTACATCAAGCCATACTGTGCAACTACTATTCTTAGAGTCACATCATTAAACAATCACTTTGGGCAAGTTGTGTGTCCCGTCAAAACCACACTTACTATAGATCATAGAAATATTTGAAATCATAAATTAAATCATAAGTACAACTTATATCATACACTATATTTTTTTTATGTCTATGACATCCAAGTTACCTCAACACTACAATCATTTAGTAATCAAGTGAGTAAACAACAATGGCACATCTAATCCCTAATCAGTTTTCTCAACTAACATCAAAGCATCCTTCCTTCCTAACCTACTTCCATATTCCATCCAATACTTTCCTCTGTTGGACTAAGTTGGAGCATAAACTATATTGACCTAACTCCAGATAGAACCTTTAAGCGGAAGTGTCATACATCCCGATCAATCTTCCCCAATAGACAACTAGCAATCACCATCACATGTTTAGGGGAGCGTGACTTCACACAACCCTCCCATGACTCTATGTTTTGGAGGATAAATGGTGGGAAATAGCTCCACCCCTCCTCATAGAACTAGGGTCAACACCCTACATCAAGCCATACTGTGCAACTACTGTTCTTAAATTCACATCATTAAACAATCACTTTGGGTAAGTTGCGTGTCCTGTCAAAACCACACTTACCATAGATCATAGAAATATTTGAAATCATAAATTAAATCATAAGTACAACTTATATCATACACTATATTTTTTTTATGTCTATGACATCCAAGTTACCTCAACACTACAGTCATTTTGTTATTACATACCTTGTCCACCTGTAGGTTACTTCACCAATACTCATATCCAAGCAGATACATCATACATTTCATATGATCATCCATATTTGTATTGACATTCAATTAGGAAATATATGCTTATTTACAACATGCCTCACCTCTATTATACATCCACAACATAATTTTACACTAGTATCCATTGTACTAAAATTCCACATTTAAATTTGGATGTTTAACCAAATCACATAACGATAATCATCATGAACATATAACAATAAAAATAATATTATGCAACACATAAATAGGTCCAGATGTACACTTTTGACAATGTCCATATCAACATTATTGAGTCCAAATAGTTGCTAAGCAATGAATTACTAAGATGAGAAAAATCAAAGTTCTAACTACCTAAGGCCAAAATATGGGATATTACATACACCCACCCTTCAAGAAAATTCGTCTCGAAGTTATGATCATTCACAATATGAGGAGAATTTATGACACAACTTTTATGTGTCTTTCATGATAGAATTGTTTTTGTTATATTGGTCTCATTTGACCTTGACTTGATTAAAACATGTTGAGGCTATTAATATATTAATTTCAACTACCACTATTTAGTGGGCACCTTACTATGTCCCGACTCTATGTTATTACCACTTGTAACTTAATTAACACAAAGACACACTTCTCTTATAGATTTATTCATCCTAAGTTCCATATAGGAGCCCCATATTTAAAGTATAGTCTACTAGTTTGACCCCAATTATAACTTTATCTCTTTATTTGATTCTCTAGTTAAGTGAATATTATATTGAGTTCGATATCAATTCCATTAAGTGATACATACAATTCCACTTGAGATGTCTTGATGATTATAAACAATCATTATTGCCTTTTACTCTCACTCTAGATTGATAATACATATGCCATCACTCATGAATTTGGCACGCAAAATTTTTCCATGCTTAGGAACATTCACTAAGACATTGCTAATCAATAGTCATGTGATTTCGTCACTTCACAGTTTGTTTGGTCATTGTCCTCAGTTTCACTCTATTCTTAAGCACGGATAATTTTAAGGATGGAAATTTATATTAAAATGTAGAAATATGGGGTAATCTTAATAGTCCTTAATACGCAAAATGTAAAATGTTTGACGATAGTTTTGTAAAAATATTCAAAATTTTAAGGATTTTATATAGTTTCTATAAATTTTTGGAGATTTTTAGGGTAAAATAATTTTATTCTATGGAATTTGGGCGAGTTGCTTTTAGAAAAAATGGAAATTGGAAAATCGTTTTTGGGAAAAACCATGGAAAATTAGCCCATTGGCGAAATTTAGCCCCTAAAATCATCTATGTTCTTAAGTTATATAAATTATATCTCAACCAAGTTAATTGTCAAGTATAGGATTCTCTTCATCCTAGTCGAGGCAAATCATGCTTTCTATCAACAATTCATTATTACAAATGTGCCTATACATAATGAGCACCATGTTGACATGTGGGTTAGTGAACATTTTATATCAAGAATAAATTTACTACAAGGGTTCATTCCAAAATCTTTAGTCACTTGTCCTTAAGGCCTTATCTTCTCACTGTTGTACTATGTATGCCTCAAAATTGTATTCTCTATACCTACACAATACTTACCAACTTTAGACTCTAGATATTTTCTTGTCCATTTCTATCACTTTCAAGTTCTTTCCCCTACCATGAAAGAAGTTTTAACAATGGGAAACACATTTTCATCATTACTCATCTGGATTTTTTTTATAAATAGAGTTTCTTCATAGGCAAAAAAATCCTTCTTAGTGAGCAAGTAGTTCCTAGACTTACTAACCCATTTCAAGATATGAGCTTCCATTAAGATAGCTCACCCCCCTTACAAGGGACCAATGCATAATAATCCATGGTAGTTTACTGGAATCTCTATTACCAAATGTATTTATGGGTGAAAGTGTTGTCATTTCCCCAAGGGAGTCCCCTTTTTGGGTGCTCTCTTCATTCCTTGTTCTTAATCAACTAGCATAAGTTAAGGTACTTACCACTCATCTTACTAATGCTATGGATCCTTTACAAAATATACATGAACTCCATTACTCTGGTACAATTAAGTCAACTAAACAATTAAACATGAGTTGATTGAACATCATATTAGCCTATAGAAATGGGTTGATATACCCCATCACACATTATGATATAAATAAACATATTTCCATGATATTTGACTTATCATTCTAAACTCAATTTCTAGGTTCACAACATAGGCCAATTTGCTATATCCCTTACGTCAAGTATATCGTATCACAATTTCTTCCTCGTGTATCTACCTCTACAATATTACTACATATTTATCCTCTATACTTATCCCATACATATGTACTACCTTCTATTCCATCTTCTTAATTAATTGTGATTACTTATATACTTATATTTGTTTTACTCTCATGTTTTTCATTATACCATTACTCCATAACATCTTCTCAATAGTTCGTTAGCACTCCTCATATTGTATTGTCTTATTTATTGTTCATTTTACACATTCCAACTGCCATTACATGTATTACCACTTCTTGTTTAAGTACATCTTCAATTCTTCACTTAACATATACCTTACATTATTTGTAAACTCATTATCTCTTTTATAATTGTATTTCTATTGTGCTTACATTATTTTATAACTCATTATCCACTATTTATATACCTTTTATTCCGGGGCCGATGGCAGTGTACTCATTACTCTACGGATTTACATACTCGTGTTCATCCCACATTCAATCCGTTGAGAAATCAATGTTACGGGATAATCAATGTAGGTTTAAAAGATATCATAATCAATGGAGGTTTGCCTTGCCCAAAATTAAAACTTATCTATTTATTATACTATTAAAAAAATGTCAAATCAAAATTTAAGGAGAAAATGTGGTGCGATAAAGAGTTAGAGGGAAAAAGAAAATTAAGGCATTATAAGGATGTAATCAACCCTAATCTAGAAGATCAAAATTATCTATCTGTTTTGCCAAGTGTAAAGAAAAAAAAAGCATTGCTAAGATAAGAACAAATTCTCACAAGCTCCATAGTGAAACTGGGCGTTGGTCAATTCCTAAAACACCATGGGACGAAAAAGTGTCACCTATGTGACACTAAGAAGGTTGAAGATGAAAAACACTTTCTCTTAGATTGTCTAGCCTATACTCATATTAGATCTCATTTTCAAAATATTTGTCACACGACCAATTTTCCTAACGTCTTAACTCAACAAAAGTATGGTGATCTTGGAAATCTTCTCTTAATTCTTTTTGAGCACATAAACAAAATTCTAAAGAATCACAAGTAATCACTTACCCTCTTAAGGTCTGATAGACCAATTTGGTCTTAGTGGACGTTAATCATCATCATCATAATAATAACTAAAAACTTATTTATTTGTTGTACAAAAGATTTTGAGTGTGTCTCCTTCGAGCATGAGGAAAATATTTATGTCCCAATGGGTTATGCACCTAGCTCGATCTGCTACTAAAGATTTTGTAACTCGATCAACTGAAAAAAAAATTAGGTGAGCGATTACCTGCACTTTGTGCAGGTAAGGGCACTGGCATAGAATGATATATTGGTTAGATGTTTACACCTCAGAAGCCATTCAATTCGAGAAATACAACCCACTTGTTACACATTTACCAAGTTATGGGGTGGCTAATCCTTTTGATTGAATGATTTAATAAATAAATCAAAAGTCAGATATAAAATGAAAAAGACTTATTCGTAGTTAAGGTCTGATTTGGGTCTTAGTGGACGTTAATCATCATCATAAAACAACTAAATCATTATAAATGTTATAACGTGATCCCATTGGAAGAAGATTATATGGATACACACTATAGATTTCCAACATATGTGGGTATGCAGTATAAATTAAAGTAGCTTTTTAAGGGCATTATATACTTAATGAGTGCACAAATTTGGTTGGTTGTTTTTTTATTTAAATTTATGAATTTTTTTAGAGAGATTCTTCTTATTTTGAAAGATTTTAATTTTTAAACTTTTCAAAATAGTTGATTTTATTTAAAAAAAATTAATTAATTAAATCAAACAAAATTTATTTAATTATATTAATTTTTAAATTAAAATATTTTTTTTATCTTATCAATAAAATTTAAAAAATTGAATTTATAATATTATTACTATGAGTGATTAAATTTGACGGGTATTTGCCCATTTTTTATATTTTAATTGTCAAATACCGATAATTTTTAAATTTACACGTCATTAATGACACTCACTTAATTTAACATCACTTAATTTTCGAAATTGTCAATTTGATGGGCAAATAATATTTTTACACGCACACACACTCATATATATAAACAATATATAATATAATATAATAACAATATATATTATAATATATAATATAATATAAAATTTCCTAAATTTGAATGCTGATTTTTGTGTAAAACATATATAACACAAGTTATAAATTCTATAGCAAAGGCCATGCATAGTATACTGGTTACAAATTCTATAGCAGATGGAGGTTGCAAGTTGCATGCATAACATATTGCATAAGTTGCAAATATTATGCTCACAACTTACAAGTCACGAGGATTCTTTGGAAATTGGATTGTATCACCGTGGAAGGTTGAGAGGGAAGAAAAGATCAAGGACTCATAAACATTTCCCAAAGCCTGGATGCAACTATCCAAAGAGGTAATGATCTAAAAATGAAGAAGACTTGTATTCTTGAAAATATTTGCAAGTAAAGTTTATGTGTTAAAAGCAAATGGATCAACTTTGCAACACATCATTAATAGGATTTACTCATTCAAGATGCATATAAACAACATCATAATCAATGAACAAAAAACACATAACACAACAAATGATAAAGGAGTTCACCCCTCTCTTGGGCTACATCTCTTGGTCCAGCTTCCAATGGATCATTTATATTATTTGCTCAAAGTGCTCAAAAATGTGCTTTACAATGCTCAAACTGTCAAATAGACTGCTCCAATGGCTTCAGAACGTCCAAAAACCCCTAGCTAGGTTTTTTTGGCACCTTGTTTGGCCAAAAAACTAAGAAGATAGGCTTCCTTGAAGTCTCCCCTTCAAGTTTGCTGTCTCTGCATCTACAAAACGCACCCTTGTACATTCAACCTAGCACACACGCTTATTTAAGCACAAAAACCTGGCACCAGATGCAACCGTGCCAATTGTGCGAACTGTAGGACGGTTATGGGCGCGCCAGCCCCTAACCGCCAAGCTCGTGGGCACATGGGTCCATGTGACCCCGCGCAAATACAAAAAGGGATAAGTTTAAAACATAACTTTCCCACACGCTCCATGGCAAGGTCACATGCCATAGGTCATGTGACCAGAGGCTTAAACGTAAACCCCACGCGTTTGAACTGTGGTCATGTGTGAAACCCAGGGCTGGGCTTCGTTTGCAATACAACTCCCGCGCATATAATATGGGTATGGTCACATGTTAACACAATAGAACCGCAGGTCAGGGCTAAGCCCGGCCCGACCCCCCGCCATATACAACATAACATAAACTTAAATAGTTTATAGCCCGTATACATAACAAGGAACACCGTGTGGGCTAGTGGTAGCCCACATTCTACCAAAGCGTGGAACCATAGGGGAGGTCCAGGGTTCGACCCCCACGGACTCCATACAATTTTGAATAACAAACCATTGCCAATAACGGGGTGCCACGTGGCATCCCATGACTGGGCCCGTGGCACCCAAACACTTGTCAAAATGATGCCACGTGTCATAATATCATTCGCCCTCAGCTACAAATAAAAAACTGCCACTTCATCACATGCCACATCAGCGTACGGACATACGACCTCTACCACGTCATCGTATGGCCCCTGCCACATCAGCCTGTACGGACTGCACAATCAGCGTCCTTTTTTTCCCTGTTTGACGATTCGAACAGATCGCGATATCTCTCGCTCCCGACATCCGTTTGAACCCAAACGAGTTGCGTTGGGTTCGCAACGACGAGGCCTATGCTCTCGTTCGATTTGCATTGATTCCGAGCACTTTGAATTTTTGAGCAAAATTTGATCCCTTGATCAGGTAAGGCTCATTAATATTAAATTGCAATTGCAGTGATGGAAATTGTCTTCCTTTCGCTAAAGCTAGAAAAGACCTTATTGCACACTTAGTTTTTGATTATATTTGGTTTTTGAGAATCCACATTTAAATATCTTCCCACCTATGTTTTTAATGCCTTCCTGGATCTTGATAATACAAATTTGCACACTTACTTTCTGATTATATTTGGTTTTTGAGAATCCACATTTAAATATCTTCCCACCTGTGTTTTTAATATCTTCCTGGATCTTGATAATAAGAATAAACATGGGTGTGGCGGCCCGACATGCCTCTCACAAGATCTATTTTATTTCCTTTTAGAAAACATTAGTATTTTCTATTTAAAAAAACAAATCCAAAATAATTCAGTAATATTTATTATTTCATTATATTAATAACGATAATTATTTCAAATTTTGCAATCCATAACTATTATTATTACTATTATTACAAGAACTATTCTTAACTACTTTTATCTTGGCATCATTGCATGTATAACACTTAGTGTTTGGTCGATTGGATCTATGCAGGATTGAGACATAGAAATAAGTTGGAACCTCTTATTTGGTGATTTTCAAATTGAAACTGTGTGCAAGTTGCTATATCAAGGTAATCGGTGTTGTATTCCATGTGAAATAGTTTGATGATGTTATGTTAAATGCAGTTTCATAATATTTTTATGTTGTGCCTGAGATGCTTTTGTATTTACAATTAAAATGAACAAAAACACATATGACACATAATATTTAAATGACGGGCAAAAATAAAAATAAAACGTCACGGGAAGGGCAATTTGAAGAAGAAACCCGTCATAAAAAATTTACTTGACGAGTAACAAAACATTGACCAAAGTAGAGTATATATTTAGAAATAAGTCTAGATTCCAAGTATTGCACAAATTTTTAAGCAGTTGCCTTGCTATTCAATTTTGAATCAAAGGCAACTTTCCAATACATATAGGCTGGAAACCATTACAACATACTCATTATGAGCTTTATTCATGTCATTATGAGAATTGAACTCCCTTGGAGAGGATAACAATCATTCCTCACAACCATTCCAAGGTACACCCAATTGACTCAAACAATGCTTATGTGTAGAGCATAAGGCAAAGTTGTTTATTATATATTATATTCATAACTTATATATCATATTCTTAACTCTAGTGGGTAGGTATTGCCAGCTATGCAACCTTGTTATTACTATACTAAGTGATAGACATAATTTCTCCTTAAGTTTTTAAAATATTATAAGATTTCTTTCTCGATAGTGAAACATTATGAAAGGAGGATTAAGGTTTATGAAATTGAAAGTCATTTATTTATTTATGAAATTGAAAGTAATTTTTTTTATTAAAAATTAATGAAAAATAAAAATAAAAAAGAAAAAGATAAAAATAACTTTCAAAAGGCTAGTACATTTCACTCCCTTTCATATCTTCCCCGAGCATTTGATTGAGATTTCTTACAATTTTTTTCTTAATGTGGTAGTGGCTCCTTCCAATCTATCTTGAAGAGAAAATGTTGTCTCTTCGCTGGCATCTATCTTCTTGTCTTTAGCCAAATGAATTCCACATTTTCAGTTTGGATCTTCTATGGAGTGCATGAATGAACAAAAGAGAGTATTTGGAATATAAAAAATGTTTACTTGTTTAACTACAAGTGTAGGAGAGAGTATTATAATATAAATTGAACTTTAAATACTCATGTTCAACAATTTCTTTTTGAGCTTCCCACTGGTTATTTTACTC
>JASDQU010738661.1:0-23674 GCA_032191745.1 Picea mariana
CTTGGTGTGGAATTTGAATAGGGAAATTGGTACAAACCATCTGCATGTACCCTATTGTCTATACCGACACACATCACATTCCTAGCACTACAATATAAATAGAAAATCCTCCAAGAAGATAACAAGTAATATACGACGTGATGGCTTAGGAGGGAGCATATGATTTAAAGTTAATAGAAAATTTTCAAAAGCCATATTTTCATATTCAATTAAATTATAATTTCATTTAATTGATTTGAATTTTGTTTATGAAATTTTGTTTTTAAAAGTTTTTGTTTTATAAAACTTAAAAAATTCTCCAGATGGGGTTTTTTTCAAACCACATGATAACAGGGGGGGTACAATCAAGGCGCTACCCTACCCAAGGAAACAAATGCCACCCAATAGATGATCCATATGCTACCCCTATTCAAGTCAAAGTATCATCACTGTCAAGTAGGATGAATGGTTATCATAGTTAGACAAAGGTTGAGAACAAAATCATTCCAACATTGCTTCCACATGATTGTTATGAGGGTTATGCATTCTCCAGCTTTAGCCATGATAGCAGCGATGGAGGTGGAAAATGTTATTCAACCATGAAGTAGTATTCATTGTATAATGACAAGGAGGAACCCACGATCGACAATAAACTCCCCCCTCATGATGATATCATTAATGGATGTTGATTTGGGTCACGCCTCAAGGCTCCATTCTGGTTATAAATATGGGAATTTGGATCTATGAGGGAAACATCTTTGGTCCCTTTTTCCTTGGTCATATAGATTTATCTTTGATTTATTTTACTTCTACAACCATTTTACTTAGCCATATATATTTTTTGGAAATGGCCCTGAGAGAAAGGAATCCCTCCTATCGTCACTCTGCTTATCCCTCCCGTGTCGTCAAAGATTCCATTGATGTGACCGAATTCTACAAGGACTATGTCCTTGAGGTAGATAAAGACAGTATGACTGAGATTGAAGAACAAGTTTTTCAAATCATAGAATTCAATCATGATGATGAGGTTGAAACTCATGTTGGAAGCCTCATCCCAGATTTGGGGTGCACCCAAACCTGAAATTGAAAGTTCTACAGAACCCTTGAGCTATACTATCATGCCAAAACAATGGTTATCGTGGGTATGCTCCCCAAGGAGAAATATTTCCTTCAGTTCAAGAGTAGGCATGAAGCCTTGGAAATCCATAATTCTTATCTGACTAAAGTCGTTACTTGGCATGTGGCCAAATGTCAAGGGGGTAACTTTACCCCTCCTGAAGGAGCTATTATGGTGCCAAGATCTCACATGTTATTGCTGGTAGAGAGATTGTGGACCTCATGAGTGCTCAGGTTCAACATGATCAATGATATCTTTCTCTTTATTTTTTATTATTGTTGTTATGTTATATATCCTCTTAGAGATGGTTTTAAGTGTTGTCAAACTGAAACTGGATAAATATGTCAATTTTAGACTGGTTAAGACCGAGTTTCTCCTCAGGGGTAGGATTTTTTTATTTTTTTTTTGAATATATGGAGCTTTAGGGATTGTCATGGTCTTTGTGGGACTAGAACTATAGAACATATCATGTATTTTTATATGTAATTTTTGTCCATATTTTTTTTTGTAAATAAAAAAGGGGTAAATCCTATTACTATGTTGTCACTGTACAAAAAAGAATACACATATCATTGGATTGCAACCTATTCCTCCAAAATAGTGGAAACAAAAACAAGTGTCTTCCTGTAATACTTTCAACCAAAAAACCCTTCCACAACTTGCCCTGCCAATTGGAAACTAGAGAAGGTGGCGGATGTTTGTCCTGAGAGATCTATCTTTGCAAGCTAGACCATGTTAAATTATGATCTTGATTTCTTATGCGGATTAATTCTTTTATTTTCTTCAACACTTTGATTCCATCTTAATACACTTCAAAAATACCAAATCATAACCGAATAGAAATAACTATCTAGATGAGTAAGCATGCACATCAACAATAGATATACCCTGGGGAAACCTTGTATAGGGAGAAACCCCCCAGCAAACGATATTCCTTTATTGCATTAATAATGTAAGATCACTTAAAAATATCCACCGTGAATGTTCTTCTGTTAAAGAGCTTGCCAAGATGAATCTGACCTGACAAAGACCTGAGAGACCTTATTGAAATACACCTCTGATATGTTGCCTATATTGCTGATATACAAAACTGATATGCTTCTTTGGTATGCTGCCCCTTTATCCCTGATATGTGCCTATATTGTTTCACCCTTAACCTACATATCAAAATTGTGTTGAAGAGAGAGTTTGACCTCTGCTTATATAGGCTGAAGAGGAGAAGACTAGAGGCTCGAAATAGTAACTTGTTTACATGCTTTAATCATAACTGAACTTCATACTTTAGTTCGAACTTAGAACTAGACTTGAGACTGGTATACTTTAGTTCATAAATAGAACTATTAGTTACAACTCAGCATTACACTTTAGTTCGAAAATAGAACTAGACTTGATACTAGTATACTTTAGTTAGAAAATAGAACTAGACTTGAGACTTCAATTACAACTCAGCATTACACTTTAGTTTGAAAATAAAACTAGACTTGAGAATTCAGTTACAACTCGACTCTTGACAAGGAAATTCAAAATTCTCTTCATGGTGGATAATGTTACACGTGCCAATGCACNCTAGCTCATAGGAATTTTATATTCAACCTAACTTTTTCTAGATGCCTTGACTTTTTCTCATGGTTCACAAGGTTGGAATAGGATCATAGAGGTTGTACGTTCCCCCTGACTTTTGCACTAGTCTGTCTATGCTCACAGAGGTTGTACATTCCCCCTGACTTTTGCACTAGACTGTCTATGCTCACAGAGGTTGTACATTCCCCCCGAATTTTGGATTAGACTCACATCGCATCTCGTTCATCCTAAATTTTTGTTTGACTCACAGAGGTTGTACGTTCCCCCTGTCTTTTTTCAATACCTCACAAGACTGGTTGATTCTCAAAATCTCCCTAGATAGCCTCAAGGTGGACCATATGGCCTCTCATTGGAGAATGACTGTCGATGCTGCCAAATTTAACACTCCCTCTCAACGAGGGAGTCATTCTTAGCCACACCAAGCTTGCCTCTCAGCTACACAAATTGTCTCGAGGTCAAAGGCTTGGTCAGGATATCAACTACCTACTCGCTTGTGGATATGTATTGTAACTTTACAGTTTCTCTCTGGAAAAAGTCTTGGATGTAGTGGTACCTCATGTCAATATGTTTTGACCTGTCATGAAATACCAGGTTCTATGTCAAATTTATGCAACTTTGATTATCACAGTGAACCACTGTCATCTCGATCTTATCACCAAACAACCCAGAAACCAATTTTTTGAGCCATACTACTTCCTTGCTAGCATCACTTGCTACAATGTACTCAACCTATGATGTACTCTGTGCAATGGATCCCTGCTTCCGAATTGACGAAGAGATCATAGCAGATCTTAAACTAAAGTAGTATCCGAAAGTACTCTTCTGATCCACTGGGCTTCCTTCCCAATCAGCATCTGCATACCCATGCAGAAATAAACCACCACTAGATGTATATCTCAGAACATAAGTAATGGTCCCTACGAGATATATCAAGATGTGCTTTGCTGCCACCTAGTGTCTATGTCTCGGTTCAGTTATGAACTGACTCATTGCAATCACTGCATAGCATATATCTGGCCTAGTGTGGATCATGTACATCAATGATCCAATCAACTTCCTATACATGGTGGGATCCACCAAATATGAACTTGTATCATAATCATGAAGCTTCCTTAGGCTAGTAATCATTGGAGTAGACATGGATTTTCAATCCATCATACCAAACCTCTTTAGTACATCCACTGTGTATTTTCCTTATGCCAGAAATATTTCTCCCTATCTTTTCCATACTTCCAATCCTAGGAAGTAATGCATCAATCCTAAGTCTTTCATATCGAACTATGAGGTTAGCTCCCTCTTACACCAGGCTAATAGCCCTTCATCTCCTGTTAGAAAGAGATCATCAACATACATGATTAGTATAATAGGTTGGTTACCTCTTACCTTGAAGTATAGATTTGCATCAACATCACTTTTCTAAAAGCTCGGGATTTTAAGAAAGCCATCAATCCTGTCATACCAAACTCTGGGAGCCTGCTTAACACCATACAAGGCCTTCCTTAGATTGCATACATGAGTTCCTTTGTTATGTAGTACAAAACCATCTGGTTGTTCCACAAAGATCCCTTGCTCAATCTTTCCATTCAAGAATGTTGTTTTTACATCCATCTGATGTAGCTTCCAACCAAGAATGGGAGCTAAAGAAATAATAGTTCGAATGGAGGTATACCTGGCTACAGGGGAAAAAGTCTCTTTGTAGTTGATTCCTTCTTTCTAAGTGAAGCCTTTGGCTACAAATCTTTCTTTGAACATTTCCACACTTCCATCATCTTCATTTTTGATCTTATAGATCCATTTGGAAGAAACCACTGATTTGTCTTTTGGCCTCGGCACAATGTCCCAAACATTGTTCTTTATAATAGACATGTATTCCTCAAGCATGGAATCCTTCCATACTTGTAATTTATCTGCCTCCTCAAATGAATAAGGTTCGGCATCAATAATGCTTCTCATGAGTGCAACATAGCCTCCAAACCTATGAGGCCTCTTCCTTTCCCTGAAAGTTCCTTTGGGAGAAACTATCCTTTCTACTTCCTACACTATCTCTTTAAGCCACCCTGGCTTCCTTTTGGATGTAGGTTATTCAAGAGTTCTTTCTAACATTTCAACAGGTTCTAGGGGCTCATTAATTGGCCCTTCACGAGGCTCCTCCCTCTGATCATCCAACTCTTCATTTTCAGAAGAGGGTGAAGCTGGTTGAACTGCTTCTGATTCCTGCTGAAGCTCTCTGGATTTCTGAAATGCAGCTTCCTCATGGAAAGTCACATCTATTCTTACCTCTATTTGCCTCGAACTTGGTACATAAATCAAGTAAGCCTTGGATTTCTCACTGTACCCCACAAAAACCCCTTTCTTTCCTGAGGGTTCCATCTTTGTCCTCTTTTCCCTAGGGACATGAATATACATAGGACACCCAAATATCCTTAGATGCCCTACTTCAAGTTTGATCCCTGAGAATACCTCTTCAAGAGTCTTGTCCTTCAAGATATAATGTGGAAGCCTATTCTGAATATACACGATAGTGGAGGTAGCTTCTACCCATAAAGAATTTGACAGATCCTGGTCAAACATCATTTCTTTCGTTGCCTCACAAATTGTCCTGTTTTTCCTCTCAGCAACTCCATTTTGCTTAGGGTTATATGGCACAGTGAATTGTCTCTTGATTCCTGTTGACTTGCATAAATCCTCAAACTGGAGAGATTCAAACTCTCCTCCATTGTCTATTCTAAGGATTTTGATGTGTTTCCCTCTCTGTTTTTCAATAAAGGCTTTATACTCTTTGAATTTATCAAATGTGTCAGTTTTAGCTTTAAGGAAATATATCCAACATTTTCTTGAGTAATCATCAATAAAAATGACATAATACAAATAAACATTGAGTGAGGGAGATGACATGGCACCACATATATCAAAATGAGCTAGATCTAAGATGCCCTGAGCTCTGTTGTCACTACTAGGAAATTCTTTCTTTATATTTTTACCTAGCATGCATCCCTTACAAATTTCATTTTTACTAAGAGAAATAGAGGGCATGACACATACCATGTTCTGTAGATCTGAAAGATCTTTGTAATGAATATGTCCAAGTCTTATGTGCCACAACTCACTGGAGCTAGTCACATCATGAGCCAATGCCTGAACTGACTATCCTGACATGATGTATAGTCCTCCACTGCGAGTTCCAATGGGTTGTGTTGTACTTAAATTGCTACCTTTAGCCCATAGTAGTTCCTTCCTATCCTTGAAGATCACCCAATATCCCTTGTCCTCAAGGGTTGTAGCTGATAGTGGATTCTTCTTGAGCCTTGGAACATATAATACTTCATCAACATGAAGTCTAGCCCCATATTCCAATCTGAAGGAGATAGAGCCTACTCCCTCTATCTTGTAACATTTTTCATCCCCAAGCTCAACATGCTTTGCAAAATACTTTGTCTCGAAATCTGAGAGGATCTCCTTATACCTTGTCATGTGCTTTGATGCACCATTGTCTACTAACCAAGTTTTCAGCCCCGTGAAAACTGAACTGGATAAGGTATAAACCAAGTAATATTATTTTTTATTTTCTCTCTCATTAGAAGGAATTTTCTGATTTCTTTTGGATTCATCATCCTCATCAGTTGAGGCATGATGTTTCCCTTTCCTTGGATATTTCTTTCTAAACCAAAAATATTTAGAAAAATGACCCAACTTATTACAACTAAAGAATTTAATCTTAGATGTATCAATATTCTTGCCTTTGAATGTACCTTTGGTATTTGGCTTCCTCTGAGAGTCTTTCTGGAAAGTGCCTTTCTTCTTTCGCTTGAATCTTGATGCTAAAGCCGAGTGCTCTTCTTTTGTTGGCTCGCTCCTGGTAGCTGTGCAACTCTCCTCTTGGAGGAAATCATGGCATAACCTCTCAAACGTGGGTTGAATCTCTTTCCCACTTACACTAGATAAGAAATTCTCCCATGAAGAAGGAAGACTGTAAAAAATGGCATGGACTAAATCATCATCGTCCACTATCACCCCTGTGACCAAAAGATGATCTCTGATCTAGGATATCCTGGAATAGAAAGATGCCTTTAAATCACCTTTCTCCATATTCAAATACTTAAGCTTGTGCTTAAGTGTCCTCTTCTGACTTGGAGCCTGTTTCTTATACAGATTCACCAAGGTATCCATACATTCCTTGGTAGTCATTAATGAAGTCATTGCATGCATTATACTATCTTTGACTGAGTCAAAGATGATTCTCTTGGCCTTTGATTGACTCTTCCTGAAGGATGCTCTTCCTGCATTGTTGGTGGGTTCCTCCACCACTATCGTCACATACTTCTCAAGATCATGCTCCTACAAGATATTTGTTATACGGAGCTTCCACACATTGAAGTTGGTAGCTTCTTCGAGCATATCCTCATCCCTGACTGAAATTGAAGATGGCATGGACTTCACATTGGAAACTTAATCAATCTCGCTTGGATCTATGTGTAGTTGATTCTACACTTCAACACGCTTAACATGCCCTAAGCTCTAATACCATGTTAAATTATGAGCTTGATTTCTTATGCAGATTAATTCTTTTATTTTCTTCAACACTTTGATTCCAGCTTAATACACTTCAACAATACCAAATCATAACCGAATAAGAGTAAATATGTAGATGAGTAAGCATGCACATCAACAACACATATACCCTATACAGGGAGAAAACCCCTAGCAAACAATATTCCTTTATTGCATTAATAATGTAATATCACTTACAAATATCCACCATTAATGTTCTGCTCTTAAAGAGCTTGCCAAGATGACTCTGACCTGGAAAAGACCTAAGAGACCTTGTTGAAATACACCTATGATATGTTGCCTCTATTGTTGATATACAACACTGATATGCTTCTTTGCTATGTTGCCTCTTTATCACTGATATGCGCCTCTATTGCTTCACCCTTCACCTGCATATCAAAACTGTGTTGAAGAGAGGGGTCGACCTTTGCTTATATAGGCTGAAGAGGAGAAGAGGAGAGGCTCGAAATAGTAACTTGTTTGCATGCTTTAATCCTAACTCAACTTCATACTTTAGTTCGAACTTAGAACTAGACTTGAAACTAGTATACTTTAGTTCAAAAATAGAACTAGACATGAGACTTTAGTTACAACTCAACATTACACTTTAGTTCGAAAATAGAACTAGACTTGAGACTAGTATACTTTAGTTCGAAAATAGAACTAGACTTGAGACTTCAGTTATAACGCAACATTACACTTTAGTTCGAAAATAAAACTAGACTTGAGACTTCAATTACAACTCAACTCTTGACAAGGCAATTCAAAATTATCTTCATGGTGAATAATGTTACATGTGCCAATGCACTAGATCAATACATTTATATCATTTGCAATATTAGGAATATCATTTGTTTCTAGCTCATAGGAATTTTATATTCAACCTAACGTTTTCTAGATTCCTTGACTTTTTCTCATCGCTCACAAGGTTTGAATAGGCTCACAAAGGTTGTACGTTCCCCCTGACTTTTTTACTAGTATGTCTATGCTCACAGAGGTTGTATGTTCCCCCTGATTTTTGCACTAGACTGTCTATGCTCACAGAGGTTGTACATTCCCCCTAAATTTTGCATTAGACTCACATAACATCTTGTTCATCCTGACTTTTGGTTTGACTCACAGAGGTTGTACGTTCCCCCTAGATTTTTTCAATACCTCACAAGACTGGTTGATTCTCCAAATATCCTTGGCTAGCCTCAGGGTGGCCCATATGGCCTCTCATTGGAGAATGATTGTCGATGATGCCAAATTTAATAGACCAAACTAACAACTGCTGAAAAAAGAAAACTAGACAAGAATTATGCAGAGTCCAAGTACAGAAAACTAGACACGAATTATGCAGAGTCCAAGTATAGAAAACTAGACAAGAATTATGAAAAGTACCAGTACAAAATAACAAGAAGATAATCATTGGCACTAGGGGGTCTATCGTCTGAAGATCCATGGAGAGTTTTGTCATTGGGCTATAGCACGAAGGGCTACGCACAGGTCGATAAATGTTGTTTGGTCGGTGCATTCGATAATGCGTCAAAGAGCATGTCAATCCGCTTGCTAATGAGGGTGTCCTGATGAAATTGGTCCACCATGTAGCTTCTGAGTTCGAAAATGAGATCCAGCTGCTCCAGGCTGAAGAGACTGGGGAGAGCATGGTTGAATTCTGGAATTGCATTTAGAGGTGCAGGCACCAAGATGGGGAATTTCTCCTACACGGTGCCGGTGGCTCCATCCTTGACCGTCTTAGCTCCTGCATCAGCTTCATTGGTGTTGTCTTGGAGGGAAGCGCCTGGATCCATGTGGAGGAGTTCCTCCTAGAATTCCTCCTCAACAATGCATGTGGTGCCTTCCCTGGTAGCCTGGGTACTTGTATTAGCTCTGTTGGTGTTGGGGAACAAGTAATCATTGGGGACCATGTAGAGGAGGGACTCTGGTGGAACCTGGATAGGTTCCTATAGAAATTCCTCCTTGACATAGGCCATAGGTGGAGTTCGTGGGCTCGTGGTGTGTTGAGTCTTGGCAATGGACACGGACCGTTCCAGTTGTTGCAGGCATCTCTATCAGGCACCGTAGTCGTACCAGGCCAGTCAATGTCTCGACTTACCTCTCTCTCTCGCCATGGCTGAGCCATGGGGGTGAAGAATCCACTGAATTACTACCAGGAGAACCCACTGCAAAGTAATCCAATTCTCAGAGTGAGCAATCTGATAGAGATCGAAGGCGAAATAATGCCAGTCAGGGCTGGGCAGGAGAGATAACCTCGAGGCGGACATGACCGTTGTACTCACCTACTTGTTACCATTAATCCAAAAGACCGCCATTAACCTAGCTCAAGGGAGTTGTCCTCCCTTCCTCTGCAATTAATTAAAGTCTCTCTCCATTCAATACTGAGGTGGGGGACGACGACTGGCCATATTTATGGCTGAAATCATGGGAGGACTACGTGGGCTCCTTCTGCTACGTGGAAACCCATCCGGGACCAGATAATATTTTATGTCTAGGTCCAAACAATGGTCTAGTAGCCTGGTCTATGGTGAGGTTTGAGTGTTCCATTGGATCAACTCTTCCTTATAATCCACACCCTCATTTTCCAGGAAATCAAGTATTTTGTTAGCATCTCTTTTCACATGGGAGGGGGTGAGAGTGAGATGGGGCTGTAAGAGGGACTTGAAGTCTTCCAGCAGTCCTAATAGTCGTTAGCTAGGTGAGACATCTGAGGGGTGTGAGTCGTGAATAATTTGTGTGATAAGTTGGATGATGATATTGGAATCGCAAACACTATGAGTTGGTGGATGTTATGATCAATTTATAGCTTGACCCCTCTAAGAAGGCTCCATAGCTCTGTTACATTGTTTGTGTTGAGTCCCAAATAGCCTACCGTGTAATGTAGAATTTTCCCCTCACCGTCTCTTAGGACCGCGCCAAAGCCCGACTGTCCCTGATCCCTTTGAAGCCCCATCAAAGTTCAATTTAACAAAGGCTGGGGAGGGGACCAAGTGCATGGACTACAAATGATACTAGTATTGGAAATATACTTCTTTCTCGATCCACCAGTTAGATTGAGATGACAGGCCTGTAGGATGTGGCATTCTCCAAGATTGCATTTAAGGTCCTCCTAGGTCCAATGCTCAGCTCTGATTTTTTCTTGAATCAAGTTTATGATTCTAGCCCAGGTTGAGTGAGGGGGGGAAGAAGTGGAGCAAAAAATACTTTTGTTTCTCTCTTTCCATATTTTCCAAACTGTGAAGCCTGGTAATAGCTGTCAGATGCGGTCCAGGATTACATTTCAAAAGGAGATCAAGTCCCACTTTTCCACAATGCTTATGATGATAGCCCAATATATATTGGAGCGACACAATAGTTGTGCAACCATGTCCCAGATGGGCTCACTATGGTTGCATTAGTTAAATAGGTTCTCTATTGTCTCTTCCTATTGCTGACGGAGGGGGAATATTAAAGGGCCTACAAACCCTCATTTTTTAATATTTTCCCAAGTGAGTATGTGGTTTTGGGAAATAATCCAAAGCAAGATTGACACTTTCAGCCAAAACTTTGGATTCTAGATCTTTCTCCAGATCTTCTCCTTTGGTTTCTCTCGGTAATTTTCATGTAGATGATAAGCCTCTTTGACTAAGAAGTTACCTGTTGGGGAATGTCCCCATCTGAGGATGTTCGGTCCTTCCCTAATATGGATTTTCCATTGATTTACATAGTCTCT
Source organism: Picea mariana (assembly GCA_032191745.1). Lineage (NCBI taxonomy): Eukaryota > Viridiplantae > Streptophyta > Pinopsida > Pinales > Pinaceae > Picea > Picea mariana. Next base: position 10,938 of record JASDQU010738661.1, read on the forward strand.
CCAGGCATGTAGGTCCATCTCATCCTAAAGGTGTAATTCATGAGGTTCAGTTTTCTAGCTACGCTAGGGTCGATGCAGAGTGTTTTCTTTCCATAGGTCCTTTATGTGTAAGGAGTCCCTTGATTTCATTTATTGATATACGGGGTTGAGGTCTTCAATAAAGGTTAGAGGCAGTTATTGCTACTAGGAGTCTTGCCAGAACAGGGAATGTTCTCCATTCCTGATCTCCTAGAAAGCATGCTTCTGTATGAGAATTCGATTATTCCAAGTCGTATTCCAGATGTTAGATCCCTGAATTCGATCATCAATTCTAACTAGAATATCTTCTCTAGTAGTGGGCACATATTTTATTTTCCATATTCTTTCCTAGAGTTCTGTGGGGAGCTTGAGCCAATGCCACCAATTTTTTTTCCCCTTTATTCAATTGAGTTTTCCTGGATCTTTGAGCCCTAGTCCCCCTAGAGATTTAGGCCTGCAGATTTTGTCCCATCCCACTAGCTCCCAATTTTTACTCGAGTGATGCCCATGCCACAAGAAGCTACGATGGATGTTTCTAATGGCCCTAATGGTAGACTAGGGGGCTACTAGAGAAGTGAAAAGGTAAGTTGGAAGATCTTGGAGAATATATTTTAGAAGAACTAGGTAGGTTGTAAGTGATCTAAAGGTCCAGTTACTGAGCCTATTGAAAATGGAGAGCAATAGACTATCCCAGGAGATGTTTCATGTGGCTTCTCCCATGAGGGGATCACCTAGATAATTGGACGAACGAGAGATCTTAGAGATTCCTAGAAGCTGAGAGATATGGTTTTGAATTGCCACTAGGGTATTGAAGAAGTATAGTTGTTACTTATAGAGGTTTAAGGTCATTCCTGATGCTTCAACAAAGTCTGTGAGGAATTTTTTGAGCTTATTATCCTTCTGGGAAGTTGGTGTGTTCATCAAAAGGTTGTCATCAACAAATTAACTGTGGGAGGGGGTAGGCTAGAGGTTGTGGAGAAGTAGGTCTTTGAGAGATCCTTCCTGAACCAAGGATTTGATGTAGCACCCCAATCCTTCCACCAATGTGACAAAAAGTAAGGGGGAGAGGGGATCCCCTTGTCGAATACCCTGGGAGGGAGAGAAGGGTTGGAATGGAACTTTGTTGACCAGAATAGAGAAGAAGGTTGAGGAAGTGAAACACATGATCCAAGCCACCCAGAGATTATCAAAGTCAAAGGATTTGAGGAGGGAGCGCATGTATTTCCAGCTGATTCTGTCAAAATATTTGGAGAGGTCAATCTTGATGAGAATACCTAGGGTTCTTGTTTCTTTCAATGAGTGAATGACCTTATGGGCTAGGTTAACACTGTCCATGATTTTCCTGCCTTCCACATAGCCAGATTTCTCTTTGGAGATGATGTACGACAATATTGGTTTGAGGCACAGGGCAATGACCTTAGTAATGATTTTGTAGATAGCATTGCAAATTGATATCAGTCAAAATTTCTTAGGATGTGTTACCCTTTCTTCCTTTGTAATGAGATTGAGGAAGGTGGAATTGAAGGTTGAGAGAACTTTCCCGGAAGTTCTTGATTCCTCCACAAATTGCCAGACTTTCTCTCTGATGATCGACCAACAATAGTGGAAGAAGTCTATCGTGAACCCATTTGGCCCTGGAGCTTTACCTGGGGGCATATATTTGATTGCTTGATCCACTTCCTCTTGGGTGATGGGCCTTGTCAAGGCTTCATTATATTTGTGTGTGACTAGGGAGGGGATGTTCCTGGTGATCTTGTGAATAGTGGGCATTCAGCCTTCGATGGGTTCTTTTAGGAGATATTTGTAGTAATTGGTCAATTCCTTTCCTATGCTTGCATGGTCTCTGATGGGGTTTCCCTGACCATCTTCTAGTCGAGTGATTCATTTTATGTATCACCTATGCACCATGGATATTTGGAATAACTTGGTGTTCCTTTTGCCTTATTTAAGCCACTGTACTATGGATTTCTTCCTCTAGAGTATTTCTTCCTGTTCATTTCTCTCTTCCAGTTATGCTCTGAGTTCCTCCTCCTCCCTTATTAAGGTTGTCTTTATGTCCCCGGTAATAAATATCTTTTGCAATGTTTTTAGGCATTGCTCAATTTCCTTCTTTCTTTGCAGAATGTTCCCAAATACATTCTTATTCCACCTCTTTAGTTGTGCAATAATTTTTTTTAACCTTTGCTGAAATTTAAACATGAAAGTGTCATGGTCTATTCCTACTTGCTCCCACCATAATTTTGAAATAACTTGACAGTTTGGGTGAGTGAGCCATAACTTCTCAAATATGAAGGGTTTGAACTTAGGCGTGGCCCCAGTTTCAAGACAGAGTGAGACTGGCCAGTGATCCATGCCATTTTTTGGGAGGATGTTAGCTTTGATGATCGAATCCTCCAGTAGCAGGGATTCTGATATGAGGAAATGATCCAATCTACATGCCACATGTTGATGCCAAGATCTGCGGTTGGACCATGTGAATATACCATTTCTGGTTTCTATATCTATTAAATCGAGTTGATCTATGAGGGTTTAGAACTTACCACTGTCTTGGTATAGCCACTTGGTCCCTCTTGTTTTTTCCTCTAGTGTTAAGATGATATTGAATTCACCACCAATCAACCAGTTCTGTGAACCCAACAATGTATTGATAGTGGCTATTCTTCCCATAAACAGATCTTTATCCTATGCACTTTTAGGCCCGTGCACATTTGTAATCATACCTTATTTGATATATCCTATGACTTTGAAGTGAGTCGTGTTAGCACCAGAAGTTTCCTTCCATATTGCAAGAAAGGCAAGCCTAATACCGATCAGAGTTTATGTCACATATTGGTTATGAAAGGGTCAAATTGGTGCAGTCTCAAGAAGATATCATCTTAACTCAGGAAACTAGACCGATATGCACAAGCATGTGAGGTCTTAGATTAACTTCAGACAATAAGTTGCAGTAAGGGTGAGTAGGAGAAAAACTTCAGTGAGAAAATGTAGATATCTGCCAAGGACATCAAGTTTTTCAGCAACCCAATGAGGAACAATATAAACACAAGAACTTCTCGAATTTAAATCTCAAAGAAACTAAAAGGAACTATAACATCACTATAATCAAACTTTAATCATAATGAAGTCACAATAATTCAAGCGAATCATTCAATCATGAACTCTTTCATCCTCAGAGGAAAACGAGGGGAAGTAAGAAAGCTGACTGTCATTAAACAAGAGGTCTCAAATGCATATACATAACCAGATAACCAGAGAGTCCATTAAAAATTTACAGTTCGGGAGCTTTTCTCTACCATCGACCCTTACAAAATATAAAAACTGAGTATATATACTCAAAGCAACTCACCCCCTACAGAAGCGTGCTCTAGTCACTGTATTCAAGGCTTCGTGTCTTCTTCTTCTCCTGTCAGACTGAACATACATTCTTCTGTCAAACGCGATATTAGATCAGTATTTGATTTGCAGAAAACTTCATTGACAGAGAGACCTTGGGATGACAGCCTGCCTCCATGGCCGACGCTCTCGTGCTTTCCATTTACGGGGTGAAACGAGGTTTCAACTACCACTCCCTGCTTACATTAACTAACTGCATTGGTATCGGGGAGGATCCTGGAACCCATGAATGTCCAGGTGAGCACGCAACTTCTTTGAGTCGATTCTGGTAGCTCGAGGCCACATAGTCCTTCTCTGTGGCCGACTCGAGAACTTTGATTCTTTGCGCGACTCTCTTTCATTTCCCTACACGACCGCAGGCTGTGACCTTGCACTTAAACAAATGGAATTTCGGGACTTCACATATCGAGAGTTCTCACTCCCCTCAATTCACAATGTTCTGATTCCTGCATCCACAAAACAGTCTATCTGGATCAACGGTGGGATCTGTCGTGATTCTGATTGCCACGATTGGTTCCTCGAACGCTTCAACCACTTGTCGTTGGACTGGTGCCTACTTTCTCTATGGCCCTAATTTTCAATACGACCTCAGGTTGTGACCATGGGTCCAGTTCATAGGCACGTTGCAATTTCACGTTTCGCTATTTCATGAGGTGCTTCATGCTCAAACCTCTGAATCATGAAATCGTGATCCCTCAGATCGGGTGCCACACGTCTCCTTTGATTGGACTGTTGGATTTACTTCACACACACCTAGGATTTATTTTTCCTAAGGTTTTTATTTGTTTTTTAGTCATAATTAGTCATTATCCAGTCTCCTACATTTTAGGAGAGAATATTCCACCTGGAGAATATTCTCTTTCAATTGACACTTCAGTTTGACTAGTTGAGTTGAGTTTATATGTTGCTTGGGATCATCACCATGAAACATTGGGATCATCACCATGCTAATTCGACCTTTCCTTGGTATCATCACCAGAGTGGCGCATTAGCCTTGATTCCCTGAGTTAGCTCCTCACCACTCTTTGTTCAGTTAGTTAACTGAAGACTAGTTGTCTAGTTAACTCAACTAGGTGGCAGTTCACTCCCTTAACTCCCTGAGAGACTAGAATAGGTGGCAGTTCACTCCCGTAACTGCTGGTGTGTGTCTAGATCACTCTAGACCACCACTATGGCGACTTGGTTCACCTCAATTCAAACTCATTGAGCTATACAGAGTATATCATGTGTAAATTATTCATAATTCAAATGGTTAATGAGAATTCTTCCATTCTTTCTCTCCTTCTTCTTCCTTTTCCAATTCTCTCTGCAAATGTGTGTATTATTGTTTAGCTATATCTATTATGTGCACGCTCAACACATTTACATGGTATCATAGCCGACGGACTGCTAAGCAAAAGCTACACCAAAATGTTTTGCAAGTACAAAAGATTGAAGACAACGGAAAGATGGAATTCCAAAAAGAATTCATTCTTACACCTTACAACTATTTTGCATGGAAGGATAAAATAGCCATACATATTTGATCCAAAGGATTGTATAGGTTAATCATGAATATAGATACAAAGCCAACATTAGCCATAGAAAAATCCAAGTACTTAAATCGTATGGATGAGGCACTCAGAACAATTTGCAGTCTTATTTCTCCTGATCTCCTTTTTCATATATCTTCCTGTAAGACTCCCAATGAAGCTTGGACCATCTTGGAAGGGCTCTTTGGAAAATAGGATGAGATGAGGGGACACATGCTGGAGGTGGAGCTGCTCACATTGGATCCAAAAATCTTCGAGAATATCTAAGATTTCTTTACAAAATTCAAGGATTTATTGTCACAACTCAAAGCTTGCGGGGTTGATAAATCGAAGGAGGAGAAACAAATGGTTCTCTCCATTCTCTCCAAGCTTGGTCCTGAAATCTCAGTACTCATATCCACATTCCATACTATCAGATTCGCCTCTGGAGCCACCTGGAATATGCCTTCTCTTGAGGACTTTATCGAATACCTGATACAAGAGAAAACCAAACTCATTAACATGGGCACAATCAAAGGCCCAAGGGTGCATGCAATCACTATGCATGACGGCAGCCACAAATATCAGAAATCTAAATATAAACATAAGTGGAAAGCTCATGCACATACGAATAAGGAAGGGTACACAAAACCCTTCACTGATGACTTCAAATCCAAAGGAGAAAAGGGAAGAAAAGGAGAGAAATGCACAAACTATCACAAAGGGTTCCATTCAGAATCCGCATGCATGCAAAATAAAATAGATCTGATGTCTCAAATACTTCAGCAAAACAACCTTGGAGATCGCATCCTCGAGGGTGCAAAGAAGAAGAAGCCAGAAGATCTGAATTCCAAGAAAGGCAATTCTAGCCATGCCTTGATTTCCATCAACTCCTCTCCCGATGCTTGGATCGTAGATTCAAGAGCATCACATCACATGGCTGCCTCAACATCAATATATTCTTCTTTGGATGCATGCAAAGTTCCTCCTATTTTGATGAGGGACAACTATTCTATCGAAGTCACCCGCAAAGGAAGGATTGAACTCACCAACGAAACTTTCAAGAATGTGCTGCATGTTCCCAAGCTTTCTGTCAACCTTCTCTCCATGTATCAGAAGATGAATTCCAGCACCGGAAAGAAATTCATATTCACACCAAATTCCTTGGACATCTATGACATGCAAACCAACTCTAGGGTTTCTACCGGTGAGGTAAATCATCAGTCTAGATTGTATACATATTCTGAATTCATTGAACATGATTCTGCTTTACTACTTACTCATACTGATGAAAGTAGTAGGATATGGCACGAAAGGTTTGGACATTTGAATTTCAGATACATGCAACAACTTAGCAAGAACAAATTAGTTGATGGTCTACCAGACATCCATTTCTCCAAGGGAGTATGTGAGGGATGTGTTCTCGGGAAACACCCCCAAGAGAAATTCGACAAAGGAAAGTCTCAACGAGCTTCCACACCTTTAGATATGATCCATAGTGACCTTATGGGTCCTCTTCCGCACCCATCCATCAGTAAAGTGAGATTTGTTCTCATTTTTGTTGATGATTTCTCACGTTTTACATGGATCTACTTTCTCAGGCAAAAATCCGAGGTCTTTCAACACCTAAAAGATTTCAAAGCTTTGGTTGAGACATAGTCCGGAAAGAAGATCAAAGTCCTTCGAACTGATAATGGGGGAGAGTATCTGAATCATGAGATCCACAATATTTTCCATGAGGCAGGGATTCAGTTGCAACATACAGTTCCCTACACTCCGCAACAAAACGGAGTTGCTGAGTGGAAAAACCGATCCCTAAAGGAGATGGAATCTTGCATGTTGCATGCAAAGTCACTACCACAGAGACTATGGGCTGAAGCACTTAACTGTGCAAAATACATCCAAAAAAAATCTCCCCGTAGATCTGTCAAGGATAAGACCCCCTACGAGGCTTGGAGCGGCCTCAAACTGGAAGTGACCCACTTTTTCATTTTTGGTTCACGTGCATGGGATAGGATTCCCTCTGAAAAGAGGAAGGCACTTGATCCACAGAGCACTGAGTGCATTTTTGTTGGATACCCTGACGATGTGAAGGGATATCGTCTTATTGATATTTCCTCGGACCGGCTCATCATTGAGCATAGTGTCCAATTCGAGGAAAGTGTCTTACATGTACCTCAACAACCACATGCAAACACGTTTACTCTTCCACTTGTCCAAAATGATGAGCATGCACATGCCAACTCTTCTTCAGACGAGAGTTCTGATTCAGAGGACTAAGAGGATTCAGATTCAGATTCAGAGTCAGTACAGTCAAATACAGAGTCAGAGCATCCAGATGTAGTTGTAGAGCTAGAGCAGAGGCCCAAGTGGGCACAGACTACTCTTCAAGATGCAGGGGATCTCGTAGGTGATCCAGCCGATACTAGGAGGACTCGATTGATTTCAAGGAGCCTCTTGTTTCACTCACTACAATTGAACCATTTCCTTCCAGACGTATTTTCTTGGTTCAATCTTTAGATCTATGGTCTTATGGCGAGGTTGATGGAAATCCCTTTTGGGAATCCGCCATGCAGGAGTAGTACAACTCCCTCCTCGAGAACCAGAATTTGGATCTGGTTCCCCTTCCTTCTAGGAGGAAACTTGTCATATGCAGATGGGCCTACAGGACCAAGAGTGCAGCAGATGGACAGATCAAAAGATACAAAGCCAGGCTTGTCGCCAAAGGATTTCAACAGGTTCATGGTATTGACTATGATGATACCTTCACTCCAGTAGTGAAGATGGATTCCATTCGATTGGCCTTTGCCATTGTGGCACCAAGGGATGAGAAGCCCATCAAATGGATGTGAAGAATGCATTTATTCACGGTGATCTCTCTGAGGAGATCTATATGAAGCATCCCCAGGGATTTATGCAGGACTCATCTTTGGTCTGTCAATTGAAGAAGTCACTTTATGGCCTCAAGCAGGCTCTGAGGGCATGGTATGCCAAGATGGACTCCTACCTTTTGTCACAAAAATTTGTGCATTGTAAATCAGACCCGAATGTATACATGCTTCGGATGACTGATTCACTTCTACTTTTAGTTCTGTATGTTGATGATTTGTTGATCACTGGTTGCTCGACTTCAGCGATTGCTTCAATCAAGAAGATTCTTCATGACAGGTTTTTGATGACAGACATGGGTCCGCTACACTTCTTCCTTGGACTTGAGATCAATCAGGATGCATCAGGCATCAAACTATCTCAAGTCAAGTATGCACGAGATCTCCTTCAGATATTTCACATGACAGACTGCAAGTTTGCTTCGACTCCTTTCCTATCAGGAGTCAAACTTGAGGATGTCGGGGAGACTCCACTAGTTGACAACACACTATACAGACAGCTAGTGGGGATCTTGTTGTATCTCACACACTCCATACCAGACCTCTCATATGCAGTTGGCGCAATTTCCAGGTTCATGCAGGAGCCGCATGAGCTACATTGGAAAGATGCAAAGCGTATCCTTCGATACGTACAGGCCACCATCACCTTTGGGATTCATTATGCAGCAGACTCTACATTAGATCTCATTAGGTTTATTGATTTAGACTGGGTTGGTGATAGCATTGATCGCAAGTCCACATCTAGTTACTCACTCAGTATTGGTTTCGGGCCTATCTATTGGTCGAGCAAGAAGCAAGTTTCCATTGGTCTATGTTCATCCGAGGCAAAGTATAGAGGGGTAGTTAACATAACCATTCAGGCTATGTAGCTACAACATTTTCTCACTGAGTTGGGCATTCAGTTTCATCGGTCGATCATCATCTGGTGTGACAACCAGAGCACTCTAAAGTTCTGCAGAGATCCAGTTCAGAGGCAGCAGACAAAGCACATCGAGATCCACATGCACTACATCCAGAACTTAGTACACGAGGGGATCATTGACTTATAGTTCTATCCTTCAACAGAATAGACAACAAACATTTTCACCAATACCTTCACTGAGCAGAAATTCCATTCTCTGCGAGGTCGTCTTGGAGTGAAGGACACAGTTGCCAAGCAACTGGAGTTCTTCTTTTTGCATACATTCTACCTTGAGGGGGATTTTTTCCCATGAGGTTTTCCCTCTTTCCTCACTTTATTTTCAGTGTATCTTTTGTACTTGGGTACCTAATATGGCCTCATTTCCGAGACCTAATCTTTATTTTCACCATAGTGATGTTCAGGGGGGGTGTTGGAGTTACTTCACACACACCTAGGATTTCTTTTTCCTAAGGTTTTTTTTTTGTTTATTAGTCATAATTAGTCATTATCCAGTCTTCTGTATTTTAGGAGAGAATATTCCACCTGGAGAATATTATCTTTCAGTTGACACTTCAGTTTGACTAGTTGAGTTGAGTTTAGATGTTTCATTGAGATCATCACCATGCAACATTGGGATCATCACAATGATAATTTGACCTTGCCTTGGTATCATCACCAGAGTGGCGCATTAGCCTTGATTCCCTGATCTAACTCCTCACTACTCTTTGTTCAGTCAGTTAACTGAAGATTAGTTGACTAGTTAACTCAACTAGGTGACAGTTCACTCCCGTAACTTCCTGAGAGACTAGAATAGGTGGCAGTTCACTCCCATAAATGTTGGTGTGTGTCCAGATCACTCTATACCACCACTATGGAGACTTGGTTCACCTCAAGTCAAACTCAATGAGTTATACAGAGTATATCATGCGCAAATTATTCATTATTCAAACGGTTAATGAGAATTCTTCCATTCTTTCTCTCCTTCTTCTTCCTTTTCCATTCTCTCTGCAAATGTGTGTATTATTATTTAGCTAGATCTATTCAGTGCAGGTTCAACACATTTACATGGACGGTCCAAATCACATCGACATTTCGAGTCTCGGGACTTCGGGCTATGTATGCACCTTTATGACAAGAACCCCAAACTCCCAATTCTCGATCCTTCGAAATTCAATGATTTCAGGTCAATGGCCCTCGACTCTTCACAATTGGATGGCCCAGATTTACTTTTTCACGAATCGGGACTTCGCGATACTTGTTGAACAACTTTACAACATTTTGAACTATCGATTCTCGTGCTCGTTTGCCTTTGTTGAAGACTAAACTTGCTCGCTCGTTTGATTTGTGTCTTCATCAAACCACTTCAAGTGTTTTGCTCAGTGGTCATGATTGCGACATGTGAATGATTACCTAGGTGACTAGCTGGAGACTCAAGGAGAATAAGAGGATCAGTGCCAGAGGAAAAGGGAGAAATGCATCGACCCGAGGGAAAACAGAAAGGATTATGGTCGATGGCTTTCGGGCGATCTAACGAGGAAAACAAGTCAATCAACTGGATGAAGACAAACATAAGGAAACACATAAGCCGAGAGGAAAAATTACAATTGGGTCTACACGGGGAAGAAATATAGACAAAATTATAGACCTAGGCAGGAAATACGCCTCTAAAGACCTTGACAAGTTTATGTGATAACAAGCCATAAGTGTGCCAATCGTGGAAAAGGGTTGGTCTATCATCACTTTAGCTGGATTCCACAAGATTTCCAGGCCTCTCGCGGCTCCATTTGAGCCAGTGTGAATGAAGTCACAGGATCTCTAGAAGCATTGGAAAATGTCCTCAGCTTCTTCCCCGAAACATTTTGTTTCCTTTAAAGGAGAATGTCCAGATTTTCAACACAAATACAGTCTCAAAGACTCCTTTGCTTGGATCTTCCATTAATACCTCTTATATTCCATGTTATGGTCTTCATCATGATGAGTTATGAGGTGGATGGAGATATCCCTTTGTGAGTCTTAGATCTTCCCTGAGTTGAGCATATAGTTTTCTACCTCCTTAATGACTTGATGTGCATATTTTTGGCCTCGTCGCTTGCTTTCATGGGAGGTATGTTTGAGCTCAGTGGCCAGGTCTAAGGAGATCCCAAGTCTTGAGGTTGAACCTGCAGTAGAGTTAATAAATTCTTTATGCACCTTTTTGAGTTTTCCATTGGGATGGTTTGTAGTTCATTTTTGTTGAAGTCCTCCTCCAGTAGTTTTTCTAGATCTATGTCCACCAGATATTTCTCATCAAGCTGCATTAAAGTGTCCCCCCCATCATCTATCTTTTCCATATTCTGTTGGACCACTGGTCTTGTTTCTTGGTTGTTTTATTTGCTTGGTTTCGTTTGATTCTTAGCTTTACCCTTTTCCTTGTCCTGGTTGTATTTGTTTGTGCAGATCTCCAACCTCCTCTTCATCTGGGAGTTGATTAAGAATGTTGAAGGAGTTTTTGGTGGGGATCTTCTGAGTGCCTTCTTGAGTTTGTTTTCTAGGTGGATTCCTTTTCCTGCCTGTGACTATAGTGTAACCTTCCTTTTGCTTCCCCTCTCTTGTTTTTGAGTTTTGGACATACAAGGGATGGTCATGGAAGAGGTGGCCATCCTCATGGCACTTTTTAAAGTGGAAAGGAATGTGCTCATAGTCCATCATTTGATTCCATTCCTCATCTTGATATTCTAGGGTTACTGAACCTGGTAGAGCCTTTGATATGTCCATGTAGGCACATATTTGATTGTAGGAAGTGTATTTCCTCTGCTTCGTGGCTTCCGAAGTTTTCACATATCTTCCCACAATGTTTCCCAATCCCATTAGGATTTCCTCTAGATAGAACTTCCGCGGTAGGGAATATATTCATATCCATACCGAGGCCATTATTAAGTATACTTTCTTTGAGTTGAAACAGTCTGTCCATAATTTGAGGAATAACCCAGCATAGTTGTAGAAGTATGGCCCATTATCAAAAATCCTATGCTTATCTTCCAAATTGTAGAGGATGATCGTGAATAACCCCTTGGAGCTGAGCTGCACTTCATAGTCTCCCTTGCGGTTCCACCAGTCTTTGATCCATCTCATTTTATCTCGTTCAGAAGTCCATAGACCGAGAAACTTGCCAATGCGAGTGTGCTCCCTCATGAAATGGGTGTGTTACCCAACCTTGGTTGAGATAATGATGTATCGTGGCGGTTTATCTGATTGGGGAATGCATTTCCTTGGTTCCCATCCATGATATTCCTTTGGATGAGACATGCTCGGCTCAACATCCATTTCTTTACTAAATCCATGTTCCCTGGCTAAGAGTTGATATCACAGGTGAGGCGATGGCTCAAATTCATACCTCTTAGCTCACAATCCTTCTCTATCATTGGTGGCAACATTCTGGTAAGAGGGGGGATCCCCCCCCTCACCCCCCCCCTTCTGGGTTCATCTTGTGCATTTAGTGGCAACGTACTACTGTAGTATGGCTTCCTTAGTGCGGTAGTTTCGTCTGTAGGGGAGAATGGTGCATACAGGGAAGGGTTTTCACAGCCTTACACACTACCATGCTTCAACAAAAAAAAAAGGTATTTTTTGTCCATATTAATATAGATGCTAACTTACAAAAAAAAACTTAAAAAATAATATTAATTTTAAAAAAAATCAAAACTTTTATAGAAATTATAATTTCACTTAATTAATTGATTACAATTTTGATTATTGAAACTTTTATTTTTCTAAATTTAAAAAACAAATCATAAAAAAGTCACTCCTCAAATTATCAAACATTTTATTTGAACTTTATTTTTCAAAATAATAAAATAAATATAGTACAATATTTTTAAGAAATTCAAAATCAAATTATTTGTTTTAATTGTATTCAATTTTATTTAAAGAAACATTTAAAATTTTATTGAATATTGTTGGTCACTATAATTGCTTAATTAATTTTAAACAACCAAGTGAAACATAAATTATCAACCCAGGGAAGTCTTTTGTTTCAAAGATAGCCAC
>JASDQU010738661.1:36242-55397 GCA_032191745.1 Picea mariana
TCAGAAATCAGAAAAGTTATGAGCTCTAAAAATAACTCTCTATGAAATTATTTAAAAGAATAATACATATTGGTTGTCCAACTTAAAATAAAATGTATGCATTAAAATCACAACATGATATTCCTAATTACTTAAACGATAAATGAAATAGGTTTGTCCCTAGTATACTGGGATGGGGCTCTAGTGGATCTTATAATAGCATAGATAACCTAGAAGAAAAGAGAAACAACAATTAGGGATCAACTTTACAGGTAAACAATAAACTCATAAAGTTGGGTGATCACAGATTGAGACAAAAAAAAGAAAGAAAATCAAAATCTTTGAAGAAAAATGTACTCACAAAATGAGAATGAGGTTTGATGGATGGAATTTCTTTTCGAATCACTTGAAAGAGATTCATAAATAGGCTATATCGTGATATTTTCTCGTGTAACTATTTCTTGGTAGTTATTGAGGGTTTGTTATTTCATTCAATGGACTTTTGATCCAAATTTCAATATATTCCTTTAATGATGGAACCATTATGTGTTTCTTTACCCAAAAGGAAAATAAATCATCTTCAATAATTTTTCACTCGAAACATAACTCTTTTATAGTGGCCAAATGCTCTTCCTTATCATTAACAAAGTTAACCAACCATCATTTTATTTACTCTTCCGGGAAACTAATGAGACTGTCAAAATCATTTCCCCATGAAATCTTGAGTATATTTAACTCAGATTCCAATTTATATTTTGTTAACATTGTTGATTCCCTAATTAATGGTAGGCCCTCAAGTTCATTATTTATTGCATGTGATTTCAGAAATGCATCATTCATTTTATCCTCAATCCTCTTGTAACCTTAAATCAACTCCCACAAGACCTCAATCCTTGCAAAATATCCTCCCTTAATTTATTTCAATCTATTATTCAAGGGTAAATCATGTTTCTTCCTAGTATAATCATTCATGCATGAAACTTGGGCTACAAATGTACTCAGATAATTTTTATAAAAATACTCGTCATTATCTAGGTCTTGTTGTAGATATTCAATCAAAGTAGAAATTCTTTGTGATAGTCTCCTTAGGCTTGTACCAACTTCCCACACTTCCAAAATTGTAGTGATCCTTTTGTTTATGTTGTATTCTATGCACATTCTTCCAATTCTTAGCAATTTTCAACCCTTTTAACTATGGTGGATGTGTCTGGTGTGTCTTCTAGAGTTGTTTCTTGAACCATGATGGATAATAGTTATGCAAATAAAGTTCTAGGACTAATGGCATCATCCAACTCACTTATTCATTTCTTTAATTTGGTATTCTCTAACTCTTGTTCCACGATAGAATGTGCCAATGCATCTCAAGTGGTGAGATGTAACTTTAATGTCCTAGAAGGTCTAACTCTTAAACAGTCTACCTCTACATTCCACTTTTTTGTCACTTTTTTGTGTTTGAAATGATTGTTTTCAATCTTGACTTTTCTTTCTTCCTTATTATATCTAGGATTCTATAAGGTTAATGATTGTTCTTCAAAAAATATTGGTCCCTCTTGGGCCAACTCATGTACTCAATTTTGAATTTCAACAATATTTACTAATGCCCATTTGGGCACTTGAGTATTATAATCAACTTCAATTTCAATTAATACATTCTCTGAGACATCATGGTTTTGAGAACTCTTGTTGTTGCTACTTACTTTCCCCTTGGTCATTCCAACAATATGAGTTTTTACTCAATTAAAAGAAGGGGGGTTATATCCATCATCACCTCCATCATAGCATTCATTATTCTCTCCTTTGCTCAAATTAAAATCTTGTCTTCTATGAGTGGTGGAGGAACTCTTATGTGGGAGGAGAGTAGAACTGGTATGACTACTAGCCTTAGTTTTTCCTCGTTTCTTAGTATTTCCTTGTTGACTCTCCTTATTTAGCTTTGTCTTCTTTACTTGAGTATTTAATTTGATCTTTGTGACCAATTCATCATCACAAAAAGAAATTCTTTCTCAGAAATTACTTAGATGGTATCCAAGTCATTATCTACAACACCCTTCTTGATTTCTATCATTCTTGTAAAAGCATTACTATAAGAAATTGAAGATAAGTTGGAAGAAAACACTCCTTTTCGGTCAAAACCTCTCAAGGCTTCAACTTCTTTCAACTAGAATGAATTTAATAACTTGGAATTTTTGTCCAAATGTGTTAGGAATCTAACAGAGATATCAACAACACAAAAAGGAAAGGAAATAAAATGTCACTTCCTCTTTTTATCAAAGAAGGGAGACCATGGATTGTATTGTCTGCAAAATTCAGCAATAAAATATCTATCATATACAAAATTTGGAAGAAGGAAAAGTTTTCCTTCAAACCCATATAGTTTGATATAGGTGGATTCATTCTCATATACACAGATCCCTCCTCCCTGGAGAAAATTCATAGATTCATGTGTAATTCTCATTGATTGTATTTCAATAAGCATATATCTGAGCTCTTTGACAAATTTTTCTTGTACTCTGTAGAAGTGGAATGATGACTTGTGCTTCGATAACACAGAATGCCATAATTGGACATGATCACTTGAAGATTAAAATTTCCCTTTGGGGTAAATCCCTCAAAAACATTACAATAGGCCATAACTAACACCAAATAGGAGATGATATAAAATATCTTTTTATTCATGTAATTGGAGAGTTGGTAAGAAATATCAATAGAGATTATTTCTACCCAATAAAATACTTCTTTCATATGAATGGAAAAGTGTAGAATATAAAAAAATGCACCTTAGAATGTAGGATGTCAAATCATGTCCCACCAGTGATGAGAAAATCCAAGATAAGTCGTGGTACAAACTAGAGAACAAGCATATATCAATGTGGGTAGTATCGTATAACATTGTCGATCATGATGCCATAAATTCCTTTAATAAATTCACTCCACCGCTCTGGGAGTCCAGGAAAGAATCAACTTCTGGCTGCATGAGAAATTTATTGGCAGTGGGAAGTCACAAAATTTTCTTGAATACTTTCAGCATCAAAGGAACGGGATTTCTCCCCTCAACAACAATTTTAATCATCTTGTGCTTTGGGTTGAACCAACTAGCACACCAAGAAAACAATTCTTTAAAATAAAAAAATTCAGCCATATGCCTAGCCTTGGCCAAACTAGTCGTCCAAATTTTATTATCAATATTCTATTCAAGAGTGAGGTTGGAATACCATTGAAAGGTTGTTGACCAGTGGAAATCTTTGTTTTGGCATGCGAGGGAATTGACAGTGTCATTGGAGAATGGTTCCTTTTTCCTTCTATTTTTC
The DNA here is from genome assembly GCA_032191745.1 of Picea mariana. Classification (NCBI taxonomy): domain Eukaryota; kingdom Viridiplantae; phylum Streptophyta; class Pinopsida; order Pinales; family Pinaceae; genus Picea; species Picea mariana. The sequence continues at coordinate 39,530 of JASDQU010738661.1, forward strand.
GTCTTCCAACTATTTTCAATACACTTTGAGATCTGTGCAATTTGTTAATTCATATTATTATTTTAAGTTGATATAATTCCTAGATCATTAATAGTTCTTAATTATACATCCTTTCAACATGTACATTTTCCTTCAAAATGCATACAAACTATTAATTGCAATTAACTTTCATAAATGAATGATCTGTTAGAAAGCGCAAAAATGAAGCCTTCTTCAATCCTAACAACCTCATTTTCCTTATGAACCAAGATATCATAAATGAACCATAAATTACCTTGAGAATGAAAATCGTGAATGTTTGTGTAGCAAGAAATACACAAGTATGGAAGCTTGATGCATTCTAAGCCTTGCAAAGGAGTGATTCATTTAGAGATATAGATAATGCCAACTTCTATGAATGGGATGTAACTTTGAAATTATCCAAGTGTGGAGTTACGTAATAGAGAGGGGTAGGAAAAGGTAGAGTGGAATAAGTGAATGCAGAGAAGAGTGTTGTGCAGATATGATTCATGCATAGTAAATGTAGTGTCAAATTATCTGCATTAGTAATGTTTTGATTCATATGCATCCTCTTAACCATAAATCAGATAAGTATGAGATCATAAAGAGGAGTAGAGTCAATGCAAAGAGAGTTGTCTTATGTTGAGAAAAGGTGTTATTTCAGTTTCTTCACATGAGGAAAATTTTGAAAATAAACTAAGTATTGGTTGATGTGGGAAAAAGAAATACCAATGTGAAGTGTAGATAAATACTTCACAGCATGGAGTGAGGGGTATGGATGGTTTCTCCGTATGGAGAAAATCATGAAAATGGTCAAGTGTTGAAAATATAAGATTGTTCACGAACTATTGAGGGTGTGTAGGACTCGTGCAAGATGTGGGGAATCAATTTGTTAGGATGAAAAGGGAGCATTTCTATAGATTTTAACCTTGTACAATTAATTACTACAAACAAATTCTTAATAAAACATAAAAGATACAATGGTACACACACACATTACATAGATATGTTTACCATGGAATCCCAAATCGGGAAACAACCAACTTGTTTAGAGCCGCACCTATAATGTTTTATTCACCATATCATTTTTTTACAATAAAATATACATATAGGATCCCACAGCATCCAAACCCCTAATCCATTTCTCCAAATTAGTCAACAACCCTAATTCCTTTACCGTAATTAGAAAAACCATCAACAAAAATCGTGCTGAAAAATCACAAAAAAAAAGGATGCAAAGAGCCATAAAAAACAAACCAATTTTTTTTTTCTCAGGGGCTCCCACCCTTGAACCCCTACAAACCTCCTGATTGGGGAGTGATAAGCATCCCCTAGACCTCCTTTGCTCCCATATCAGTGTATAGTACATGGGATCAATTTTGCAAAGAATATAACACATACCCAACAATTTCTACAAAGTATAATACAAGGTTGAGACATGAAAATGGATCAACACCCCTCAAAAAGGAAATTGAACATTGCATCCAGTAACAAAGGTGAACCATATAAATAACCAACACAAAATTCCACAAAATTCTAGACCATCTCCATGTAGTTTTATTAATCTAACCACGAAGGATTTAATCATTACAAAAAAAGATACAAGTAAAGGGAACAAATCAAGGACAAAGACATAGAGATGAAGTAAATAAATACACTTAGTATCTTAGATAACACTTTACTTTTGGAGATCATAACATACTAAACCCCATTAACGGTGTGGTAAATTTGGAATTAGTAAAATACAACAAGAGAAGCCAAACCATAGTCAAGTAAACGTAGAGGAGTAAAAAATATATTTGGATAACACACTCATCTCAACAATAAAGGAACAAGTGCTTAACAATAAGAAGACCAAGCATTTCAACTATAATAGTTGAGTTTAGAACTCTCAATTTTGAATAAGAAGACCAAGCATTTCAACTATAATAGTTGAGTTTAGAATTCTCAATTTTGTATAAGAAAATTTTGGCATGGAAATAAAAACAAAGTAAAAAATAAGATAAATGAAAATTATTAAATAAATTCAAAAGAAAAAAGGTAAAGAAGATCATAATATCAGGCTACTGAGTAAGACTCGGGTGTATTAAATTAAATAAGACATCTAATATTAAAACAGGGTGGCACACAAAGATAAAAAAATGTTAAAGAGGAATGAATGGCATGCATAAAAATATTGTATTTCATAAAATACACTACTACTCAATTCCAACTTCCTTCAATTTTTCCTTCAGAAAGCTTCTACCCAGTGGACCAAGTATTAGAAAAATTTGAGACCACAATACTTCAACAGGAAGTAAAAGTACAAGATGTATAAACCATAAAAAAAAAAATGGCATCTTCCAAAGTTTCTCATTGAATAAGTGAGAAAAACACCCAATTAAAATGTGAATTCCCTAAAATAGATAAATATATTAAAAACTGCGAATTTGTAAAAGTTCTCAAAGAAAACATACTTTCTCTTATGATGATTTATGTAATATGTTTTTTTTAACAATGTGAACAATATGATAAATACGTAATTAGAGAAGAAAACCCCAATTCACTCAGGGTTGAGTTAAAATTGGATATTATAACCTAATTTTAAAGTTGTATATATATAATAAAAGGGATTTTTGATAGTACGACTTTTGAAGGATTAAAAATGGAATTATTTGTATTACATTGTTTAATGAAAAATCAAATCACTGGATAAATCAATTTTCAGTGAAGAAGAATTTTTGTAGGTGAATCAAATGTTGTGGATTATTATACAACTTAATCTTTGCATTGTTTTTTTTAACGATATTCTTGTTGTATTGCAAGCTATCTTGAGACAATAAATAAAGTTTTTTTCATTCATTTTCTTTAGCCAACTCTCAAGCATTGTATGTATTATATATATTTTTGTTTAGAACTATTTCTCTGAAGTTAAAGGATTAAAAATTATTTGTATTGTATGTATTATATATATTTTTGTTTAGAATTATTTCTCTGAAGTTAAAGGATTAAACATTATTTTTTTCCAATTTTTCCAATTAACTTTTAAATCAACGTTTTACGTATTTTGAATATTTATAGGCATTATATTTTTTTCTATTTATTAGAATTCAAAAAATGAAAAAAAACTGAACAATCTACTATTAACACTTGAAAATTTAGGTATTTTGAATTAACATCTACTATTGACACTTGGAAATTTTTCCATGTTAAAAATTGACATTAGAAAGAGGGGAAAACTTTTATGATTGATTTAGTTCCTAAGACCAGGCCTTCTACAAATAACCCACATTTAGATAGTGAGATTCCAAACCACGAGATATCTCTTGAACATTCTAATCCTCAAGATTTGGAAAACATTGAACAAAATATTGATATTGAAATACCATACACATTATCAAATGAAGAGGTAAATGTATTCATATGGATAACCAAGGGATACAAAATTTAAACTGATTTATTTCAATATTGTATTTTATTTTTATTTGGTTATAAAATATATCTACCTTTTCTACATATTTAGTTGTGATATATATTTGGTTTTTCTATTAGATAATGATAACATTATAAATATAATTTTGACTAAAATTTAAAATGCTTTTTTAAATAAAATTGAACACCATCTCATCAAATAAGTTGTGTTCTATTTATTTTATTATTTTTAAAAATTATGTGATAATTTATTAAATGAATTAATTAGTAGACATTTTTTTATTATCTTTTAGTTGATCTATTTCAATATGATACCTTATTTGTATTGAGTTACAACTTAAGTGGTCTAATAATTAAGAACATTTGTTTCCTCCTCGAAGGTAACAGGTTCAAATCTAGAGCAGAGTAGTATATGTACACCTCCATAGACTTTAGCAGTCAAATCATTGCATGGAGGGGGTCCCTTGTCCCACAAACATGGTGGTGTCATACACCAATTTGGTGTATGGAACTGTCATGAATTTAAAATTAGATTGTAGGTACAACTTGAGTGGGCCTAATGGTTAGAAACATATGTTGCATACTAGGAGGTCGTAGGTTCAAATCCAGAGGGGGGTAGGGTATATACACCTCTGTAGACTTTAGCAGTCAAATCATTGCACAGAGGGGGTTCCTCGTCCCACAAAAAAGGGGGTATCATACACCAATTTGGTGTATGGCTTGTATGTGAGGTTAAATTTAGATTATTCAAAAATTTAGTGCTCTTGTAATTATTATCTTAATATTTTTCAAGCATTCGATATAATATTTTAAAGAAATTCAAGTAATCTCTTACTTTTCTTAAGGTTTGATATACCCATTTTGGTCATATTGTAAGTTAACCATCATAATAATCATCATCATAATCATAATCATCATAATATCCCAACTATAATCCCCATTTTAATTAATCCTTAATGTAAATATAATGTGTGGCCACATCTGAGTGATGTATATGCGAATTGTATTTATGAATTTTAATAATAAAATGTGATGCCAACTGTTGTAGTATATGGAAAGAGATGGGGGATGAATTAATCCACAAGAGAGGGGGGTAGGGTATGGACAAATACATAAGGGCATAGGTTATGTGCACCTTTGTAGACTTTAGGAGTAAAATCCATGCATGGAGGGGGTCCCTCGTCCCACAAAAAAGGGGTTCTCATAAACCATTTTGGCGTATGGATTGGTTGTGACCTTAAAATTAGATTATTAAAAACTTTAGTGATCTTGGAATGCTTCCCTAAATACTTTTCTAGCATCGAGATAATATTTTAAATAAATCCAAGTAATCTCTTACTTTTCTGAAGGTCTAATAAAGCAATTTTGGCCTCAATGGACATTAATTATCATCATCATTGTAGCATACTCACTATAATCCCCATTTTAATTAATGCTTAATGTAGATATAATGTGTGGCCACAACCAAGCGATGTATATGCGATTTGTGTTTTTGAATTTTAAACATAAAATGTGATGTCAGTTGTTGGGGGATATGGATGGAGATGGGGGATGAATTAGTCCACAAGAGAGGGGAGGGTATAAGATATTGTTTAGGAGAGGTGTCCAAGGGGGAATTACCCATGTCTATTAACCCAACCCACCTCCTAAAATTACTCTTGGTATATGAACCTTCTAATTTGTTGTTGAGTGTTCTAAAATCCAATCATTGAATACATGTAAGAGGGTGGGTTTAGAATTCACATCCCAAATTTATTGGGAGCATGGGGGATGGGTAAAATTAGCTTGTGTAAGTGTGTGAGTCAAGCAAGCAAGACAAAGGAGATGAAATTCATATGGGAAGTTACAACAATTTTACGTAGTGAATGTTTTGGCATGACCAACATGCAAAGATAAAAAAAGAAGACCTTGGTGTTGGAACAACCATGGACAAGGAATTCTATAGAATGTTGGAGCATATTTGGATAATAAGACTGAAGGTATAGGTTGTCAGGATTGAAGAGTGAAATCCTCTGTGATTTTCACTGTAATAACAAGTGTTTGTTGTTGTTTTTCCTGGAATTTTCCTAGTAGTGAGCTCCCTTGAGTTTCCCAGCAGAGAGATTCCTAGTTATCTATGACAAAGAGACCTTGATAAACTAATGGGACACCTTAGGGAGTGATATTAGTGAAGGGGTACATTCCTTGGGTTGGGATGGTCAAGAGGAAGAGAGATGGTAGAAAATAGGGATAGTTGTAGGAGAATACCAGTGGGTTGTGGGATTTATGAGTTGTGAGTGGAAAATGAGAAACCACCCTCTTTTTGTATTGCTCACCCCATATAGGGGGTGACTTCTTGTTGAGATATGGAGCAACAAGTCTATGGTTGGGTGGAACATTCGTCACAAGTAGTTGGTTGCAATTTTTTTTTAAAAGATAAGTGTTTTATCTATTATATTTGTTATATTTATGAGTTAAATTGTTGTGCATCCACTCTGTGTTTTAAAAGGATTTATATTTTGTTGTAATGAGTTATTAAACTGCGTTTGTGTGATTTTTAACATGTTATAGACGCATTTAATTAATAATATTAGACAATAGTTAAATTTGTGTGTAATTTGTAGGTGGTAAGCTACAAGAAATTAGTTAGTAGAGAAAAAATTGTTTTTATGTATTTTCTGCATAGTAATGATCCTCAATTCAGTTTGGGGTTGTTACATAATGGTATTAGATCTTTTGGTTGAAACACTAGGCTTGTATGGGCCAAGAACCAGTGTAAATTTGGAAAAATCATTGATATATATATATTTTTTGTGACGAATTTGGGGAAAATGGAGAAAATGAGAGAGAAATTCCCAAATTCATGAGCAAATCTGGGGTGAATTTTCCTCATAGCCATCGAAGAAAGGTTTAATGAAGTCAATTTTCAAAGTTGCAGAGTCAAAATTCAACCTAGAAGGTCAAAAATTTTGTTTGAACGGGTGTTGTATAACTGCGCCAAGTGTGATGGATTGACGACCAATATCGCTTTTGATTTCGAGATCAATAAACCAGATTTGTTATAATAGATTTAAAAAACTTATAATGTTTTTTGGAGTTAGCAAGATCGAGATGATCAACAACCAACATTAATTTTCTACCATTGGGAAATTGAGAAAAATCGACGTTCTAGATTTATTTTTAGTCGTTTCGAAGTTGGAGTAGATCAACTGTCAAGATCATTTTAAATGGTAGATCGACGGTCCAAATTAATTGAGGTTTTGGTCGAAAATTTCTAAGTGTTAGAGTTGGCCAAGAGAATTCATGAATGGTCGATGGTCGGTTCGGTCTAATTGGCGAAGTGTTTCAGTTTGAAGTGGAAATCGTCAATGATTGATGGTCGAGTTGGTTTTTTTAGAAAGGCACTCACTTGACAAGAGAGATCATCATTCACCAACGATCGATGATTGGGTCCACCAACTCAGTGAGGTGTTTGGGTCATCCAAGGGAAAAATTTTGATGAATGATGAAGAAAAGAGGAGGATAATGTGTCATTCCATGTCAACATCCATGTGTCGTGACACATTAACAAGAGTTCCATGTTAGAATCTACATCTCATGTCATGGCATGTAAGAATAGTTGTCACATCAGGAAATAAATGGTCAATGACCGATGGTTGGGTCAGGAAAATTGGAGAAGTGTTTTTGTATTTCAACAATCTTGGTCAATGGTTGATGGCCGGGTCAACTGAATTGACAATGTTTCATCCGCCAATGAAAATCATTGATGGTCGAAGACCAATGGTTGGGTTGGTCAATTTAGCAATGTATTGCAAATTAGTTTCCAAATGGAAGGGTAGATAACCGAAAATCAGGTCAATAGTTTTGGAAAAGTGTTGTGTGTGTTCGAAACAAAATCGCCAATCATCAATCGTCAATGTATTGTTGGAAATCAACAATCCAGATTGTTTTAAGTTGTCGATCAATGGTGGAAATTGATCCACGGGGAGTGGAAAGGATTAGTGGATCAACAACTGATATTTACCCAATTTGAGATCTGAGATTCAGATTTATAGGCTATTATAACAGTAAAACAATTAATTTTATATGATTTTTTCATATTTTTGAAGGTCTTAAACTTGTGAGTCATTTTTAGTCCCTAAACGTTGTTTTTAGGCAATCAAAATCCATGAGAATAGAGTCTATCATAGATACACTCCACCTTTGTACCTTAAATAAAGGAACTCGAAGAGATATTTCCAACGAGCTACTCCGAGTGAAAAATAGAGCTCATATGAGAAAGTTATACCCAAAACGGTCAAGGTAAAATTTTGGTACCAATTTAATTCCAGAAAGCATAACTCCTTGCTCAGAATTCAGTTTGAGGAATAAGAGTAGTCTATGGAAATCTTACGAAGAATAGAATCTATCGATGGAGAGATATTTGGAGTATGGGTATGTAAAAAAGTGCAAGAATAGAAATAAGACACCTGTAGCATATAGGGATAAAAGGGTAAAACCAGTCTAAACTTCTCTCGACCATAACCTTCAGCTCATAGCTCATATTTAAGAAAAAAAGTAATCATTGGAAAGGTCAGAAGGAGATAATATATATATCCACTCATAAATTTGAATTGGGTACTAAAACTTTCAAAAATTAATAATGTAAATTCTGCAATAGTAAATAATTGGAAAATTGCAACTTGTAAATGTTGTAACTTTTCACTCATAACTGAGAATGAGGCATGGGTACAACCATAGAAGAGATGTTTGAAATAATAATGTGTATAAGGAATCAAATTTTGACTTAGTTCATTATGTTCTTCGTAAATTGAGATGAACAATAACATGTGTTCTAATTAATGAAATGTTTTATTGTATGCATATGCTAACAATAATTGTTACATGCACATTTCTTATAGAATTAGAGGTACACGAAAACAACCTTGGTTATTGTATGAGGAATAGAGTTATAGAAGATGCCTAGGAATATTAAAACCTTGAGGAGGAGGTTAGAGGTCTACATGTCAGGATGGGAAATATTGAGACATCGTCTAATGGAAGAAGGGGTAGAAAAGAGCCTATAACCATGAAAATCATACATAAATAAGTGTAGAGATATAAGGAAGATAATGAAAGGATTATGAAGGATCAAGAAGAGATAATTAAAATTATGAATATGTTGCATTGGAAATTTAACAAAGACTCTGGAACTAAGGAAGCATCCAGTGCTAGATAAGTAACAAGATCCAGATCCCATTGTATAAAGGATGATCGTGGAAATGACAGGAAGTCAAGAAACATGGGCAGACACCATCATTCTCCAAGTAAATACACTAGAAGAAATCATTGAAGTTCATGTCTAGGGAGCAACATAAGTGTTTCTCTTGTCTAGAGGAAAAGGGGAATGCATGAGGAAAACATCTTGCAAGTCAAACTCGGGAAAATTAAGCCATAAAATTTCAATGGAAAGAATAGGAAAGGAAAAGAGGTCGAGGCCTGGATGCTGTAAATGAATAAATATTTACAGCTACATGATTACCCCTCGAGGGTATAAGATCTAATTGAATCCTACAACTTACAAAGAAAGGCAACGATGTAGTGGGATAAGTTTAAGGAAGACAAGAATCTTGATGAGAAGAGGATATCATATAGGAAATTCAAAGGATCTTTCCCAAAAAAATATTTTCTGAGCATTATTATGAAAGGAATATGAAAGATTTCGCTGAAATCAAGTTGGGAAGCATGAAAATGGATGAATATCAAAAGAGATTCTTTAAGTTGCTGAAATGTGTAGACTTCATAAAGGATGAGAAGGTAAAAATACAAAGTTTTCTGAGCGAGTTCCCTTCTTTCTACAGTGAGAAGATAAAATATGATAACCCTGGAATATTGGAGGAATCCATAAGGAGAGTAAAGTATATTTATGAGAAGAGCAAAGGAAGGCTAGTTTTTAAAAAATATTGGAATGAGAAGATGAAGGGTAAAATGGATCAAAGGAATAAATGTTGTAAGCCACCCTTTTCCAAGAACAATTTCAAAGAAAATAAGCAAGGTTAGTCAAGCCAAAATGAGCACAAGAATTCATATTGATTTTGGAAAAGGAAAAGGAAACATCCTATCGAATGTTGGGGATGTCAAAGAAATCATTTATATAGGGACTACCTTCACAAAGGAGAAATAATGAGGGATTTCCACAACATTTAGGAGGATGAAACAGTGGAATAATGGGGGGAAACATGCCAAGGATTTATGCATCCTTGGACAAAAAGAAAGAAAAATATCAATCCCCCATGATTGAAGTGGAAGGTAAGATTGATAACCACCCCATAACAATTTTGATTGATTTTGGAGCTATCCATAGTTACATAAAATCTAAAATTGTTGAAATGTTTTGCTTGCAAAGGATTAAGCATAAGAAATCTTGGTTAGCTAAGCTAGCCATAGGGGCTAAGACGAAAATCAATGAACAAGTTGAATATTGTCTAATAGACATGAATGGACTCGACACAAATGTATATGTGAGCATCATACCATTGGGTTCATATTATTGTCTAATTGTCATGGGGTTGGAAAACACCACGTTGTCATAGAGTGTTATAACAAGAAAATCACATGTATTTATGAAGAAGGGAAGAAAGTAAAGGTTCACGACATTCCAAGAGTTGTAGCTGTTAGAGAAATTTCATCTATGCAATTGAGAAGGAGTTTCAGAAATGGATGTTAGATTTTTGTACCCCATATGGAAGAGATAAGTAAAAATATGGTGGAAAGCATTGAAGATCGTCTAGTCTTGAAGGATTTTGAATACATTTTTGGGGAAATTCCAAGATTTCCACCAAAGAGAGACATTGATTTCTCTATTTATTTGGTGCCAAGAGTTGCCCCAACTTCCAAGACACCTTACAGAAGGGGCGCACTAGAATTCAAGGAGTTCTAGATGCAGCTCGAAGAGTTGTTAATAAAGGGTTATTCTAATATCCCAGTTTTGAGTCCCCATATTAAATAATTTATTTTGTTTATTTGACGAAAGGCTGGAGTGCCCAAACAATTAAAGAGGTCAGTGTGCCTAGGAAATTTAATGTTTTAATCATTATTAATAATAAAATACATCGTTGGACACTAGACGGAAAAGGGAAAGAGTTATAGGGGGCTATGATTCTACAAGAGAGGGGGATTAAGGGGCTAAGTCATTTTATCATATTTTATTTACCCATAATTATTTTAATAGAGAGAAATGGTTACATGTGCTTCTTGGGGAAAATCCATGTGGTTCTTGATTTTCAAGTAAATATATAAACCCATATTTGGGTTGTTTGGGGGTTCATTCATTGTTCATTGTTAACACTCTTCACTCTTTTCACTCTCCATTCACTCTTTCACTCATTAATTATTTCTCATTCCTCTTTGATCTTGGTGGGGAAAGTAAAAATGAATTCTTTGGAGAGAAGCCATTGTTGGTTGGTTGTAGTAATGGCGGGTGTATTCTAACCATGAATTTGTGACTGCATGTCTGAGATGGATTAGTATGTACTAAATTGTATTCATAGTTGTGAGTCCCGAGAGTCCCATCATTGAGATTCTTGACTAGATGTATTGGATCCCTGGAAGGAGGTGGACAACCTGAGGGAATGCATGGAAGAGAAGGGGGTCTATTTTCTTGGGTTGTGCAGGCTGGAGAGAGCAGAGATGGTGTAATTTGGATTTTTGTCTGTTGAGAAACCTGTGAGATCTTGGGTGATGACTAGTTTAGGAAGATGAGTGATACCCTGGAACCGTCTTTGTGGATTCATAGCCCTAGCTTGGGGGTGACATTGTTGTTGAGACTTAGAACAATAGTATCTAGTTGGGTGGAATTTCCTTGGTCTGCAACCAGTCGGTTAATCATTTTGTTAATGATAAGTTCTCTATGTCATGTGTTTCTCTACTTATGTATCTATTCCCATTGTGTATTAATTATTACCTCTGAGATTCGTATTTTATAATGTGCTTGCTTGTTGGTTATGATTGTGCATGGCATATTTCTTATTTATTTTATGTTGTAGCATGAATATTGATTATTTCATGTGTTGTTATGGTGTTATTTCATGCTTCTTTATTAATTAAATGGTATCAGAAATTTGAAATCAATTTAGAATTGCATTTTTGGAGTAGCGGGCCCAACTTGTGAGTGGCTGGGTACGTTACAATTATATACACCCAAGTCTGTCCCCTTGGGGAGCCCCAATGCTTTTTGTGAAGAATAATGATGGAACCTTAAGCCTCTGTATTGATTTTACACAACTAAATAAGGTCACCATAAAGAAAAAATATTGTTTGCCAAGGATTGATGATTTATTTGATCAGTTGAAAGGTACAAGAATATTATATAATATTGAATTGAGATCGGTTATCATCAAGTGAGAATAAATGAAGAGGACATTAGAAAGACAACATTCATGAAAATATATAGGAATTATGAATTTATGGTAGTACCATTTAGACTATCGAATGCCTTATCAATTTTTATGTGCGTGATGAATGGAGTGTTTAGAGAATACCTGGACAAGTTTGTAATTGTGTTTCTGGATGATAAACTGATTTACTCAAATATAGAGGAGTAACATGAGAAACTCTTAAGTATGGTGTTGCAAGTTTTAAGAGAGCATAAATTGTATGCTAAGATAAGTAAGTGCATCTTTAATCAAAATAATATTATTTACTTGGGGCATATAATTTCAATAGAAGGAATAACAATTGATCCTAAGAATGCATAGTCCATTAGAGGATGGTGAGTGCTAAGAAGTGTTATAGAGGTTAGATCATTCATGGGTATTTTTGGTTATTACTGAAGACTCATAAAATGGTTCTCGAATATTGCAAGCCCAATTACTTCTTTGGAAAAGAAGCGACTGAAATTTGAATGGAATCCCAAGTGTGAATAGAGATTTTAGCAGTTGAGAGGAATTTTGACAAGTGTACCAATATTGAAGATTGTAGTTCCGAATGAAGATTTTATGGTTTGCATTGATGCATGCAAGGAATGTCTTGGTGGAGTCCTCACTCGAAAATATCAGTTGCTATGAGTCGAAAAAATTAAAATACCATCAGAGGAACTATGATACACATGACTTGAAATTAGCATCGGTTATTCATGCATTAAAAATGTAGAGAAATTATCTCATATGGAGGAAATTTGAGCTAAGGACAGACCACTATGGTTTGAAACATTTGTTTGGACAACCCACATTAAATGCTAGACAAACTATATGGTTAGAATTCCTCAATGAATACGACTTTGAAATTAAACACATCAAGGGAAAATAAAATCAAGTGGTTGATGCACTCAACAACACAGCTCACGAGATGCATATTGAAACCATTAGCATGCATAGGATTGATCTGAAAGATAAAATTATTGAATTAGCAAACTCGAATGAACATTATATAAAAATAAAAGAAACATTACAAAAAAGAAATTTTAAGTAGAAATTTAAAGACTTTGAGCTAAAAGAAGATGGAATTCTCATGTACAAAGGCAAAGTATATGTGTCAAATTCTATTGAGTTGAAAAATACAGTACTGAGGAAAATGCACAATGTGTCATATGTTGGACATCTAGGATATCATAATACAATTGTTGTTATAAGAAGCCAATATGTTTCTCCTGGAATGAAGTAAGAAGTGGCTAATTAGTCATATCTCTAGAGTGCCAGAAGGTGAATACTGAACATAGAAATCCAATAGGGATGCTACAACCATTTCCCATTCTAAAATGGAAGTAGGAAATAGTCATAGTGGAGTTTATTACTAATTTCCCATAACAGTGAAGTAGCATGATTCCATGATGGTGGTGGTGGATAAATTAACTAAGGAAACAAATCGTATTCCTATGGAGACTACACACAATGAAACAATATTGCAGAAATCTACATGAAAGAATTTGCTAGGCTACATGGAGTTGTCAAGGAAATAGTTTTAGACAGAGACCCAAAATTTACATCCAATTTTTGGAAGGGTTTGTTCAAAGGATTTGGGACAAATTTAAATCTTACTACAATGTATAACGTAGAGTCATATGGGAAAACATAGAAGATTAATAGAAGAATTGAGGATATGATTATAATGTGTGTGATGGACCAACCATGAAAGTGGGAATATTATATTCATTTAGTTGAATTTTCTTACAATAATGTTTATCATGCCTCATTAAAAATTATCTCATTCAAAGCAGTGTATGCCAGGAAGTGTACCACACCAATGATTTTGGATAATACAACAAACACAATAGTTATTGGGAAATATCTGTTGAAGGAAATGGAAGAGAAGATGACAAATATCATGAAGAATTCAAGGGATTCCCATGCCAGGAAGAAAATTTATGCGTAAAAGAAAAAAGTTTTCAAAGAATTTAAAGTGGGAAAACATGTATATTTTAAAAGTGAAAGAAAAGAGAAGTTCACTAAGATTAGGAAGTTTCTGAAAGTTAGCAGCAAGATGTTTTGAACCTTTTGAAATATTAGAGAAGATATGGAAAGTTTCACACATGCTATCATTTCCTACATCTATGAGAGTGCATAATGCATTTTGTGTGTCATTATTAAGTAAATATGTGCCTGACTATAACCACATAATTGATTGGACTGAGATCTAAGTGGAATACGAAGGGGATTTCTGGGTGGAACCAATATGCATCCTAGACTAAAAAGTCCAAGTGCTCAAGAATAAATACAAGGGGATGGTAAATGTTCAATGGACCTACTACAATCCTAAATATGCAACATGGGAGCATGAAGAAAACATGTGGGAAAAATATCCGGAAAGTTTTTACAATTTTGAAGAAAACAAAATATAATAATACAAGACTCCATTATAAGTAGTTAGAGTTTGAGCACCACATCTCAGATTCCTAGTCAACCTATGTTGGAGGCCTGAAAAAGGAATGGTACAACCCGATGGAATGAGAGCACTGAAGGGGTTACATTACTTGGATCAGTGGGTTGAGAGGAATAACATATTTTGGTTGGAACTGTTTTTGGAGTTGTAACAATTGTAGAATTTTATTTCTTAGCATTATGATGTAAATTTGTGCATATATATCGACATAGTGTGCACTGAAGACGATGCATAATTGTAGGGATGGGGATTGTAATGTCACCACTATAATCCCCATTTTAATTAATGCTTAATTTATATATAATTTGTGGCCATGAACAAGCGATGCATATGCAAATTGTATTTCTGAATTTTAATAATAAAATGTGATGCCAACTACTGGGGCATATGGATGGATATGAGAGTTTAATCCTTAAGACCAGGAAGGGTCTAAGATATTTTCTAAGAGAGGGGTCCAAGGGGGAATTAACCATGTCTATTAATCCAACCCACCTCCTAAAATTACTCTTGGTATATGAACCTTCTAATTTTAAGAGGGTGGGTGTGAGAAGTCACATTCGACAGTTATTGGGAGCATGGGGGCTAAGTAAAATTATATTGGGTAAGTGTGTGAGTAAATCAAGCAAGCTAAAGGAGAGGAAATCCATATGATTAGTTACAACAATTTTAGATAGCCAATGTTTTGGAATGACCAACAAGAAGAGAGAAAAAAAGAAGAGCATGGAACTAGAGAAACCCTAAAGGACAGATTCTGGATAATGTTGGAGATTTTCTCGATCGTATTTGGAGCATAAGATTGAAGATATGGGTTTTCAGGCCTAAAGAGTGAACTGTTGTGTGAGTTTCACTGTAATAACAAGTGTTTGTTGTTTTTTTCCCATGTAGTTTTCCTAGCCATGATCTCCCTTGAGTTTCCCAGCAAAGAGATTCCTAGTTACATGTGCTAGAGATACCATGATAAATGAATGAGACACTTGATGGAATGAGATCAATGAAGGGGTACATTCCTTGGGTTTGGAAGGTCGAGAGGAAGAGAGATGGTGGAAAATAAGGATAACTATAGGATACTATCATTGGGTTTTGGGATTTATGAGATGTGAATGGACAATTAGAGACCACCCTCTTTCGTGGATTGCTAGCCCCAACTTGGGGGTGACTTGTTATTGACACCTGGAACAAGAATCCTATGGTTTGGTGGAACGCCTATCTCAAACAGTTGGTTGCACAATGGTTTTAAATGATAAATGTTTTATATGTTGTATGAGATTTATTTATGAGTTAAATTGGTGTGAATCTGTTATGTGGTTAGAAAGGATTTATATGTTGTTGTAATGAGTTATTAAACTGCAGTCATGTCATTTTTAGCATTTTGTAGATGCATTTAATTAGTGATATCATACAATAGTTAAATTTGTGTGTAATTTGTAGCTAGTGAACTACAAGAAATTAATTTGTAGAGAAAATTTCATTTTTATGTATTTTCCATGTAGTAATGATCCTCAGTTCAACTAGGCATTGTTACATTCATCATATATTTAGCTTTATTTTAGTATTTTACTATAATATGTGTTTGAATTTTTTTATGTTATAAAGATAATATTTGTTAGGACCATATATTGTACCC
>JASDQU010738661.1:165129-176365 GCA_032191745.1 Picea mariana
GAAGTGATGAGTGTATTATAATTCAAAGTGAATACAAAATAAATTGTTTCAATAACAATTTTAATGGAGAAATTAGAAGTGGACCCAACCATAAAATAAGGAAAGTGGGGCCAAGTGACCTAGAAGATGTTTTTAAGGAAGCTACTTGGAGAGTATAAATAAGAGGCAAGGCTCTATCATTTGAATCAAACTTGAGCATATTGAATATATATAGGTGTATGAGGTATAAAAATGATATCTAAGCCATAATTTTGAGGAAAGTGAAGAAAAGAAGGCCGAAATGCAAGGAAGGATAAATTCTTTTGATGGTGCTTTCTAAGGTATGTTATTTTCAGGTCATCTCACCATTTTCGCTATAAATTTTTTTTATATAATTATTCAGATCCTAAAATTGCTATGCCAGTGAGACAACATATCCAAGTATCTTTGGTTAAAAATTAAGCTTGTGGGTCGTTGTATTTTGGGATTTACACTTTGTGGAAAATAGGGTTTGTGTCCAGTCCTAAAACTAGTCAAAATCAGGTGTTTCGGGTAAAAACGTCATAACTTATTCATAACAGATCCAAATTCAGTGAGAAAAAATGCTTTGGTTAGGTTATAGTATTTAGTATTCTGTGTAATATTTTCAGATCATTTCAGCAAATATTTTGTGCGGGGCACGCTCTACAAGGTCGCTCTCTAGAATAATCCAGAATTCAGCAAAGTATGCCATTTTTTCTATAACTCCTTTTTTGAGAGGTTCCAAGTAGTGCCACTTGGAGGAATTACATAAAACACACTGAAGAATGATGTATATAAATTTCAGATCTTTATACATTACAGGTTCAAAGTTATGATTACTTCAAGTTAGGGTTGTTGACTAATCCAAAACTAGGCATGTGAGACTAAAGAAAAGTTTGATGAAAATGCTAGTCTCTTGTTTTTAAAGTTAAGGAAGGTTTGCAGGAATGTTATCATATACACCAGGTCTATTACAGAGCTACAAATCAGATTTGGATAATGAAATTGATGAGGGATTTTGGTTGAGGTACATGTTGAGTACATGGTTGAGACAACTAGTTGATGAGTTGGCACACATACATGAGGTGTATAGTTGATGATGTTGGCACACATTGATGAGTCATAGTTGATGAGTAGTTGAAACATGATTGGTACATACTTGGCACATGGTTGGATGCACTTTTTTATGGTACAGGTTGATTACAGGTTGGTGCATGGTTAATGCACTTGTTTATGGTATAGATTGATTACAGGTTGGTGCATGGTTGATGCACATGTTTATGGTACAGGTTGATGCATGGTTCGGATTTATTGGTACAAGTTTACAGTGGTATATCTCACAGTGATAGTGTGACAGTGGTTCCATCATTCTACTTCTACTTCAGGGTGGTAGGATGGGGCAAGGATAGGTGGTTGTAGCCACCTTCCGGTTGTAGCCGGAGAACATTGGGGGTTGTAGCCTCCTTCTGGTTGTAGCCAGAGATTTGGGTAGTTGGAGCTCCCTCAGGTTGTAGCTTGAGAAAATAGGAGGTTGGAGCCTCCTTCCAATTGCAGCTGGAAAACAAAGGAAGTTGGTGCTTCCAATGAATGTAATTCTTCAAGACATATAAGAAAAAGCATTCCGTGGTTTTCTCCCGNTGGAGCCTCCTTCCAATTGCAGCTGGAAAACAAAGGAAGTTGGTGCTTCCAATGAATGTAATTCTTCAAGACATATAAGAAAAATCATTCCGTGGTTTTCTCCCGTTTTGGGTTTCCATGTAAAACACTGATGTACTATGCACGTGTGTGATTGTTTATTTATTACTGCTCATTATTGGATAATAATTCTACATTGATATAAAATTTGAAGAAAAAGGATTATAATTACATTATTACTGATTCACCCCCCTTCTCAGTAATCCAACACCTTCAACTTTAAAAACATGGCCTTGGTCTTACTTAACCTTGGAGGATCTTGCATATTCTTGAACACATAAATGATGTTCGTATACCAAGGTGAATCGATAAATTTATGGGACACATGCAAGGTTTTTTATTTTTAAGGATTCTTCGATAGATCAACAATGAAGTTTATTCCCATAATGTCGCAGTTCGACTACGCCATCATTTTTGTGAGGACATGACCTTTAATCAGCTTTGTGGGCTTGATTTCAAGGTCATATTCCAACATGACTATGATCCACTTACCTCTTCTTCCCTCAGGGTCAGGTTGAGTCAATATGTCTTTGACTGAGTTATTGGGAATGTAAGCGATAACGTGGGAAAGTAATATGTAAGTCATGAACTGCTTGAGGGATTTCACTAAGGCATATGCTTTCTTCTCCATAATATCATACCTCAGTGGGTAATCTCTCAGTGTCCTGCTGAAGTAGGCTATAGGCTTTTCGAAATTCTAGTCGTCCTTCTGTAACAGTACGCCAACAATGGTATGCTCCAAGGCAAATGAGAACAAGATGAAATCCTTCGTGAAATCTGGGCTGGCCAATACAGGAGATTTGGTCAGCACTACCTTGATGTCTTCAAACAATCTCCAGGATTCGGGGTTCCATTTGGTCTCATTTCCCTTTCTGAGCATGCTGGTGATATGCTTTATAATTTCTGCCAGATTCAGGATGAATCTTCTCAATAAATTCACCTTTCCCAGGAAGGACTGTACCTCCTTCTTGCTATGAGGAGTGATGATTTTGAGGACTCCTTATACCTTGCTAGGATCTATCTTTATACCCTCCTTTGAGATGATGTGCCTCAATAGTTTCCCTTCTTGCATTCCGAAAAGTGATTTTTTCAGATTCAACAATATGCCGAACCTCCTGCATTTCTGGAAGACCTTCTTTAGATGCTCAAGATGTTGTTCATCAGAGTCAGAATACACTGTGATGTCATCCAGGTAGATCATGATAAATTTATCCTTTTCCTTGATAAATGATATATCCATCTCCCTCTAGAAGTTAGCTCCAACATTCATAAGGCCAAAAGGCATCTTATCCTACATGAACGTGCCCCATGGCGTCATGAAACTTGTCTTTTCCTGGTCATCCAGGTGTATGTTACACATTATTTTAGTCACTCTGGTGATGTTTCTGCAACATGTTTTCAGTCTTCCAAAAGAACCTTTCTTCATGAGAAAAGTGACTAGCTTCCTCTTCTAAAAAACTTGTTTTTAGAAGGCCATCGAAGGCCATCCATAAGGTACAATGCATAAATGCCTGATTTTTGTAGGCTGTCATGAAACTGCTTGCGATGTTTCCGCAGGCTGCACTATAGACAGGGTGCAGTGGCTTTGGAAGACTGAGAAAAGGTCAAAGTTCATGAAACTTCTAGAAGTGATCTTCTAGAATATGATGCAGGAGCATCTCTTCACGTCAGCCAACCATTCAGCCACGCCAGTGAATTGAAATCACACGTTGAAGAGAGAGGCACAGGCCTCATTTAAAATCTGAATTGAATGTAATTAAATGTCTAGGCTGGTGAGCCATAGAGCCATGCCTTTGTGCAGGCATTAGGTAGATCGACCTTTAATGTTTGTATGCCTTATATCTAGATCCGATGCTGGACTAGACAACCCATTCATTGTAATTGAATAGGGTAGGTAGCTTGGAGGGAAGAGCTCAAAGAGCCCCCTCAGGTAAAAGAGATTTCAGATCTCATTTTGAGTTAGTAGAGTTGAGATGAGAGAGCAGAAAAGAGAAGAGCCGAGACCTTGTTACAGGCCGTGCTCAGGAACACCTTGTAAAATACAGGCATTTGTCATTTTTAATATAATCAGAAGTAGTTTTTCCTGCATGAATTCTGTATTATGTGGATGTCTATGAGTGTTCTTTATATGTTGTGAATGTATGCTGTAGTTGTGCATTTGCAGGGTTTGTTTGATTTCAGGTGAAGGTCTTTGAGGCTTCATACTAGGAGGGTGTGAAAAAATGTTGCGGGTTCTGATAGCCATGCATAGAAGATGCATTTCTGAACACTGCGGGTTCAGACAGAGATGTGCTGTGGCATAGGAGCTGGAGTCAACAACTCAAAAGAAGACCTCAAGGTTGCTGAATACCTTGGAGGCAAGGCTGTGTATGAGAGACACAGTTGCAGACAGAATTCTGCTGTGGATTCTGTGAAGCTCTTCCAGGTGGGCATTGAGTGCATGCACAATGGTGCAAGGAGAAGAACTCTGCTGTGAGTTCAGAAAGGAGAACTAGAATCACTAAGGATTCTATGAAGCTCTTCCATGTGGGCATTGAGCAAGTGCAAGGAGTGCACAGAAGAAGGACTCTGCTGTGAGTTAGGAGAAGAACTAGAATCACTGAGGATTCTGAGAGCTCTGCCAACTGGGCATTGAGCAGGTGCATAGGTGCACAAAAGGAGACAAAACTGCTGGAAGTTCTGGAAGAAGACACTCTGCCAGGAGGGCTTAGAGACAATGTGCAGATAGGCACAGAGAGAAGGGGACAAAACTGCTGAAAAATCTGTGAAAAGATACTCTGCCAGGTGGGAATTGAGTAGGTGTGTAGGTAGGCACAGAGAGAAGAGAACTCTTTGAGTTCTGTAATTTGGAGGAATAATCCATAGAGGGACTTTCGTAGGGTTGCTGAATACCCAGAAACACTCAGCAAGAGATTGCTTGAGGCAGAGGATAGCTAGGAGGGCATCCCAATATTCTCCATCTGTAGGAGAAGAAAGAAAGATAAAATCCTGTAGGGGTCTGAGTGTTAAGAAGCTCAGGAGAGACAACACTGTGGGTGTGTGAAGACTCTACAGAGGGAAGAAGTCAAAAAATCCTTCAAGGGTTCGAAAGGAGCAAAGCTCAGGAGGAACAATGTTAAGGAGAACGTGCACAACAAAGCTCAAGATAAAGGAGTTCGCAGAAGAGAAAGGGAGCAAAGGTTGAGTCCTTTGGCTTTTGAATTCTCCCAAGGTTGGGAAGCAAGTGCGCAGAAGATGAAGAGGAGCAATGACATTCATCAGATCGACAGGAGAAGAAACCTGGATCGTTGATTTCTACATCCAGGAAGGAGCAAGAGGAGCGCACAGAAGAGGAGATCGATAGTCGTTGGATCTCATTCAGAAATCCCGTCAGCCGTTGGATAGGGTGAAGGCACACAGAGTTTAGCCTCTGGAGGAGCACGCAAAAGAATAGATCTGGGCCGTTAGATCTTGAACAAATTTCCTGTCATTCGTTAGATTGGACAAGAGCTGCATGAGGTTTACTATCGACATTCCTGTGGACAGGAGATCGGGTAAGTCCACTTTGAAAACCCTGACACAAATCTGAGCCGTTCGTTTGGGGAGATAGGTGTCAGAAATCTTAAGAGATTCAGGATATTGGCTATCGGAAAATCGGAGTTCTCGAGGTCATGAAAGTTGGGACATCACAAGTCTCAAAACCTTGAGAGTTAATCTGGGACTGTCCATCAGAGGAGGATGCGTGGTAGAAATCAGAGCCATTGGGGAAAATCTCGATAGGAAGTCATTGATCAGCGGTTGGGTCATCGGGATATCAGGGATCCTGGTGACAAGGTGTTTGTGCATTTTGAAATCGCGAAGCTCGAAACCTCGATAAGGAGGAAAGCTCCGTTGTGTGGGGCCAGATGTCAGCATAGCGGAGAGTCAGGATTCGAAGGATCGGGAATCCCGTGAGTTAATGAATTATGGCATTGAAAAGCTCGAAACCCCGATAGAAAGATAAGACTGCGGTCACAGGGACAACGATCATGTGGACCAGGGCCTAGTCAGGAGGGTTAATGCATAAAAGGCGTGTCGAGATTCAAGGGATCATGAATCCTGAGGACATATATATTTTGACATTGGAAAGTACGAAACCTCGATAGGAGGATATAAGGCTGCGGTCTTATGAAGAGTGGTCATATGGACCAGAGGGCATAGCTAGGAGGGGCTAAGGCCGGAAGAGATCTCATCAGTGATCGGGGATTCAAGAGGTAAAGAACTCTTGACGACTGGGAACGCAAAACCTCAAAACCTGAAATTAAGATGAGGAAAAGAGTGCGGTCATGTGCTGAAGGCCGTGTGGGTGAGAAGGACCTGTGGATTGGGTTTGAATAGAGATTCCAGCAGGGAATCAGAAGAGCCACTTCAGCTCATGAATGAATGATAATGATCCTGTGAGCAGGAGATCATGACGAGGTGGTGGGCGCTTGCTCTCTTGTCTTACTATGTCAAGTGGTATTAGAGCCTGATTCTTGTCTGTATATTTCAGGCAAGAGAGGCAAGAGGTAAAGATCACTTTGATACACACATCAAGTGGTATCAGAGCTGATTCTTGTCTGTATATTTCAGGCAAGAGGAGCAAGAAGAGAAGGAGCACTCTGATACACATCAAGTGGTATTAGAGCTAGAACTCTATTTGTATATTTCAAGCAGAGGGAGAAGCCAGAGGGAAGAAGACAGAGCGCTGGAGACTCTGTAAGGATTGGTCACAGGTAGGCAACAATCCATAAGTAGTTAGGAGGACTGGAGGATGAAGCTGAAGACACTTGGGATGCAGAGTGATAGCAACAGGTTTGCCAGGAAGGCAATCGGAGACAAAAACATGGCTACTGAAGGTCGTAGGTATGCTGGAAGGAAAAACCCAGAGCTATGGAGTCAAGAAGACATAGATGAAGAGCTCGCTGATATAAAGAAAGAAATGGAAAAGCTCAAATTGAAGATGCAGTAGGATAAGAAGTCGAAGATGAAATGGCCAGTCAAAGAATTGACGGTCAGAATACAGCATAGGCTATTAGGAGGATGGTTTACATATGATGAAAACCTCAATGGACCAGAAGAAGAAATGGTTCAGATATGTGAACTGGAGACTGGAAAATTTCTCAGTGAAGAGAATGAATTGGGATCATTTGAGGATCTCAAGCACTTCCAGGAGGGCAGAGAGGAAATTCTATCTTGCCAGGTGGGCAACAAGTTGAGATCACTACTGGATATCATGGACTGTCATGAGGACAGTCGAGGAATTTCAAATTTTCAGGAGGGAAATGGATTGAGATCACTGTGGGATCTCATAGACTACCAGGAGGGCAGTGGAAGGTTTCCAGATTTCCAGGTGGGCAAGGGAACAGAGTTGAGATCAGCTGAAGATCTCACAGACTATCATGAGGATAGCCAGGAAATTTCACATTGCCAGATAGGCAATGAAATGAGGTCGCTGTGGGATCTCGAAGACTGCCAGGAGGGAAGTGGAAACATATTAGATTGCCAGGTGGGCAGAGATGAGCATTCAAGACTGTCTGAAAGTCTCATGGACTTGGAGGAGAATTCAATTCAGCAAGGAGTGCTGATGAAGGTGGGATCRGTTGATCTCATAGTTTGCCAGGGAAGCAGTAKAAGCATCCCATATTGCCAGGTGGGCAGGGATGAGCAGATGATTCAGAATCAACCAGAGGAGATGACAAAGAAGATGAGACTATCTGAGGGTCTCATAAATTTAGAAATGGATTTAGATCAGCAGGTGCAACTGACAAAGGAGGAGGATCTGAGGAATCTTCTAATGATTGGGGGAATTCCTACCATTCACCCAGGAGGAGGCRGAAAAATGTGTTGTCAGTGCAGCAACAACAACAGAGGAACAGTCGGCTGTGACTATCCAAGAAGAATTGGAGCAAACTTTGGAAGCCACCCAAGTAGAAGAAGAAGAAGAAAATGAGCATTCAGAGGAGTGTCTCAATGCTTTCAGCCAAGAAGCTGAAGAAGTTGTAGCACTGAAGCTGACAGCAGAAGAAGAAGGAGAGGATGATGAGCATTCTGAGGAATGGTTCAATATTTTCAGCCAGGAAGCTGAAGAAGAAGAAGGGGCAGACAACATTAGTTTGGAAGATCTGTATGAGGAAATTGAAGCCCTGGAAGAGAGGGTGAAAGTGCAGAGCGTGCACATCCAACAGGTGAAGTTGGAAGCTGATGAAGAAGACATGGGAGATCATGGTGATCTGCCCATGTGCCAAAAATTTTTGCAGCTGAGGAGACTGCATGAATAGAGCCAGCCATTGGAGCAGCTAGACTAGGTGATAGAGGAGATCAGAAGGCTGATGTTGAGGTCAGCAAAAATTGTCAGCAAGGAGAGGCTAAACAGGAAGAAGGAAGTAGCAGCAGCAGCAGCGCAGAAGCAACAGCAACAACAGGATGGAGTGGATGAACAACTCCACATATTTGTTTGGGATCCAAGAGGATTTCCAACAGCTGAGATGGGAATCTCATGAGTAGGAGCTCATGAATTTTGTAGCTGAGGAGTTTGACGCAGGAGCATATCTCCACGTCAGCCAGCCAGCCAGCCAGCTACGCCAGCAAATTCAAATTGTGCGTTGAAGAGAGAGGCGCAGGCCTCATTTAAAATCTAAATTGAATGTAATTAAATGTCTAGGATGGTGAGCCATAGAGCCATGCCTTTGTGAAGGCATTAGGTAGATCAGCCTTTAATGTTTGTATGGTTGAGATCTAGATCCAATGCTGGACTAGACAACCCATTCATTGTAATTGAATAGGGTAGGTAGTTTGGAGGGAAGAGCTCAAAGAGCCCCCTCAGGTAAAAGAGATTTCAGATCTCATTTTGAGTTAGTAGAGTTGAGTTGAGAGAGCAAAAAAGAGAAGAGCCAAGACCTTGTTACAGGCCATGCTCAGGAACACCTTGTAAAATATAGGCATTTGCCATTTTTAATATAATTAGAAGCAGTTTTTCCTGCATGAATTCTGTATTATGTGGATGTCTGTGAGTGTTCTTTATATGTTGTGAATGTATGCTGTAGTTGTGCATTTACAGGGTTTTTTTGATTTCAAGTGAAGGTCTTTGAGGCTTCATACCAGAAGGGTGTGACAGAACGCTGCGGGTTCTGATAGCCGTGCACAGAAGATGCATTTCTGAACACTGCGGGTTCATACAAAGACATGCTGTGGCATAGGAGCTGGAGTCAACAACTCAAAAGAAGACCTCAAGGTTGCTGAATACCTTGGAGGAAAGGTTGTGTATGAGAGACACAGTTGCAGACAAAATTATTCTATGGATTTTGTGAAGCTCTGCCAGGTGGGCATTGAGCGCATGCACAGTGGTGCAAGGAGAAGAACTATGTTGTGAGTTCAGAAAGGAGAACCAGAATCACTAAGGATTCTGTGAAGCTTTGCCAGGTGGGCATTGAGCAAGTGCAAGGAGTGCACAGAAGAAGGACTCTACTGTGAGTTAGGCGAAGAACCAGAATCACTGAGGATTCTGAGAGCTCTGCCAGGTGGGCATTGAGAAGGTGCATAGGTGCACAGAAGGAGACATAACTGCTGGAAGTTCTAGAAGAAGACACTCTTCCAGGAGGGTTTAGAGATAGTGTGTAGATATGCATAGAGAGAAGGGGACAGAACTTCTGAACATTCTATGAAAAGATACTCTACCAGGTGGGCATTGAGTAGGTGTGCAGGTAGGCACAGAGAGAAGAGAACTCTTTGAGTTCTGTAATTTGGAGGAAGAATCCATAGAGGGACCTTTGCAGGGTTGCTGAATACCTAGAAACACTCAACAAGAGGTTGCTTGAGGTAGAGGATAGCAAGGAGGGCATCCCAACGTTCTCCATCTGTAGGAGAAGAAAGAAAGATAAAATCCCATAGGGGTCTGAGTGTTAAGAATCTCAGGAGAGACAACACTGTGGGTGCGTGAAGACTCTACAGAGGGTAGAAGTCAAAGAATCCTTCAAGGGTTCGAAAGGAGAAAATCTCAGGAGGAACAACGTCGAGGAGAATGCATGCAGCAAAGCTCAAGATAAAGGAGTTCGCAGAAGAGAAAGGGAGAAAAGGTTGAGTCCTTTGGCTTTTGAATTCTCCCAAGGTTGGGAAGAAAGTGTGCATAAGCTCAGGAGGAGCAATGACAGCCGTCAGATCGACAGGAGAAGAAAATTGGACCATTGATTTCTACATCCAGGAAGGAGTAGGAGGAGTGCACAGAAGAGGAGATCGACAGTCATTGGATCTCATTCAGAAATCCCATCAGCCGTTGGATCGGGTGAAGGTGCGCAGAGTTTAGCCTCTGGAGGAGTGCGCAGGAGAACAGATCTGGGCCGTCAGATCTTGAACAAATTTCCTGTTAGTCGTCAGATTGGACAGGAGCTGCACGAGGTTTACTATCGGCATTCCTGTGGACAGGAGATCGGGTAAGTCCACTTTGAAAACCTCGACACAAATCTGAGCCATCTGTTTGGAGAGACAGGTATCAGAAATCTGAAGAGAGTCGGGATATTGGCTATCAGGAAATTGGAGTTCTCGAGGTCATGAAAGTTGGGACATCACAAGTCTCGAAACCCCAAGAGTTAATCTGGGACCGTCCATCAAAGGAGGACGCGTGGCAGCAATCAGAGCCATTGGGGAAAATCCCAACATGAAGTTACTGATCGGCGGTTGGGTCATCGGGATATCAGGGATCCTGGTGACAAGGTGTTTGTGCATTTTGAAATCGTGAAGCTCAAAACCTCGATAAGGAGGAAAGATCTGTTGTGTGGGGCTAGCTGTCAGCATAGCGGAGAGTCGAGATTCGAAGGATCGGGAATCCCGTGAGTCAATGCTATATGGCATTGAAAAGCTCGAAACCCCGATGAAAAGGTAAGACTGCGGTCACGGGGACAACGTTCATGTGGACCAGGGCCTAGCCAGGAGGGCTAATGCGTAAAATGTGTGTTGGGATTCGAGGGATCACGAATCCTAAGGAAATATATATTTTGACATTGAAAAGTCTGAAACCTCGATAGGAGGATATAAGGCTGCGGTCTTATGGAGAGTGGTCATATGGACCAGAGGGCATAACCAAGAGGGGCTAAGGCCGGAAGAGAGCTCATCGGTGATCGGGGATTCAAGATGTAAAGAACTCTTGGCGACAGGGAACGCGAAACCCCGAAACCTGAAATTAAGATCAGGAAAAGAGTGCGGTCATGTGCAGAAGGCCGTGTGGGTGAGAAGGACCTGTGTATTGGGTTTGAATAGACATTCCAGCAGGGAATCAGAAGAGCCGCTTCGGCTCATGAATGAATGATAACGATCCTGTGAGCAGGAGAGCATGACGAGGTGGTGGACGCTCGCTCTCTTGTCTTGCTGCATTAGAATATGAGGTGGCATCCATATGGTTGGGATCCTACTCGCTTATTTGATTTGGTGGGATCATCCTAATCTCTTTAACAATCTCTCTTTCTTCTGTATAATGATGGATTTATCATGGAAAAGGTTAAGCAATATTAATAAAGCAAGAGCTGTTGGGATTCGAGGGATCACGAATCCT
>JASDQU010738661.1:176994-187515 GCA_032191745.1 Picea mariana
CGCTAGTTTACCATGGGCGCGATGCGCTTTTTAATCTTTTTAGCCAACTTTGTATAGTTTTGGCCCTTTTGATGTGCTGTGGAGTTAATCCTTGTGCCATGGATGATTGGTTTTCTGTGTTTGATGATGTTGAGTTCTTGTCGCCCTGTGCGGACGAAATTTCAGTGATAACATATACTATTGTTTCTTTCACTTTGGTTGGTTTGTGTTTCATAGTAGATCTAATATCACAAGAGAAACGAAGCGGAGCATGGACAACAAAGATATAAGGAAGCAATATTCAAAGGTATGTCATTCATCTCTTGTTTGATAGTAATCTCAATGATTAAATCTTAGGGAAAGCATAATGTTCTGTCTCGTTTTGTTTTAGATCCAGGTGGATCTAGGGAAATCAGTTTATGTCCGCATTCACCGATTTATCCAATAACAAAATTGGCGACTCCACTGGGGATACGACTTGTTTTGGTTTTTTCTGTCCATTTGCCTTTATCCTACCTCTTTTCATTTTAATCCGGTCTCTGAGTCTGTGCAGGATCCATCAAGACTCTCTGGATCTGAAAGTTCTCTTAGATCCTTTTCCTTTTTTCCAATTTTCCTTTGTTTATAGGCATTTCCACACTGTATCCCATATGCACCTTGCGGAAATGTTAGATAGCCGCACCTTGACTGTTTAGACCAGTGCAAAATATCCGCACCCTACCCGTATCTAGCCTACAAAAACATCAAATTCCCTCACTATACCTTATTGCTAGGTTGCGACGTCTCTTGTAGAATTTTTGGATTAGGTATTTTTGTCTTCTGAGACCTAGTTTTGCTTTGATCACCTGGGAAGAAATTTTAGTGCTAGTACTTGACTATTTTTTGAGTGTAAGACTTGTTGTTGATTGGTTTTCAGGGATTGAAAACCCTTCTTCATCATTTTACAAGTTTTTACTTCTTGCTTTTTGTCAATAAGGACATAATCTCTGGATTTAAATCTGAGTGCTTGATTGATAAAAGTCTTTGATTTGATATAAAAGTTTTGGATTTTTTTTACGTTTTCTAGATTTCTTGTTGATTGGAAAATTATTTTCGTTTGCATTTAGCACAACACTTTCTCGTCATCTTCATTTTTATCTTCATTGAAATTTTTATTTGGGTATTTTTTGAGTGTATCGATTTTCTTTGATTACCTTTCCTTTCTTCATTATATCCCTGACTTGGTTTTGGAAAGGAAGAATTAAAGTCATCTATTCTTTGTAGTAATCATTCATAAGAAATTTTTTTGCATTCAATTGTTTTTTTTTACAAGAGAACAAATTGGAAAATTTCATTGCTTATGATTGTTTGAAATCGTGTTCATTCAAGAAAAAGAAATTATATTTTGTAGCTTTCGTGTTTTCTGAAGAAATACTTTCTCCCTATTGTAATTAGAGTTCATCAAACTGAAACATTGCATAATTCATCTCTTCTTTCATATTATTGGGTGAAGGTCTCATACAACATCAGTTTCATCTCCATCTCCCTCTTGTGTAAACAACAACCTCTAAAATACTATGTAATTTTAAAATTTATTAGTAACTTTTATTTTCTAGAAACTCTTTCCACCAACATTAGCTAGGCTAGCACTTTGGAATAAGTTGTGAGGCACACTCGCCAAAGCATAAAACACACTGTAGCATATTGTGACAGGGAGTGTTCAAATCCACTTGCAACATTTTGTCCTGGGAAGCCCTTCTCACACAAGGGTCAAACCTGAGGTCACATTAAGGCTGACATAGTTACTCACCCTGCTTTGTTGGTCTTGGTGTAGAGATTGCGCATTTTACAGGGGTCACTTGAAGCTATACCCACAATTATGAGTGGAATCCTTTCGAGTTGATTTCAGTCTAGATACCCTACCCTTGCACATGGATCGGACTGTCGTCTATTTCCCCAGGCATCACTGTTGCTCTTGGTAACCTTAGTAGCCTATCTCTTTAGGGTATTACATGAGGTGACTGTGGAGGGGAAAGTCTTCATGGTACCTGGAATCGACGTTGGCCAGACTCACTCGGGATCCTTGGAGGGTATACCCACGATTATGTGTGGGAGCTTGCACTAGGGTGTAAGTCCATTAAGTAGGTTGTCAACGTAACTTTTCCACCTGCTCTATCCTAGCACCTTCTTGTCTTGACTTCATGACATTGGATTTCATCATCAAATTGTGACTTCAACATAAGAAGGTTTTTTTGATTAGTTTGATTTCTATATTTTATTAGCGAGTGTTGTTTGTTTCCGTAGTTGGCCATATATTTTTTTCGTAAAATTTTTGGTTCAGCCAACATCGACCCTCCACGCCGTTCATGTAGGATGCAAGGGATACCCCTGGAAGATTCGAAAGGTTATCTCCCTTTGCCTCCTAATTCATTGGAGGGATCTCTCGAGTGGAGAGCAGTCTAAGATACCATCACCTTACAAGTGGAAGGTTCTGACTCTTTAGAAAATTTTTGAATTAATTCTGATTCTCTAGAGGCTTTCTGAATTCCTCATGGATACAAGAGACGTATTCTCCGGATGAATTCATCAAGAGAACTTGTTGTTGACACTTCTGGAATAACGACTGGACCCCATATAGGCCCTGGAGCTCAGAATCCCCTTTGGTCTACTAACATATTTAGAACCCCGCCTCACATGGTGCGGGACCTTTAAGACAACTTAGGGGTGGGTCCTGATACACCCATCGTCTCACAACTACCCAAAACATATGTTACCTACATGATACCCTTAGATCATTTGTTGGTTCAACTATAAATATCACCGTCATTCTAGACACACAGCCATTTAGTCCTAGCTCGACTTTTTCTCTCCAGATGGCCCATTCTACTATGGTCCCACACGTTACAACTATTCCTACCAGGAATGTGGTGGTTAACCAAGATCCCATTGGCACACCACTCTCATCTAGACCTATCCTGTCGCTTCCTCCTGGGGATCACGCTTTAAATCCTTCCATCATCATCCCTACCTAGGTTCTATCTAGAGTTTCTGGACTTTTTGTTCCACCTCGGTACAGTGTTGCTGCCGATTTTGTTCCTACACCTTCCCAAGTCCTCTCTGAAGGGTCTTATCCACCTTTTCCTGGGGGATATGGCCCTATTGGCTCTAATCCAATTGGAAGTACCCATCATCTATTCACTTCTGGTTACTAGATTCCCGTTGGAGGGAAATCTCACATTGGGGGGAAACCTCCACTTGGAGGACAACCTCAGATTAGACTCTATAACCTGCTATATGGACAGAACACATCGAGATCACTAGCCCAACTTTGGAACCTTCTTGCCCAAAGAAATCCACAATCATCTAGGGGGAAACAACTTCAAGTCACCTCTTTTGTACCTCCTCACTCTGGCCATCCATATCCCAGTTATTTAAATCCTGCTTGGGGTCCGAACGTTTAGTCTAGTGTCCCTTTTCAAGGGAACATCTCTAACCAACCCAACCCCATGGGCTATATGCCTCCAAATCCTCCACTATAGAATCTGTCAGGACTCTCCACATACATGCAATTTGCTTACGATCCTACTGGTATACCGACGAGACTTCCTTCCCAAAGTCACCAATATCCTCACGTGAACAGACAACTACCTTTTCTAGCCACTTTAGATTTACCCAACTTGTCTAGAATCTTGAATGATCATATCTTACATTATCCCCATTGTGCCATCATACCAACCAAATTATCGTGCGACATTCCCAAGTTTGACGATCGATCGAGAGAAGATCCAAACAATCATGTTATGACTTTCCACCTTTGGTGTTCGTCCAACTCTTTGATGGACAACTCCATTCGATTACGACTCTTTCAACAAACTCTCACGGGTTCGGTTGCAAGGTGGTACATAGAATTACCATGAGGTTTATTTAACGACTTCAACACCCTCACCATGGCATTTCTCACACATTACCAACTGCCAATCCACTATGAGACAGGAATCGAGATTTTCAGTTCCTTTAAGCAATATTTTGCGACTCACATTTCTGATCACATTCATGAGTGGAGAAGGAGAAGATGCTTGATAAAACTCAACCTTCCTTATCAATTATTGGTTGAATGGTTCACCAAATCATTCTTCAATAAAATATCCCGTGATATTTCCATGGGTGGAGTTTTCACTGAAGAGAAGGTGATTAGTCGCGCTCAGTACCTAGATATCGTTTATTCACAAACGTGCACTCTTTATGAATTTATCCCTGATGCTCATCTCCCTTCTACCACTACTACCTCAACAACCCCAACAAGTTCTCATGCTACTGATGGTGTGATTGGAACCTTTACGCTGAYGCTAAATCCACGTCGTCTACTCATTTTATTCAAATGAGAAAGTTGTCGATTTACCACCTTCATTGGTTCAACCACCTCCCTCAACTTTACCTGCCAACGGTCCTCTTCATATCGAATGATCGGGTCTTGATACAGTTCTCCGCCATCCTCTAAAGGACGTTGTTCAAAAGTCTTCCTTTAATCCTCACGCGCATGTTGCTCAAAACTACAACATTGTAGAAGACCTTGCGCAAGCACCCTCTGCGATGTCATCTCTCGAAGTCCTTCAAATTTGTCCCACTCAACGGAAGGCACTGTTAAAGGACATTGGTGGAATTGATCCCAGAGATACGAATTTGATAATATTTGACCTAGAAGACCACTTTCCAAGGYTACCTCCTCAGTTAGCGTTTTAGATTCAAGTTTTTGTTGAGAACAAGAATATCTGTAGAACTGTTATTGATGAGGGTGCCTCGACATGTGTTATTTCAGTTACTTGTTGGAAAGCCATTGGATCTCCCCCCCTMACTGAATCAAACAATACACTTAATGATTTCAATGGATTTGTTTTTAAACCCTATGATGTTCTTCCCTTGTTGTGTATTACATTGGAAGGCAAATCGGTCAACGTCGAGGTCGAGGTATTTTATGCACCTCTTGACTATAACCTCTTACTTGGATGTAGCTAGATTGATTCCATGCGTGCAGTTGTGTCTACACTTTTTCATGTGTTATGTTTCCCACACTAAGGAAAATTCATTACGGTTGAACAATTGGCCTTTTTCAATTCTGATTCCCATACTAGAAACATACCGTTTATCTCAAAGACACCCCCTGGGTACGAGAATGTAGGTGTGGGTCTCCTGACAGATTCAAATTTGCCGGGCACCTTCCCAATACCACCACCCGATGTTCCACCTCCTTTTGTCACCTCAATCAACATGATTTCCACCTCCGTCTATGAAACCCCCGCGTCTCATGACCCGTGGATAGTACTTGATCCTAGTGATTATCTTCGCTATGGTGAACAAATTCCCTTAAGTCCAGTTGAATCCACTTATCAAGACATTCAATCGACAACCCATTCTACTCCCTCTCTTTGTGATTCATCTCCCGATCCATTTCATGTGATCTTTCCTACTGATGAGATGATCATGTCAGTTATGTCCATGTAAGGCACCCCATGGGACGATGGACATCATCATTCCATTCTCTTCCTAGAACAACACACCATAGAGAGTTACCAATGAGTTTTGACTCTGTCGACCATTGTTGTCATTTCCTTTCTTCCCGCGTCCTCCCACGGCATCTTATATGAAGGGAACCTGAGTAATATCTCACCCACTGTTCCTCTTGACATATCCATTAAACCTAGAGTCATTGAAAATGTTCACATCAGAGCCTCATGTTACGTTGATGAGGTCGTCACTTATAAAGCCATTTTTCAAGAATTCTGTGATGTTTTCTCTTGGAGCTACGAAGCGATGCCGGGTATTGACCCTGATATAGTTTTTCATGAAATTAAGACCTAATCAGACGCTAAACCTGTCCGGTAGAGACTTTTCCCAGTCCACCCTCGTAAAGCCGTTGCTATTAAGCTCAAAGTTGAAAAACTTCTTAAGGATGAATTTATCTATCCTGTGGCTTTAACTGATTGGGTCTCCAATCTAGTTCCGGTCAATAAGAAACAAGGCACGATCTATGTATGTGTAGATTATAGGGATATCAATAAATATTTTCCTAAGGACAATTATCCAACCCCCTTCATTGAATAGATCATCAACGATTGCACCAGGAGAAAAATCTTCTCCTTAATGGACGATTTTTTCTGGCTGTAATCAGATTAATATTTTTCCTGCAGATCAACACAACACTACTTTCATTTGTCCTTGGGGTAATTTTTCCCTCTGAAAAATGCCTTTCAGTTGGAATAACGTTGGTGTGACTTTTCAACGTGCCATGTCTTATTCTTTTCATGATATCAAGCACATCGTATAGCTGTATCTCGATGATCTACCAATGCATTCCATGCATCGCCAAGATCACCCGACCCATCTCCGACCCATTTTTCTTCTTCATCGTTACTATCGTATATGCTTGAACCCACACAAATGTGTTTTTTGTGTGGAGTACAACCAAATTCTAGGTTTTATTGTGTCACTTCATGGAATTCAGGTAGACCCTTTGAAGGTTGAGGCTATCCTTAATCTATCTCCTCCTTCAAGACTATGCCAACTTCAAAGTTTGCAAGGGAAGGAAAACTTTTTGTGTCGATTCATTCCCAATTACGCTGAGTTAACACAGGGTTTTACTCGACTGTTGAAGAAATGTTACGAGTTTGTATGGGACGATACCACCAATAAATCCTTTGAATCCTTAAAACTTTCCTTAACCCATACACCACTACCTTTCCCACCTGATTATAGTCGAGACTATTTCCTTTACCTCGTCGCTTCAGACTCTACCATCGCCATGGTTTTAGTCCAAGAAGATGATTCACATGATGAACATGTAATTTATTATTTGAGTCAGAGTCTCACGACTATCGAAGCCAAATACCTACATGTGGAGAAACTAGTCTTGGCAGCTGTTCAAGCTATCCAACGTTTTCGTCATTATATCTTATTACGTAAGACCACTATCATTTCCGATTGCAACCCTATGCAACATCTTCTTATGTGCCAATTTATAGGGGGAAAGTACTCCAAATGGATAGTGATTCTCCAGGAGTTCAACTTAGAGTTTGAATGTGCTAAGTCTAAGAAATATTTGGTATTTGCCTAATTGATATGTGACCTTGCCTTGACTGATACAACAAATGTGGCAGAGGATTCCTTACCTGATGAATCCTTTTTTCTGATCAGTTCTGATGAAATTTGGTATGGAGATATTATCATTTATCTCCAGACTCAAACTTTATGGCCTGACATTTCTAGTACAGACTGTTGTTGTATATGGTATCAATCCCGTCAATACATAATTCTCAGTGACACCTTTTATCTCTGTGGTGTTGACTCAATTTTCCGACGATGTCTCACCTACGATGAGGCTGAGAAAGATTTGAATGATTTCCACTCTGGAGCATGTGGTGGTCATATGTCTGGGTATGCCACTTCCCAAAATATCTTACAAGAGGGGTACTTCTAACCTTCTTTGTTTAAAGACTGTATTACTGCCATCCAGAAATGCAATGCTTGTCAAACTTATAATAACAAGATAAGATCTCATCCCGCTCCTTTACACCCTATAGTTTCAGTTGGCCCCTTTGCAAAATGGGGCATTGAATTCATGACATGTAACCCTCACTCGACTAGGGAGCATGGATACATCATCGTTGCTGTGGATTACTTCACTAAATGGGCTGATTCGATTCCTACATTCGATAACACCGGGAAAACTGCAACACTGTTCATATTCAATCATATCATCACTCGATTTGGAATCCCACAAGCTATCATTACTGATCAGGGTAGCCATTTTCAAAATTTCATGATGTCCGAGCTTACTGAAAAGTTGGGTCTTCGGCATGAAAAATCAACCCCCTATTATCCATAGGCCAGTGTCCAGGTTGAAGCGGTAAACAAAGTTCTTATTAATATGCTTCGATGGATAATAGGAATTCACAAGACAAGTTAGCACATGATGTTGTTTTGAGCATTATGGGCCTATCAAACATTCGTGAAGTTTGCAATGATATTTACGCCTTTCCAATTGGTGTATGGTATATAAGTTGTCCTTTCAATTAAATGTGAGATACCATATTTGAAGCTAGCCATTGAACTTCTCCCCAACACCTCTGCTGAAGAGGAACGTCTATTGTACCTGATGCAATTAGATGAAACCCGTCGTGATGCCACCCTAGTTATTGAAGCTTAGAAAAAGCATGTCAAAGCCCAATATGACAAGCATGTCAAGCCACGTGTTTTCTCTGAAGGTGATCTAGTTCTCCTCTATGATCAAGATCATGATTTACTAGGGGCTGAAAAATTTGAGGCTATGTGGCAAGGCCGTTATATTGTGAAAGGAGTATTGGAGAAGGGAGCTTACGAGTAAGTGGATTATGATGGCATTCCTTTGAGTGGACACAGAAATGGGATTTACTTGAAGAAGTGCTATGCTTAGATTGTCTTTTCACGAGTGCTTGTATTTTTATTGTATCATACTCTTGTGTGATACTTTTTGTGTGCTTTTTCCTTATTTGGTTTTGACCCCCAAAAACTTATCTCGCATTGTGCTTGGTTTCCATATGTTGGTGTCTTCACTACCCTACATTGGCTTCACTGATGGAGCCAGTCGTAGTACTCATTACCTATCATTTGCGGCTTGGGCAATATACGGACCCACGAATGAATTAATTAGTTTACACTATGTTTGCCTCGATCATGCAACTAACAATATTGTGGAGTACAATGAAGTCATCGAATTGTTGACTGACACTATCTCACTTGGAATCTGTCATCTTGTTGTACGACTTGATTTGTAGTTAGTAGTACTACAATTGAGTAATGTCTATGCTATCTGAAGTTCTACTTTATTAAGGGTATATTTACATATTCGTCTCTTGGAACATCACTTTTATTACATCGAATATTATCACATTCCTAGATGTCTAAATACATTAACATATGCATTAGCTAATTATGTGTTAGAAAGACATTTGAGACATTTATAAATCCAATCACATTTTGTACATAAAGCAAGTAAGCCGGTAGAAGCCTCATGTATATATAACGATAAAAGTTTTTACAAAAAGTGTTTTTTCGTCCAAAGAACAAAGTATCAAAAAAATGAAGCACATGGCTTCATCTAAAAAAAAAAATCAAGGATGCTGCTCATGATAACACACGACTGCCTGTGCTACCCTACGGAGCAGTCGACTAAGAGAAATAGATACACCCACGGTATGGTGCTGATAACGTCACAAGATGTCTCCAGGTTCTGCTTGATCACCTCATAATCAGCGGTAGCTAACCCTACAACCTCGACTGCCTCCCGTCGTCTATGGATGGGAGATGTACCTAGAGGTTGGTGCGGTCCTACATATGTGTTGTCAAATAGTTCTTGATTAGTCGTCGGAGTAAAAACATAAAAAACATTTCATATTTCAAAATTTACAAAAAATTATAAAAACAAAATGTGCTTCTTACCCAAGTTCCCCCACTGAGAACCTTTAGGTAGAACCAAGTCTGGGTCGCTTCTAAAGTCCAAACCGAAATATGCATAATCATCTACCACCAGTAGTTGAGGCCTCAACCAAAAAAATAACATGTCATTATATTTAATGATGGGGATGGTCACATGCCGAACCATGAGGTCACACCACCTCTTCATTATTGGATCTTATGGGGCTAGTATTCCCCACTCTACCTGTAAGCGCAAGTGTGGAACCCTCTCAAGGAAGAAGGACACTAAAATGGACCCGTACCCGAACTGTTTCAGGTCACCTTTATTGCACTTTGTCAATTATTTCTTCATACTTCGAAGAAACCCGTCACACCAGTTAAATACCCAGGGCTCCATGCACTCCACTACATACTGGAAGTAACTCTGGAGAGCCATATGAGGAGATGTTCATCCGGGTTATTTTTGGCACGAAATGAGAGCGGAGATATAATAAAGAAATGCACAGAGATATCATGTATATCCAATAATATAATATAAATATATCAGAGATGCAACCATAAACACAGAGATACAATAATGCACAATTTTTATTAATGAAAGAAATGTACAAAGACTGTAAAAATACAGAGTGAAAGACTCGCTAGAATGGTGGCAACTTATCTCTGAGAAGAGATGTGATGGCTACTCACATTCGCAAGAAGATGAGTACAAAAAGGCTCTCAAGGCATTTTTACAATAAACAGGAATGCCAATAACCATAGACATCCAAAAAACTAACCCTAGGAGATGAAGCACCAAAATTCATGTGGGCCCCATTTGGGTAAGTTAGTACATCAACTTCTCGGGGTCGTAACGTTTGCATACGATCTCCGTTTTAGGCATATGATAGCTCGTTGGAAAGGTATCATTGAAAAGATTCATTTTTGGGGCTCAATTATTCCTTTGGATATCATAGAGAACCTCAATATTGAAAAACCTTCATTTAGGCCCTCAAAATGGCCCCGGAAGTTAAAACCTGCTAAAAATAGTAAATTGCCAAAATTGCCAGAAAACTATTTTGAGCCAGTCAAAAAAGGTGGGTGGCCATCGATATCCAATTGGATCAATACTCCCTC
>JASDQU010738661.1:197911-220659 GCA_032191745.1 Picea mariana
ATCTCCTCTCCCTAAAAAAAATGCGAAATCACTGTCAAAAGATTCGACGTATCAAAGTTGTGCAGCCTCAGGAGGTGGTTGGAATTTTGCGGGGATTGAGTTGTAGACCCTCATGAAACGGGTCGAGAAATCTTGCACCATATCCTCTGATTCTCTCCTCATATTTTTGTACTGTGTCAGTAATTACAAAGGATTCTTTTTGTCTCCCCATCTAGCAATGAATGACGTTTCAAATGCAGCGAAGTTGGGAATGCTTGCTCCTTGAAGGGCCTTAAACCACTTTCTAAAATCCCCCGAAAGACTCTACACAAACAAACAAATCTTCGTGTCTTCATGATCCACCTCTTTTATATCAACAAAATTGTTGAACCGGTCCAAGTGCTTTTGGTCAGAGGTGTTTCCCTCAACATCATAAAACTTGATCCTTTGGTTGTAGTGCGGGGGAAAATCATGCAATTGGGCTGGAAGAGCAAGGGGGACGAATCTGGAGGCCATTTCTCTACGGGGGTTTGGGATTTGTGAGATGTTTTGAGTGTGGACTATGGCATATTGAGGGATTTTGTTTTGTATCAGAGATATAAACCTCTGCTTGTCGAAGACTATATCATCCAAGATGGTTTCTGATTTAGACCTGAACAAAGTTTGTTCGAATGGGGTGTCAAAATCAAGGTCATCAATGCTTTGTACACCATCCTTGGGTAAGGATAAGTTTCTGTCTAGGTAATAGAACGAGTCTGGAACCTACTCCCTTGCCCTACGCAGAAGTTTCTATGGATCACACATGGGCTCTAAAGGGTTTGGGTCAAGATTGGATCTGGTATAAATTGTCTTCAATTCCAAGGTTTCTGAGTCACGCTACTCTGTGCTACTGGTCTCTTTTACTGGAGTCGCCAGGGTAAAGGTTTCATCCAATGTAGATGTTTGGCCCAATGTTACCCTCAAGGGTCAAAACTATATCTTTAGTCATTTTCCTAGGGAAAATTTATTCAATTCCATCCTCGACAATGACACAAAAATGTTATCACTTTGTAAACTCATTCAGATGAGGAAACAAATGACAGAGGCAACCTACAAACCAACTTTAAGGACAAAAAATAGCCTTTCCTACCTAGAGAGGGCTCTTTTTGAGAATTCGTCTCTGCACAGGTTATGGCTTTGAAACTATTGGCTAGATTTAACACTCTCGTACAATATTTTTGGTTCTATTGGTGAAAGAAAGAAAGACCTTGGGCTATGGAGTCAATTTAAGAAAATGAAGGAAAAAAATGACTTGGTGACTGAACTTGAGAGGATAAAGGCTAAGTAGGAAATGATCTTTTAGTTCAAAATCATTGTGTGTGGTGAGAGAAGAACACATGAAGCAACTTAGAGCACCACTGGAGATGAATTCTGAGTTCACTTAAAAGAAAACGCAGTCGTCTAAATGGAAAAATCTAGAGCACTGCGCACTGAATTCTAGATTTAAAGAACGTTCCGATTCAGACAAAATTATAGATACAAATATAAAGAACACATGAAACACGTACATAAAGAGAAGTTATAATACATCAAACCACTACCATTAGATATTTTCATCAAAGTTTTAGGACCTTTGCTTTAGATATCAATCGAGTTTGAAAGTTACATTCAATAGTCACTGTCTACACTATTTTTCCAACCAACCTGGATTACATTGCAAAGATGAAATATATAGACAAGGGTGTGCTGCTTGGGCTACCCTTCCCTCTAACTACTATCCCTAGAAATTAGGCTCTGACTATTCTCTGCTATATGACTCTTCGTATGGCACTTTACTAAAAATAGAAACTGACTGTACTCAATCATACAATAACCGATGTATTTTCCATGAAAGTTCAGTCATCAACAAGATTTCGTTGTTAAAGAGTGATGTGTTGATGATTTCCTTTAGCAGGATCTCTGGACGATCAAATTCTTTGTTAGACTCTTACCCCCATCGTAACGGCCTTGATTTCTACCTTGCGATCATTTGTTGGAGTGTGCATGTGGTAGATAACCCTGAGTTGTCACAAGTGTTTCCAAGATGACAACGCCAGTCGGGGGAAACCACATTTCTTT
Source organism: Picea mariana (assembly GCA_032191745.1). Lineage (NCBI taxonomy): Eukaryota > Viridiplantae > Streptophyta > Pinopsida > Pinales > Pinaceae > Picea > Picea mariana. The sequence goes on from JASDQU010738661.1 coordinate 199,988, forward strand.
AAACTGTCATGTGTCCAACATACACTTGTCCTTGGTAATAGGTGAGTCTCCAACATTTCATGTCATGTACTTTCCATGTGGGTACTTGTTAGAGTCCATACTTCTTGGCAGGAAACAAGACTCAGGGATAAAAAAACCGTGCCATGTTGAGAAAACAAAAATGGAGTCAGTCAATCATGCTTCTGGCCTCGTCTATAGTTTGGATATGCGAAGCATTCTCCTGAGGGACTAGTTACACCTTTTCAGATTCATCGCTTGTCTTTGCAAAATTGCGTTCCCTTTCAACCTCTTCTGCGCACTGGCTAGAGTTGCGTGGATGTTTTCCATCGTCAGTCCACATTCCTTGAAGTGCTTTGAAATTCCCTCTTATAACATCCTCTGTGCTTCGCGTAGCTAGATGATTGTGTCTTGCTCTTCCATGAGCTACCTCTTGAGCCAAGTCATTTTTCCTGCTTGGCCCTATGATGTTGATGCTTCAAGGGTCTTTTCTGCTAACTTCTATCTCAATTATCTATTTTCCTGGTACAACTCAACAATAGCGAGTTGCGCTTGCTTTAGCTGTAGTGATGATTCACAAATATCCGTGGCTTCAGTGTCTTTTCTTCTCTTTCTGCTGCAGGTTTCTCGACTTGGACCTTTGATAGGTTCCAGTTGAATGACACACATGAGTAATTATTCGATGAATGACTTTGCGTGCGACTCCCTTGGGGCTTGGGCTTCCCCAATCTATTTTTTATTCCTTGGCCTGCCCCTTTTTCAGGGTATCGAATGTTGGGGGCATAGGGATTACAATGTCTTCCCTTCTTCCGCCTCTGTGTGATGAGGTGTTAAATTTCCTATGGGTAGAGGGGAATCTCCCTTGGGGTCCCTAGGGATGTCAACTGTGAGTAGAAACGAATCCCAGTTTCTCCCCAATTGTCACAACTCGTCAACTATCAACAATTTGATTAGTGATACATGAGATAGTTTCTTCTTTGGCTACTTTGCTTCAGCCCAGAGGCTGTCTTCCATTTATTGAAGGCTTTGGTACAAGAATAAAGGCAGATTTAACGATATCCTTCTTGTGAAATGCATAAAAAATATGATGTGATGTGGGTGTATTCTTTCAAACCTTCCTTTACAAGTGAAATATTTCCTAATCTCCCTCAGGAGATTTCGAAAAGGATCTTGTAGATATCGACTTGGGATGCCTGCTTCGACCTTCCTGTTTAAACAGTCTGGTTTGATAAATTCCTTGTAGCATATCACGTTCAAAGGAATTCCTTTATACCACCTTTCACCGTATGGAGGGATCTCCATCGCGGCTGACAGAGTTTCCTCCGTCACCTTGAATGTATTACCTACAATTACCACGCAGAGCCCATTGAAACTGAGAGTGAACCGTTCTGCTAGTTTCATGTTAAATCCTTGGATTTTCTTACAAAAGAACATGCACCAAACCTGTTCAAAATATGCTTTGACATGTGAGGCTCGGGCCCCACATTCCTGCCACTTTGTGCCCCTTTCCTTATGTTCTGGAATATTTCCATGGTGCAATGCATGTTTGTTCTGCGTGCATGATTGATTTAGCGTGGAACCAAAGCAATAACCTCGATTGGCCCAGATTTGTGACATAACTGATGGAAATTTGCTTCCTCGTGGCGAGAAATTCAGGGCTCGCGGGAAAAATTACAGATAATACATAAACTTGGCTAGTGAATAGAATACATGCAAAGAAACTGGCATTTATAACTGGACCAAGGAGAGATGGAATCATGACAGGGGGCACTGAATCCATGGTGACTAGAGGTTTTGAAGCAGGTAGAATATTTGCGCAACACATCTGTGCCATGGGTACACTTCAGAGTGTGTAAAGTACAACTGATAAGAGCTCCAGAGTATATGTAATATGAGCACCATGATTTCTCATCCTTTATGAATTCATAATGAGCTGATGATGGCCATTGCACCTGCTGACGTGACTCCTATTTAACAACTTGCATCGACTTTTGGAACGTAAAACCTCTTCTTTCTGACAACACCCAAATCTTTTGGAAAATACCTTTACCACTTACACATGTTTTGATCCCGACGTCCCTTTCAGACTCCAAGGGCCAATCAACCACTTGCTAACTTCGACCCATTTTTTGTTTGGTACTTGACCTCACACACTTTGACACACATACCATGACTCGACTAACACTGACTCTAACTGAAAAAATGATGGCGCTAACAAATATACCACTTGCATTTTATGGATAAAAAGGATTAAATTTCTCTATTATTGATTCACCCCCCCTCTCAGTAATCCAACATTCACAACCATAATGAAAGAGGTAGGGTTTCATGACACTATATATCTTCTATTCCTTTTCTCTTTTGTCCCTTTCTCAAGGGTCAGGGTTTTCAATGTTCCTACAAACAGGGGTTTTCCTTGTGTTATATATCTCTAATATATGTGTAGGGTCAAACAATAGTATGTGACCCAATATCTCAGGGAACCAAATAAGGAGGCTTGATTGTACCCTTAGTCATATTACCCAATTACCTAGGTACTAGAGAGTATCTTCCCGAGTGTCGTTCTTGGTGTCACTATAGCAGTTAGGTGACAGATCGATTGATCTAGAGATGGTTTCAGGAGACCTAGTGGAATATTGATATACCTGATAATATGTGGGAGTGATGTTTGTGTACATATTTTTTCTGATGTAATACTACTCAAAGGGGTACCAACACTACAACAAAATAGGAAATTAGCACCTAAAATAGCGCCAAAATTTAGTGTATTTTACTCCATGAATTGGACACCTTTTCTGGCACAAAACTGGGTGCAATATGGAATTTTTATAATTGTTCCAGATTTAGCGCCAAAAAAATAATTCCAAGAATAGTGCTAGGATTAGTGCCAGAATTAGCACCAGGTTTAGTTCCAATTGTTGCTTCTAATATTCCTTCCAATTTTGATTCCATTTTTGCGTTTGGTTTGGATTCCCGTTTTATGTCCAATTTTTCTTCTGATATGGATTCAAATGTTTCTTCTAGTTTGGCACCAGGAATAGCACCAGGTGTTGCCGCCAATTTTTCTTCTGATATTCCTTCCTATTTTTCTTCCATTGCGAATTCTAGTTTGGCTTCTAGTTTTTCTTTTGATATGGATTCCAATTTTGCTTCCAATTTGGATTCTGGTTTGGCTTCCAGTTTTACATCTAGTTTTGCTTCTCGTTTTTATTCTGGTTTCACTTCCAATTTGGCTTCCATTGTTGCTTCCAAAAATGCTTCTTGTTTTGCTTATAGTTATTAATTTAATATGTTTTATTTAAATTTAATTAGTTAAATATATCATGTCTCTTAAATAACTTATATGACTATACAGTAAGTCATATAAATGCATTTGAAATATTTTATAGGATAACATTTATAAATAATTTTTTATGGAAATAAACATCCATACAAATTAACAACATCATTATACTTATTAAATATCCATCAAAATAGAATCTACAACATCTAGTATATATAAAATACCAAGATAATTATTATAACATGATAATCATCTATAATTAAAACAAGTGAGTTAAATATCTATAATTTAAGTGAATTTGACAACATCCATCATGAGCAGTAAGTCAAAACCATCATACGTAATAAATGTGCATCCAAAAATTATCAATCACTTTCAATATATAAAAATTGATGAGTCAATATTGATTACATCATCATCATATATAACTAAAACAAGTGAAATTGAAATATATATGCCAGTAGATCAATATCATCTAAAAATGATACATGTCCAACAGTCGACATAAGTCAAAATGATACATCATGTACAAATGATATAAATAAAAATGATAAATTATGTCAGACAAAATGATAAAAGTCAATATGACACATCATGTCCAAATGATATAAGTCAACTTGAAACATGTAAAAATGATACAACTCAATAATATGGTACTAGAGGCTGTGAAAATGATACATATGATAGTAACCATGAAAAGAGGCATTATAAAAATATATAAAAAATGATCCATGATGCAGTCTATATGATCATGAATGTCACTGGCTGCTACCAACAACTTCCTCAACATCATCATCACCATCATGATCATGATCATGATCATCTTCATCTACAGCAGAAATGACATCATTGTCATATGTATCTGTGTCATCATGAGCATCATCGTCCATCTCAACATCAGACCCAACATCATGATCTAGATCTATTTGTTGAGGATGATATAGATCTTCTGGAAGATCCCTGTTCTACAAAAAAAAACATTTATAATGAAAAGTTATTATTTATTTCCTGAAATAATTAATTTCTCTGTTATATATCTAATATTACAACATATGAAATGAAACGATAATCATATTACATCATACCAAAGTGCACATATGATAATAAAATATCAAATACGTTACATATAAGATGCCATTCCAATGATGTAAAACATTCAACAATTCTAATAAATGTTAGTAAAGATCATAAAAAAATGCTATGCCTATCCTTTCCTTGCCTTTCCTTGACATGCCATTCATTTCATTGACATACCATGCCTTTCCTTGCCTTGACATGCCATTCCTCTCCTTGAAATTCCATGCCTAGCCTTGCCATGCCTTGCCTTGACAAGCCATGCCTTTCCTTGACATGTCTTGCCTTGCCTTGACATGCCATGCCATGCCATGCCTTTCCTTTAAAATCATTTCCTTGCCTTAACGTTCCTTTCCTTGACATGCCATGCCTTGATTTGAAATTCCTTTCCTTTCCTTTCCTTGCCATGCCTTTCCCTGACATGCCTTTCCTTGAACTAACATGCCTTTCCTTTACATAGCTTGCCTTGCATTGACATGCCTTACCTTGACATGCCATGCCTTGCATTGACATTCATTTCCTTGAAATTCCATGCCTTTCATTGACATTCCTTTCCTTGCCTTGACATGCAATGCCTAGCCTGTCCATGCCTTCCCTTGACAAGCCATGCCTTGCCTTGACAAGCCATGCCTTGCCTTGAAATGTCTTGAATTTCCTTTCCATGCTTTTCCTTGACAAGCCATGCCTTTCCTTGACATTTCTTTCCTTGCCATTCCATAATTTTCGATGCATTTTCATGCCTTACCATGACATGCCTTGCAATGCCTTGCCTTTCCATGCATTCACTTTCCTTGCCTTGACATTCCTTGCATTGAAATGCCTTGAAATTCCTTGCCTTTCCTTGCCTTTACATGCCTTTCCATGACATACCTTGCCTTGCCTTGACATGCCTTGCATTGACAGACCTTGCCTTGCATTGACATGCCTTGGATTGACAAACCTTTCCTTGCCTTGCCTTGACATGCTTTGCCCTGCCATGCCTTTCCATGCTATGCCTTGACATGTCTTTCCTTTCCTTGACATGCCATTCTATTCCTTGCTTGAAATTCCATGCCTAGCCTGGACATGCCTTTCCTTGAAAAGCCATGCCTTGCCTTTCCTTGCCATGCCTTTCCTTGACAAGCCATGCCTTTCCTTGAAAATCCATGTCTTGCCTTGACATGTCTTACCTTGCCTTGACATGCCATGCTTTGCCATGCATTTTCATGCCTTGCAATTCCTTTTATTTCCATGAATTCCCTTGCCTTGCCTTTCCATGTATTGTCTTTACATGCCATGCCTTTCCTTGACATTCCTTGCCTTGCCTTTCCTTTCCATGCCTTTCCCTATCATGTCTTTCGTTTCCTTGACATGCCTTGACTTGACAGATATTGCCTTGAATTGACATGCCTTGCCTTTCCATGCCATGCCTTACATTGACATTCCTTTCCTTGACATGACATGCCTTGCCTTGCCTTGACATGCCATGCCTTTCCTTTACAAGCCATGCCTTTCCTTGACATGTATTGCCTTTCCTTGACATGCCATGCCTTGCCTTTCCTTGACATGCCATGTCTTTCCTTGCCATGCCATTCCTTGTTTTGACATGCCTTTCCTTGCCTTGACATGCCATTCCTTTCTTTGACATGCCTTTCCTTTCCTTGACATGCCAAACATGCTCAATTGGAAGTATTGGTTGACATACATTCATCAATTGAGACTTGAACCAGGGCCAAATGCTTCAGTTTGCAATCCAGAAAACATTATTGTTCAATATGGAAGCATTGAGGTTTTAATCATGTACAAAAACATTTATTAAGAACTAGATGTTTATGAACAATGCTTGTATTGTTCCATAATGGTTTCATGAGATGTTCTTGGGATATGGAACCCCAACACTGTAAAATGGACCAATGTGCTTGATAATCTGTATGTTGTCAATTCTAGGGACACTTTACTTGATGTTGGTCACTTCATAAAATTTTGAGCAACATGAAAGAGGCTAAGACAACCCTACACACTGTTACTGCACAATGTCCTACAATATAAAACCAAAATATAAGGCAAAAAATTACCATGCCCAAAAGAGAAAAGTTGGAAATGCAAATGAAAAACCCAAAAAAAGGACCTAGAAATTATAATAAATTAAATAGAAACCTTAAAACTAAAAAATAGTGTTGCAAATGCAAATTTAATATTCAAAAAGAGGGTTGGAATTTGGTCTTTTATGAAAATACATGAGGGTTGAAGATATAATTTTTTTTAAGCTTAAAACGAGATGACAATTTTGGATTTTGTCATGAGGGATGAAAATACAAGTTTTTAATCTTCAGTATGAGTTGTAAATGCATGTCTAGCAAGCCTAAAAGAGGGTCAAAAAATTTAATTTCAAGAAAGATCATTCTCTTTAATAATTTATCCCATAAGGAAGCCAAGAAACAAAGCTTGAAGAATTTTCTTCTTGACTCCCAAAGGAAGGAAAAAACCAACAATGCAAAAAAATGAAAGAGCATAAAAAAATAGTGATGTGAACGGCCATAGAAACTATGCTCAAGATATGCAATACATTATGCTCAATTAATCTATCAAGTAGAGAATGGAATGCTTGGACAAAAATGAGGTTGTGGAAGAGAGTTATAATAACCCCACAAAGTTATCATCCAAGGTGAAATCCCCTTTCAAAATAATTAGGGAACATTTAGGGAGGGCTCTAATAGTGTTTCTCTATCTATCGTAGGAATCACAAGAAATTCTCACTTGTATCCACTCATGCAAAACCTGGAAGAGGTTTATAATTTTACCTATTAAAAATTATAATCATGTATAATAGTTGTGGATTAGGCTTTAGTGTTGGGTAGGGATACATGAAACTTCATCCTATGGGAAAAACTTTGGGTAGGAGGAGTCACTTAGAGTAACAAACCAACTAGTCTAGGGTCCCATTGCATACCAATGCCAATAACAATGCATACCATAACATACCATTGAATACCATTTTCGCATACCATTGCATACTAATACCAATGCATACCGATACCATTCCATACCATTGCATACAAATACCAATGCATACCATTGCATACCATTGCATACCATTTCATACCATTGCTTACCAATGTCTCATCTAACCATGTCAAATTTCGACCTAACCCCTAACCCCTAAGCCATTGAACCTTAAATCCTTAAGCCCTAATCCCTAAACCCTTAATCCCTCAACCTTAGTTAATCACTAATCCCTTAACACAAAAGTGATAAATCCCCTAACCCCCAATCCATCGACCCTTAAACACTTAAAACCTAATCTCTAATCGCTTAATCCATAAACTACTCTGCCCTAAGCACTTAAACATTAATCCCCTAGCCAATATTAATCCCTACACCATTAAATATTAAACTATCTAACCCATAAGCACCAAATCTATTATCTATTGACCCTTAATCCCTTAAACCCTAACCCCTAATCCCTTAAACCCTGACTCCTAATCCCTTAAACCCTGACTCCTAATCCCTTAACTAGTTGTAGAAGTCATAGAGAGTGAATAGAGTAGTTGAAATGTTTTCACAAATTAACATAAGGAATATGGATTCTTGGATTTTGTTTTTCAAATGCAGTGACTGAGGGAATGGTGGTTGTCTTGGATATTTGATAAACACGAGTTTGGGTGTGAGAAATGTTTTTGTTGACATAGAGCCCGACTATCCCACTCTTAAACAACTGGATTCATGTAGATATCCTTTAGAGATACCAACAATTCAATGTTGTTTTTGTAAAATTCCTACTAAAATTCCTTTAAATTTTTCTTCTTGTATTGTTGTTTTGTTCTCAATAAATCATTGACTAGTGTAAGGAAGTTACATAAAAAATAAATGTTCCCATATGTCAACTAGGGTAGAACTCCACTTGTTTAATAAGTCAACAACCTATAAATTCCAAAACAATGCCCAAGATAGCAAGGTTAGTGAGGGTGCTTCCTCCAATGCAATAACCAACTCATCAAATGATGGATCTCATAGACATGTGTGCAATAGTTCCCCTTTGGTTTTCATAACAACCCCATTAAATATATGGATGTCCTCAAAATGTGTTCCATTACTACCAATGCATGTGCAAGCAACCATACCTCCTCAAACCAAGGGCCAAAAGTGGGACAACCTAGGAAAATACGCATAAAGGGTAAAACATCTCACTAAACCAATCCAAACAAAACCCCAAAACCATGTGATAGAGCATGAAATATTGTGCTAATACCATCAATCATCTCAAAACCATGGGGCACTCTAGAATTATGTGCATGGTAGTTAGGCCTCCTCAATAAATGTTCGAAGATGTAATGACCAAGGGAGAAGTCCATGATATGAGTCAACCAACCTCTTTGAAATATCAACCACATGCTAAAAATAGGGCCCCAAATATAAGGGACTCCTCACGAATATATCTCAACCATCGAATGAAAAACTCACTTTCCAAGGCATGCACCTTAGTGATATGTGCCCTAGAGTGAGGGCACAATATCTCAAGGAGTATCAATCAATGGGAAATGAAATTTAGGGAAAAACCTTAGTTGATGGGTATCCCTCTCCATGAATGTGCTAAGGGTAAAAAAAGAGTGAACCATATATGTGAGACCCTCATTAAGAAAATTTCTCTATCAATATCCACACGTAATATGAAAGCCTCCAAATATGCAATGATTCCGCAAGAGATGATGCTAAATGAAACAATAAGTATCAAATCCACAACCAATAGCCATCAAGACACACATCCTCCAAACACAACTTTCTTGGGCTGGGTCTTCAAACTAGTACAATGCCTACTACAATATGAGGGGTAACATGTAGAATAGGTGAGCCATATGTAAGCCAATTGATTTAGGAGACCGCTATTGCAAGATGAGGCAAGAGGGAATATTTAAGATTTGTTAGCGAAATTGCAAATGACAAAATCTCATGCTTCAAGCAATTAAAAACAAGCCTTTTTGAAAATAGGGATAAGTTAGCTCGTGTGGTAGATCAAAGCACTATATATATATTGCCAAACGAAGCATTGTTACACCACAGATGGCCTTCGTGCATTTTTCAATGGAAGACATCATTACTGCATGTATCTCACAATGATTTGAATAAGCACATATCTCACAATGATTTGAATAAACAACTTTGTTAACTTCATTATTTTTGTATTGTTTGCATTTTAATGTTGGGCATAAATTTTTTATTATGTTTTATTAAGAACTAAGCATAAAATAATTAAAAAAATAAAATATTTTAATCACCTAGAATTAGGTGAAAATTTAATAAATTAAAGTTCAATTTTAGTTTCCTATTTCATATAAAAACATCAATATTCAATCTTAGTGATTTCACTAAGTCTTAAAACCTTCCCATACCATCAATGTATTCTCCTAGTCTAACCATGTAAAATTTCATCGTATACAATCACATTTTGAAGAAATTTCAATGTTGGCCCCATTCACTGCTCACTGTGTCAGGTCGGTTGATGACATTGTAGATGAGAGTGTTGGAAGACATTTCATGACATTTCAAGAGATTTCTGACCAAGATTTTGTAGATGGGAATGAAAATTGATGAAAATGATCAGACCGCATAATGAAGGTTCATGCAAATGTGGAGGATGTCAAAGATAATGTAGGGACGTCAAACATCCTTGACTCTTGAAACCCTCACATACCATCAAGGCATGTGTCTCATCTAACCATGTCAAATTTCAACCTAATCCCTAACCCCTAAGCCATTGACCATTAAAGCCTTAATCTCTAATCCCTAAACCATTAATCCCTCAACCTTAGTTAATCACTAATCTCTTAACACAAAAGTCCTAAATCCCTTAACCCACAAGCCATCGACCCTTAAACAAATAAACCCTAATCCCTAATCCATTAATCCATAAACCCCTATGCCCTAAGAACTTAAACATTAATCCCCTAGCCCATAATACCTAGGACATCAACCATTAAACTACCTAACCCATAAGTGCAAAATCCATTATCTCTTGACCCTTAATCCCTTAAACGATAACCCCTAATTCCTTAACCCTTGATCCCTATATCCCAAATCCCTAAATCCAATAATACTCAAAGACCCTATCCACTTAACCCCCAACACCTCAACTGATTAACTATTTAGGAACATCTAGCGCTAAACCCCATTCACTACTCACCGTGTGACATTGGTGGATGACTGATCAAAATCTGGACCAGGGGTCAAAAATTTGCTCAATTTTCAAAGTGCTCGGAATGTGACAAAAATAGTGCCATTGCGTCCGTCTTGTCTTCCTAATTCCGGTGGTATATTTACTTTCGCAAACGGAGTCCGTATGAAGAAGTTATCGCGATCTGTTCGCCGAGCCAAACAGGTAAAAAAGAGGATGCTGACTGGGCAGGCCGTACAAATGACGTGGTAGAGGCCATACAGTTGACTTAGGTGACCATACGATGACATGGCAGCTGAGTTGGTAGTGCTGACGTAGCAGTCGACATGGCAATCGTTGATTGGTTGTTATGGATGAATTATATTGCGACACGTGGCAGACTTCGGGCAAATGGCATGGTGCCACGTGGCCCAATGAGGGGCTGCCACGTGGCACCCGTTTATTGGCTTTTGGTTTATGGATTGTTATTTAAAAGTTATGGGTCCATGGGGTTCGACCCCCGGACCTCTATCCGTCGTGCAAGACTTAACACCGCCCGACCAACCAATGCGCCACGCGTTGGTTTTTATATATCAAATGGCAAATAATATATTTGATTTTACGTTGGGTAAAACTTGGCGGGAGGTCGGGCTGGGGCTTAGACCCAGCCCTTGGTCACCATTCATTTCCATATGACCAATGCATATGTTAACTGACGCGCGCGGGGGTGATTGGAATCAAACCCACGGTTATATGCGTTAACATATGACCATATTTTTGTATATGCCATTCGCGCGGGGGTATTTCATTGATAGCCCCCGGTCACATTTGCAATCACATGACTATATGCTACGCGGATGGAGCACGGGTTATTTTTATATAGTTGAAAGCCCCGTTTCCATGGTATTACCATGTGACCACTATTGCAAAGGATTGTGCTCGTTTTAAAATTATGGTTTAAAACCATAGTTTATATGTTAATATGTGACCGCATATATTACGGTTAGCACGTTTTAATTTGTGGGTAGTTTGATTTTTATTTTATTGTATTGTGGTTTAAAAAACGGTCATACAAACTTCCGCCGCCACATGTCACACCCACATTTAACCATAGAACGGGAGCCTTTATGCGCGGGGAACGTGGCCATATGGTCCCCCCATGCGCCCAACACCTCCGTCCTCGGGGGCTATAGTTGCGCTAACGATTTGAAAGTTTGACACCAATTGTGGGACGTGCATGTGTGCTGAGTTTAGGCACCGAAAACACTCAGAAGCGGGGTTCATTCACCCATAGGTGTAGAATGGCGAACCAGTAACAGAGCTTGAAGGAGGAATAATGGCAGGAGGCCTAACTTTTGGAGTTTTTGGCCAAATGAGGTGCTGAAAAAGACCAGATAGGGGTTTTTGGACGTTCTGAGTCCATTGGCATAGCTTTCACAGGCATTTGGAGACTTCTATTGCAGGTTTTTAACCATTGAAGTTTGAGGAAGCTCCAGGAAGCTTGAAGCCCTCATTGTTTGAGGCATTGCTCTGATGAGCACATATCTATTTTCTGAGACTGAATAGTCATTTTTGACTAATTATTGTGCTCTAAACACATTGGGATAGGTTTCAGATCCATTGGAGGACTTTTACAGGTTTTTTTGCCTCATTGAAGCTCATGGAAGCTTGGAGGTCACATGTAGAAGAGGTCATTGCTGGATGAGACAAGATCCATTTTCAGAGTTCTAATAGTCATTTTTGGGATTTTTGTGTATTCTGAACCCAATGGTACAGTCTGTAAATCCATTGGAGTTGAGCAGCAGCTTGTAAAAGAACATTTGACAAACTAATCCCAAAGAGCCAATTCCATTGAAGGAGGCTCAAGGAGATGTAGCCCAGAGAGGGGTGAACTCCTTTATCATATTGGTATTGTTGTGAGTTTGCTGTGTTATTTGCTGCACTTTACATTGTTGTGTATTGGTTTATGGCACATATTTAACCTTTAAAGGAACATTTCCTTTCACATGAACATTGACAAGAAGAACCAAGAACTTGACACATAAACCATCTTGCATATTTTAACACATGAAGCAAGGTCCTGTTAAGGTTTATTTTATTGAAGTAGAGGGTGCTTGCATAGCATAACAAGTCAGCCTTCTATTTTTAGATCAATGAAATTGGTGATGGTCATGTTGGAAGACATTCCATGACATTTCAAGAGAGTTTCAACAAGCATTCTGTAGATGTGAATGAAAGATGAGGACAATGAGATTGCATGATGAACGTTGATGCAAAAATGGATGATCTCAAATATTATGTGGAGAAATCAGGTATCCTTGAGTCTTGAAACCCTCTCATACCTTCAAGGCATGTGTCTAGTCTAACCATGTCAAATTTCAATGCACACAGGAACAATTTGAAGAAATTTCAAAGTTGGCCCCATTCACTACTCACTGTGCGACATTGATGGATGACATTGGTGATTGGTGTGTTGGAAGAGGATCCATGAAATTTCAAGAGAGTTCCTATAAATCCCTAACTCCCCTAACCCCTAATCCATTGACCTCTAAATCCTTAATCCATAATCCCTAATTAACCCTTAAGCCCTCAACCTTAGTTAATCACTAATCCCTTAACACAAAATCCCTAAATCCCCTAACCCCTAAGCCATCAACCCTTAAAAACTTAACACTAATTAATAAACCCTTATGCCCTAAGAAATTAAACATTAATCCCCTAGCCCATAATCCCTAAGCCATTAACCATTAAACTACCTAATCCATAAGCGCCAAATCCCTTAGCTCTTGACCCTTAATCCCTTAAACCCTAACCCTTAATCCATGTACCCCAAATTTATAAACCCCATAATCCTCAAATTCCCTATCCACTTAACCCCCAACACCTCAACTAATTAACTATTTAGGTTAATCTGGCTACATTCGATGCTACTTCTAGTGCAAATTTTGGCACTAACTAGGGCGCTAAATCAGGCACTGAAAGGGGCATTATTTCCATCACTAAAGAGGGTGCTATTTATGACGCTAAATGGGGCGCAATTTTCGGAGCTATTACTGCCTAATTTAGTGCCTAAATGTTTTGGTCAGTGCAAGAAACACCATAAATAGCTCCATCTCGATAAATAGTTGCTAGCGGGAAAATCCCCCCTTTAACTATACCCAGGTTTAAGATATAGACAGAACAAATGACCGTCTAAAAGTCAATCTAGTTTCTACTCTACCCCAAACATACCAAACCAAATGAAAAGAAATAAATAAGAGAGAATATCAATAACTGTACCTTTTATCCCATGTCTGGTGATGATCTCCTCAAGCTCTATAGTTCCAAAGACTGCAAGTCTCCTCCCAAGGCTGACCTACATCCAAAACTAGGCAAACAATGACTACAAGCATGTTATTTATATTCATGAGTTAGGGTTAGGTATAAAATTCTATGTATAAATCAAAGAAAATACACAAAACATCATCATTTGGGACAAGGAAAAGAGATTCTTTTATTCATCAAACAAAGACTGAAACTTACAATCTGTGCCAGCCACCATTCTACGAACCTGATCCAGGCTCCTCTTTACAATGCTCCAAGTGCACCTTCAATAGGCCTCTTCTTTCAATATTCTGATCACCTCAAGGGAAGGGAATGGATTGAATGGAAGAAGGGGTTGAAGAGGGAATGCTGAGGCAGTATCTCACAAAAGGTAGCAAAATCTTGGGCAAGGAAGGGAAGTGAAATTGGGCAGAGTTTCATTGTTCTTATGCTTAGATATCAAATGAGGCCCCAACACCTCCTTTTATATGACAAAAGGATGTTTATTCGGTTGGGGGACAGTCTATAGAAGGTGAATCGGTTGGGAAACCTTTAATAACCCGAGAATTTCACTGAATTCCTCACAACTTTTTAATTTTTGCAACTTTTACAAGCACACACGAGTTGTTTAGTGTGCAAAAAGCGTATGTACACAAGATTTCTAGCATGCAACAAGCATATGTATGCGGGATGTAGTGGTGCGGGGCGCATACATGCTCTAAAAAATGGTCTTTTAAGAAGAGCTCCTCAACAATGCTTTGGAAAAATAAGAAAGTAAGAGGGCCAAGGCCATGTATGCATGGACAGGGAATTTTAGGGCTATAATAGATGCCTCCTAATGTGTGAGGTCAGAAGAGCAATTGATGGCCGAAATAAATTACAACATATTTACCAATGTACAAAATTGAGTGAGCCCGGGACCAGATTTCAGTAGGTGCCATCTACAAAACAACAATTGTCTCTCTTAGGTGGGCATACCCATGCTTGGGATGAAATGAACCATGGATGCCAATAAAATACACTGCAGATCCATGTCATATAACTATATAAAGTGTAGTCGCGAGAAATACACAACAGATCTACATCTCAAAATTATTCGAAGATATACAACTATAATATGCATCTTCAAGAAGTTAGTGACGCCTGCAGCTGAAGATGAGGTCTTCATAGCTCGAGAAATGAATTCAAGATCTTCAGAAATCAGGTAAGACTACAATGGGAGTGTATAACTCACTACTCTGAGGTCTTTGACATTTCGTCAAGAAAATACATGAATATCTCGATGATAAGGTGAAGAACTCCGTTGATTTAAAATATGGACTTGACTAGACTCTCGAGATGGTCGACTCATGAAAGTCAAGAGACAAACTGTAGAAAGGTTGAAATAGGTTGGGTAAAAATTCCCTTGGACAAAAGCACGAAAGATGATCAGACTTAGGTAGCATGACATTAACATAAATTTGTGATGCTGGAGGCAATGCAAAATATCCATGTGTTTGGAAGAGTAACCAAACGAAAGAGGACACAACTCTATGTAGTGAGAACAAATTACTAAGGTCATATTAGATCCCAATGCTTGAAGAACAAACAAAAGGATGTTTTTTGTCCAGGGGTGATATCTTTGGTGCCAAAAAAAAATGTATATTTCCCGTCCCCTCTTTTTGGAATATTTGATCTTTTTTTTCAATTTTTTAAGAGCTTGAAAAAGAATAAAAGAATGCTACATTACAAAGGATGAATGGGTGTTGCAACAAGCAAACCAGTTCCAAGAACATGGAACACACCAATGATCATGTCAAGGAGACATGTGCAGGATAAGGACACTCGAGGAAAATTCCTCCATGGGTCAAGGTGTCAGGTCGCAGAGGAAAGAAGTGTTGTAAGGAATGCGTATAAGGAATGCTTCAAAGGTTAAGTTGAGAGAAACATGGAGCCGAAATTAGGCCAAAGACGCAAAGATGAGACTCGCTAATGCGATTAAGCAAGACACAATGAGACCCCTTCTATGTAATTTTTACGAGCCCAGAGAAGGTAATATCAGTAGTTTTTTCACGTTTAGAGAGTCTGAAAAAACACAAAAGAAGACTCCAGGGAGTAACTTTTTCAGAGATAGTCTAGCTGGTTTGAAAAAGGGTTAAACTTGCACTGAAAATACGTCTATTCAAAACCATTTTAATGAGTGTGACAAAGACAAGATCACTCGTAAATAGTTTCAATTTTAAGGATTCTGAAAAGAGCTTAACTATGGACTCACAACCTTTCTTTGAGTTTAGTATCCCTAGCCCGAAAAAGCATAAAAGTGACTGAGGAGAACTCTCCCGATGAGACAAATTTCCCAAGGCATACCTACTATAGTGGGAAAACCCCTTTATAGACTACACCAGGGTTCTAAAATGCAGGCATAGTTAACCATCTAAAGTCTCCTACTTTTTATCAACTATCCCGTCATTACCCCATAATCATACATAAAAGACAAAGTATAGGGATCCGATAGGAATACCTTGAACACCTCATCTAGTGTCGACCTTTTGCGCTCGGTTTCTTCCTGACTGCAAGTCTCCTCCCAAGGCTGACCTTCATTCACCAAAAGACAAACAAGAAACTACAAACATGCATTCTACATATGGATTAGTGGGTTAGACATCATAATCAAGAAATATAAACAGATCACGAAGATTGAAGACATCATTTGGCAGGACAAAAAAGTACTTCTTTATATTAATCTCATAAAATTCATTTACAACATGAGACCGACACCACTCCTCGAACGCGGTCCTGGGCTCCTCTTCACCATGCACCAACTACTTCCACATATTCTTCTACTATTCAGTTCTCTCTAGGGAAATGGCAAGGATTTGCAAAGGAGAAAGAAGGAATTTTGGCTCAAACTCACAACGTGGTTGCAAAATATTGGGGAATATGAGGAATATTGAAATGGATAGAGTTTCTATGCTCTCTTGCTTCTTCTTGGAATGGGGCCCCAACACCTTATTTTATAGGCCAAAAGAGATAGTAACAGTTGGGGTGACTGGCTGTGGATGGTCAACTGATTAAGTAACGACCCAAAAACCTATATCCCTTTTCAATTTTCATTTTTCGTGATTTTTTGTGAGTGTACACGGGCTGTAGTGGTGCAACAATCATGTGTACATGGGAAGTAGTGGTGCAGGGCGCATACACCTTCAAAACAATGGTTTTTAGAAGAGTTGTTCAATGATGGCTTGTCAAATATAGCAAGTAAGGTGGCCTGATGCCAGGTATGCATGTCTGGTGCAACTTAGGGTTATAACAGATTCCCCCTAATGTGTGAAGTTAGTGTTACACCTCAAAATTACTCACTTCGATAGTGTCACAAGTGTCGTCATTACAAGTGTTGTAAGTGTCGCATCTTATCCGCAAGTGTCGCATCTTGACTACAAGTGTTGCAAGTGTCACAAATATCATACTGCCATCTTGTCCATGTTGTGCCTCTAACAACATCAAAAAGAAACTTAAGACACCTCAAAGACTAGTTTTGAAGAATATAAATCATTTGACAGGGAGTACAAACCTTTTGCCACTGAAAGAACCACTAAAAAATGGATTTTGGAGAGGAGCGCTCCCCTACCCACTGTCAAGGAGTGCTGGAGCCCTCTGAGCCTCTTTGGGGGAGTGTTTCAGTGCCCTGTGCACCCTTTTGGGGGAGCACTACCCTTTTATGAGCACGTTTTGGGTTTGTTGAGACAAATAAGGGAAGAATCCCTCAATTCCTGAAGGTAGTTGGATTCGAATAGATGGTCAAGGCATGATCTTAGGGAAGATCCTCAACTAAAGGAGAGAAATCCTCAACTTATCCAAAAGATCTCTCAAGTGGTTGGGCCTCTCCAAGGTTATATAAGGAGGCCTCCTCATGGTGAAAGGGGGGATGGAGATTGAGAATTACATCAAACTTATGATATCATGAGTGAGATGTCATCAAAGAAATAAATGGAGATTACTTGAGAAAAGGGGCTGGACAAGGAGAACTAGAAGAAGCTGCTGCACCTTCATTCAAAGGATTGTAAGTATTTTTACTTGTTCTCATTAATATAATAAATGCTTGGCCTGTTTCTTTCAAACCTATGCTTGTTCCATATGAGTTTGTCTACAGTAGATGGATCTATATTTGAGCTAATCTCAGTAGAGTAGGAAGTCCATTGTATCTTTGTTTGTCCTACAAGATCTATCGAGGAGCTTAGGATCGAAGCTCAGCCAGGACTTTGCAAGGACAAACGTCGCTAATAAGGTACATATATTTCTCCTTCTCTTTCATTTATTAGCTTGATTATATCTAAAAGGAAGTCAGTGTCCATGTTAAGCACTTTTCTGTCTTGGCCTTAGGATTCTAGAGAGCAAGAGGGAATCCACTTGTTTGCAGGGGGATTCACCTACAACAGTCAAAAGAGAATCCGATGGCCGAAATACATTACAAATCTTCACCAATGTATGAAGCGAGTGAGCCCAGGGACCAGAGTTCAGGAGGTTCCATCTGCAAAATAACAATTTGTCTCACCGAGGCAGGCATACCCATGCTTGGGATGAAATAAAATCATGGCTCCCAATCAAATACACTGCAGATCCATGTAATATAACTATACAAAGTGTAGCCATGAGCAGTACACAACAGATCTACATCTCAAAATCAAAATATATACATGTATATTATCCATTTTCAAGAAGCTAATAACACCTGATGGCTGGAGATGAGGTCTTCAGAACTCGGGCAACAACTTCAAAATATTCAAAAATTGGGTAGGAGTGTAATATCAGTGTACGAATTCACTACCCAGAGGTCTTCGACGGCTCGTCAGGAACAGACAAGAGGATATCGATGATCAGGTAGATAAATTCATTGATTTTGAACAAGGACTTGATTGGTCTTTCGGGGTGGCTGGGCATGAGAACAAGAGACAAACTGTAAAAGGGACGACTCAAGCCTAGTAAAAATTTCCTTGGATGAAAGCATGACAAAAGATGAGACTCAAGTAGCATGACAATGACACAAGTTCATGATGCAGGAGGCAACACAAACTCTCCATATGTTTGAAAGGGTAACCAAACAGAGGAGGACATGACTCTATGTAGTGAGAACAACTTCCTAAGGTCATATTGAAGCCTAGATCTTGACGAACAAACGAAAGGATGTGCTTTTTCCAAGGGCGACTCATTGTGCTATCAACAAAAAGAAAATACTTTTCCCTTCCTCTTTTTGGGGTATATTTGATTTTTTTGTCTTTTTCAATAATTTTGGAAAGCTTGAAAAATAATAAAAGAATGTTATGTTACAAAGGAGGAACTAGTGTTGCAGACATACTAGTTCCAAGTGCAAGGAACACATTGATGCTCAGAGCAAGGGGACATATGCAGGAAAAGGACACTCAGGAAAATTCCTCCATGGGTCAAGGTGTCAAGATGCAGAGGAAAAGTGCTAAAAGGCTTGCGTATAAGGCATGCTTCAGATGGTTGAGTTGAGAGCAACATGGAGCTAGCAATAGGCCAAAGACGCAAGGATGAAAATGCGGTTAATAAGACACAATGATAATGTCCGTCGATGTAATTTTAATGAGCCCAGAGAAGGTAAGCACGATGGTTTTTCATGTTTAGAGAGTCTGAAAAAGCATAAAAGGAGACTCCACTAGGGTACCTTTTTCAAAGGTAGTCTAGTTGGCTCGAAAAAGGGGTAAATTAGCACCGAACAAACGTCTATTCAAAATCATTTTAATAAATGTGACAAAGAAAAGATCACTCGACCATGTTTTCATATTTAAGGAGTATGAAAAGAGATTAACTATGGACTCTGTAAGAGATGTTTTTATGGACCAATTTAACGAGTGTGAAAAAACAAGGTCACTCAACCATTTTTTCAATTTTAGGGAGTCTGAAAAGAGCTTAACTATGGACTCCGTGGGGGTTCCTTTTTCGTAAATTTAGTCCCTCGGGCCCGAAAAAGGGTTAAATTTATACTTGAGAATACTCTTCTAGATAAACGAGGCTCCTAGAGTATACCTTTGTTCGTACAAATGGCCATCCAGACCAAAAAATTGGTAAACTACCGCCAGATAGATGTGCCTTCGAATTTTAGTTTGGAAAGCATGAAGGGAAACAAGATCGCTCGACAATATTTTCATGTTTAGAGGTTTTGAAAAGGTCTTAAAATAAGACTTGTTGTTTTGGGGAGTCCCGAGGGTGAGGTCAAAAGTGATAAAGAATCATGCAAGTGAGGCCCAAACTCGTAATCAGGAACAACTAAAAAGGACTCTCGAGCCTATAATCATTAAAGACATCATGGACACCAAAATGCAACCAGGATCTACCTAAGGCATCCATGTGAAGGTAGGATCTACCTCTAAATTACGACACTTCTAGAGTAGGAGTGAGGGTTTTGTGTTGCAATTCGGTGAGATCGATCCTATGGCAAAGCAAAAAAGACAACGAGGTGCAACAAGTGGAGGTGGAATCCTATCTTACATGCACAATGTTGGAAAAATGATTTTTTACCAAAATACCTTTAAAAATGACCCAACTCTCAAAAAGTTTCCCAATACCCAAAGTAACACATATCGTAACATCCCCCAAGAAACTCAAGAACCATACTAAATGATTTTCAAGCTAGAAAAAATGACAAAAGGGTCCAAAAAATGACAAAAAAGGGGCCAAAAAGTCTATAAATAGAAGCTGGCAGCTCATTATCACCATTGTAAATTGAGAATTGACAAAAAGTGAAAAACACCCCTTTGCCAAAATAGTTGATTTTGGGAGCTTCAGTGGACGAAACAAACTTCTGCTTGGACCATGTAAGTACAAACTAGCCCCTCCTACATTTCCATTCTTCTTTTTTCTTTTTTTCTTTTTTTTTTTTTTTTTGGGGGG
>JASDQU010738661.1:220727-243011 GCA_032191745.1 Picea mariana
CTTTAAAGAGGTCGGTCCTACGTGTACGTGGGCTGTCCAATCACAAACCATGTGTGTACATGGGAAGAAGATAATTTTCCCACGTACACACGTGACTATTGCCAATACAGCCCGCGTACACCCTCCAATAAGTGGAAAAAATAAAAATCAAGAGTTAACTCTCCATGAATTTGTCATTTTGTAGGATGTATGCTCATTGGAGATAGAGGGAGCATGAGGAAATTGATTTTTTGGTCTCGGAAGACCCTTCTTCTATCACTGTTTTATCACAATGTGGGTTGTTAAAATTCTTCCAGTTTCCGTTTATGAGGGCACAACCCAGGTTGTTGAATGCTTTGATAGATTACTGGCATCTTAACACAGAGGCATTTATACTCAAGGGGTATTCATTGAATCCAACGACTGAATACATTTACTTCCTGAATAGTCTCTCAAGGAGAGGTGATCCAGTCAACTTGCGTACTTTTCCCCCCGGGCCTCACAACATTGAGGAGTTGGTTGGACTCCATTGAGAGGCTGGTATTGAGAAAGTAGGTTATTAGGTGTCTATACACAAGAACAACAACCTATCACTGAAAGTGATAGTTCTACTCATTGGGTGGATCACTGGATCCACGTCTTTGCATCAGGCATCCCGGGTGCACATGCATTGTGTATTACAATGCTTAAATACATAGATTTTCGACTGGATTACAACCATACTAGATTGCATGAAGAGACAACCAATAGAGTGTCGGATATGGGAACACCAAAACTTTAGATTCAAGACTGTTTTATGTTCCTTTTTCTTTGAGAGGGTACCCGGTCTCATTCCTCGAGAGATTATATGAGGGCATGAGGTCTCTCCCAACATTATGCATATGGGCGACACTGTTTCCGTGATAGGGGAGAGGGATGACCATCAAGGCCTTCGATGATAAATTTTTTGACTAGTGGTCTCGGTAGATTTCGGATATAGAGGACTACCCCTATGGCGGGATCAACTTTTCTAGAGATCTTGACATGCCTGTACCTCCCAGAGCAGAGCGAGGAGAGATAGGTATGMTTTTTTTTTCCAAGTTATTTAATTTTTATTTCTTTTTTTATATATCATTTTTATGTGTACCAGAGTATCTGACAACTATATATCTGTTATGTACATATGTGGGATCAGTGCATCCAAAAGACTTCTCAAGGACTAGGCGACGTCCTCGACCGTAGGTAGGACTAGCCRCAGCCACCAGACCAACAATAGCAGACGGGGGGCCTCCAGCCGGAGAGGCTGAGAGAGTATTGAGACGGTTGGAGTGGAACCTCACCGTGCTCACTCATACATTCCCTATGGTGGAGATCGAGGATCTCCTACCTGTTGGGTCACATATTTTTCCATATTTTGATCATCTATAGACATCCATTCCATCCCTTCTCCATCCTATTATCGTTCATTTATCATTCCATTTTCCATACATTTTCTACAACTGTTCATAAAATGACATATTATTCCTATTATGCTTTAGTGGTTAATAATGATTATTCTTCCTTCATTTTTAATGAATTAAAGGCTATTATGCATGATTTTTCTGATGATGGTTTGACAAGTGATTTTATGTATGAATAGTTGTAGCAGTCAAGGTTTCAACCTCCAAATGACACATGTGAGTTCCAACTCGTGGTTAACCGTTTTCAGTGAAAAACGTGGCAGATAAGGAGAGACGAATTTGTGTGGAATATTTTGAGCAGATGAGGATAAATCTTGAAAATCTGCGATATGGGTTTTGTTTAGAATGGGCCCAATTGAGTTCAGTGTGAGTAATTTTCCAATTGGAGCTACGGTTTGAGAGAAATTGCTGGTTCTTTAAAAGGGTATTTTCCAGATTTACAGTTGCAGCCGGTTCTCTAAACTTAGCAATTTGTTTGAGAAACCCAGGGATTTGGGGATTTGATTTATATAAATAAGACTTCTTCAATCATGAGAGGGGCATTCATGAAATTATATAGAATTTATTTGTAAGAAAGAGCTGAACTTATGTAATTTCTAAGTTTTCTTCAATAATACAAAGGAGCTGATGGATCTGCAATTATGTGCAACTTTCTCTTAATCTTGTAAGTCTTTTGGCCATGCATGATAGGTGAGGCAGGGCCCCCTCAATCTGGTATGTGCTGGTCATATTCATTTACTTGTATTTTTCTTTTCATTGTCTTAGTTTATCTTGGTTTATGAATAGTTGATCACTGCTTACAGTTGTGTGTTGTTTATTAGATTGCTCTTACAGTAAGATTCAATTCATGTTGTTGTTACTTCATTTTGTTAATAATCCTTTAATTTATGTAAGAGTGTGGTAGTGGTTTTATTTCAGCTGAGTGTATTTTCAAGCAAGAGTGGATTTGATTGATTTTAAGTTATGTGTTTTATTTTATTAAATAGATAATATTGTTAGTTGGAATTTGCTGCTTGCATATATTATGCACGGTAACTTTGAAATAAAAGACTTCTTTGGGTTGACAATTGAATAGTTG
Source organism: Picea mariana (assembly GCA_032191745.1). Classification (NCBI taxonomy): domain Eukaryota; kingdom Viridiplantae; phylum Streptophyta; class Pinopsida; order Pinales; family Pinaceae; genus Picea; species Picea mariana. The sequence continues at coordinate 223,224 of JASDQU010738661.1, forward strand.
GGCAAATACTACAATGCAATTAATTCAACATTAGTTCAGCCCAATGTAGCGACTGTTGTTCCTTTGAGTGTAGTTGTTGTTCATTTGAAAGGAACAACTGCCATTCCTTTTGCGCGACTGCTGATCCTTTGACTGTAGTTGCTGTTCATTTGAAAGGAACAACTGTTGTTCCTTTTGTGCGACTGCTATTCCTTTGAGTGTAGTTGTTGTTCATTTGAAAGGAACAACTGTCGTTCCTTTCGCGCGACTGATGTTCCTTTAAGTGTAGTTGTTGTTCATTTGAAAGGAACAACTGCCATTCCTTTCGCATGACTGTTGTTCCTTTGAGGGTAGTTGCTATTCATTTGAAAGGAACAACTGTCGTTCCCTTTACGATTGTTGTTCCTTTATAGGTGTTGCATCTATGGAGGTTGGGTATTGAAAACGGAAGGTAAGAACCTATGTAGGCAATAAGTAAAATGCTTGTGCCAGCGCATACCTTTGGCTGATGCATAGAGGTTGATTTTAGGACATATTTAGAGCCCAACATTTTGGCGCCGTTGCCGGGGAAGTTATCAAGGGAGCACAAGTCCAATTGACATTTTTTTTTTAGTTGCATGTTCTTGACTCCGAGGTGAAGGGTCAAGGCACGCAGGTTTCTTGATTGTTTTTTTCTTTTCATTTAGTTTTTAGTTTTTTATCCTAAATCTTATCATTTCTCTTAGCGGTGATGTAAGCACCACCCATCCTACTCACAAGTTGACAGGAACATTTGAACAAGGATCCTTGAGATAGCACATGAAGAATCCAACAAAAAGATGGCAGATAAGAAGGAGACAGAAGTTGTTACCTTTGAATTCCCCATCAAAGATCCTGAAGGAGTGGTACAAATGCAAAGCATACCCCCATCCAATCTACCAAATTTTCATGGTTTGACAAATGACGACCCTGATGCATTCTTATTTCAATTTGAATTACTTTGTAGAGGTTATGGTTATTTTACTAATGATCAAAAGTTGAATGTTTTTCCCCTTACTCTAAAAGGAACATCCCTCTGATGGTTCATGAGCCTCGGTGGTAATTCTATACAAACTTGGGAAGATATGAAATATTTATTCTTGCAAAGGTACCAAGATTATTGCAAGGTCAATGACCATATCTTTGGAATGACACAATGAGAAGAAGAGGGTTTGGAGGAATATGTGGAGCACTTTCAATACAACCTTCAAAGATCCAAACAAAAACAGTTGGGAAAAGAGACCTTGAAAATACTCCTACTCAAAAGAATCCATGATGAATCTTTAGAAATCTTAAATTTGATGGGAACAGGTGATGTATTTCAGTTACCATATGATGATATTTGTGAGTTATGTAGAAGGTATTCAAGAGGGAACTTCAAGATTGGTAAGAATTCTAGTGAGCCTTCTTGTCAATATTTGAAATCTGCTGCAAAAACAAGAGTTAGAGGAGTTGAAATCATTAATTCAATTGAAAATTTTAAAGTTGATATCATTAGCTCATTAAATTTACAATTAGATATTTTGAAGGATAAGAAGAAATGGGAGGAACCTGAAGAAACAGTTTTTCCTCGGTGCCAGAAGAAACATCTTGCAATGGATTGTCCTTTGGATAGTCTCATAATTTGTGGCATATGTGACTTGAGTCATTCAATGGATCGTTGCCCCTCCTTACCCAAGATAAAAACAATATATCAAAGAGATCAAGGAGTTGTAGCAATTTGACCACAACAACCATGGCCTACATGTATGATTCAAAACTCTATCCCTCCATTTCCTTACTCTCACAAGAAATCATTGAATACTCATACACCATGGAAACTATGGCAACCCCAATCTCAGTCCTACCTACCTTGGCCACAAGGTTGGCATGGCCCATCTTATGATCCCATGACTACTTTCCCTCATGTTGCGCCAAACACCAATCCTCCATAATTTCCACAAGCTCTTCAAAAACATCCTATTTTCCCATTAAGGTCATCCACACAAACCAATCAGTTATACTTTCCATACTTAACTTTTCATCAAGCTCCTCCATGCCCTACACAACTTCCTGTTCAACCCACCTCGCACCCTAACCATAATAAAGTAGTGCAGTATACTTATAGTGTTGACCTACACAACTTTCCTACATTTACCCCTTATCCTGCCTCACCTACACCATTGCAACAAATCCATATGAGTTCTGGGCAGGTTGTAAGTCCAAGAATTGAAAATGAAGTTTCTTATCATCATCAACGAATCGACAAGATCAACAAATCTGATGAAAAATAGACATTAGAACCGAAAAGTGAAGCATCTTCTACATCATGGTCACTAGATACGAATCTCTTCTGCATTCAGGAAGATCAATTTTCTAAAGAGATTCATGGTGTAACATCTATAGGAAATCAAGGGAACAAGGACTATATTGAATCTTGGTTTCAATTTGTCACTAATCCATAGCTTCATGTTATACTTCAGCAATTCTTGTCACTATCATTTCAAGGGAAGTTGGTCTTTCATATCTTGGTATTCATAAAGTTATATTTTTTAGTTGTGGGTATGAGCATATTTGAGATTTTGTTACATAAGTGGCTTCATTGGAAGTATTCTTATACTTGAGTTAATTCATTTTTCAAGTAAAGTAGGGTAGGGTAATGAATGAATTTTCAATAAATGCTTAATGAAATTGATTAGTTTAGTTCTAAGAATTAGTAGCCTAGTTTAGAAATAAAAATGAGACACCTTCAAGAGATCATCATTCGATCGCTTGTAGCCTTGATCTCATGGACTTTCTTTCAAAAATCATCATTTTTTTTAAGTTTTAGCATTTGCTGCAACACGTTGTGTAAGTCAATCTAGGTACTCAGTGCTTGAAATTTTTGGTATGGGCATGTATTCCATTGAAATTTATATCTTTAAAAACATTCATAGCTATTCCAATCACTTTTTGAGAGCCATATTTCATTTATTGGATTTTTGTGGCATTTTGGCTTGAAATGTTTACTAAAACACATTTGGGACAGTCTGTTTTTGGGAGACCAAATGGATTTATTTTCAAAACCTGTTTACATCCCAATTATCCTTTTGAATCTAGTTTCCAAAACAATTTGAATTTTTGATATTGGGCATCAAACTAAAAATTTATGGTCAAAATACCAACGGGATGTCAAGCAGACAGCTTAGAAACAGAGTTGGGACAGTCACTTTTTGGATGAATTATTTGATAGATATTGAAAACTTGTTTCATTGGTATATTCCCCTATGATTATAGTTTACAACACAATTTGAATCACTCAATTCTGATATCATATGAGGAAGTTATGACCAAAACACTAGTTGCTTGTCATAAATCTGCACTTTGAAAAATCTGTCTTCCCAGATGTTCATTGGTAAATTTGACTCATCAATTCCTCTTTTCATTGAAACCTGTTTCTATTGTAGATACCTACATGAATCTAATTTCATCTCCAATTGGAATCACATCAATCCGTCATCAAACGAAAAAGTTATGCCTAAAACCGACTTTTGGTCTAGTCCGAAATTCGAAAAACACCTTGTCATGCAGGGTTTTACTGAGCATATTTGGCATATCATCACATGGAATTTTCAAAACCTATTTCTAATGGACATAGAACACTGAATGTACTTTTATTTGTATTTTGAATCACTCAAATCGGATGAGAAACAAATAAGTTATGATTGAAATACTGTTGGGTAGTATATGTTGGCCAACACTCCTGAACAGGTATACAATGAATTTTGTTTCAGTTATTTTCTTTGGATTTGTTTTATAAGTAACTAAATGTTTTATTTTTTGTATGTCTTGGATGAAGAGAGATTGTACACCTCTCTTCACCATGATCTCACATTTTATTGCAGGTAAGTGCTTATGTTTTGCAGGTCCTTGGAAGATCAAAGAAGGTTAATACATGCATGTGTGATTCTTGAAGACTTTTTCTCAAATTTTCAAATGGAATGAGCACACAACAAATGGATAGATTGATGTGAAAACCATACAAAGACCAATGTTTTATAAGTCAAGTTTCATTGCTACATTAACCATGCCAAGAATCCTTCTAAGAAAACATTATGCTCATCATGCTCATTCACCAACACCGTGATATGCCTATACATTTTTTTTTCCCCCTACCATTCCATCCATTCCATTACCTTCTGCTCCATTTCATCACTTCCATACTTTCCACTCCAATCATTGCTAACCCATGAATAAAGTCACTTATCTCCCTTACCAGTTGCTAATGAAAATCTTTCATCTTCAGTTCTTCAAATCATTTTGTCTATGCTCACGTTGGATGATGTGGGATTACTTAAGGCCCTCCTTCTAACAAATCTCATCCCATCGACTCCAACACATCATCTGGATTTAAGTTATAGTTTCATAGTGCCCTAGGATCTACATACATCAATGGCATATCTCATTGTTGTTAATCATGGGGATTCATCAATGCCTCTTGATTGACAAATCTTGCAGGTGAATCGACTCCAACAAATCCATTTGTACCTATCAAGATGCACTAAGGTACTTTAGAGCTCACTGTCATCAAAGGTGAGTTTCTTCACATTGGTTAATGACATAAATTAATGGTCGGTAATCCAATGATTTCTTTCCATGCTCGACTTCAGCACATTCATTCGCATGGTAAGAATTGTACCTCAGTTTTGTAGCAGTTGAAGATTATTTGATCTAATGGTTTCAACAGTGATTTGCAGCATCATTTGTTTCAGTAGTTCTGCAGTCCCTTTCCATTTTCATTTCAGCATTTGATTTTTAGAGTAAGAGAAGGATATTTCTGCTTTTGTAGCAGAATTCTTCATCATCATTTGTTTCAGCAGCAGTAGTCTTACATGTAGCCAGGACAACATCATTTCAAACCAGATTCAGCCTCATTCTATTTCAACTCTCATATACATCTGTCTCGACATCAGTTTGTCTTATATCAACTTCAACATACATCAGTCCATCCATGCCAATCAAATCTTTCATGGAGGTAAAACTTGAGGTAAAATAACATGAGTTTTTTTATTCATTAAAGATTTAGGAAAATGTCATGAAGAACCACTAAGGATTTATATTCTCCATTTTCATATCATAACTCATCTATTACCTCTCTTATCCATCCATTACCATATCAACCTTCACCTCATGCACTCCCAACACCCAAGTCAAGTCCCTCCCTACATCTCCTAACATCCAAGCATGAGAAATTGATTTGCTGCTGCCACATAAGAACCAGAATAGAGAAAGGAAGAAGATCATGATGTCCATTTTCATACAAGCACGCTAAAAGTCAGAGGTATGGTTTCTTTAGTTCATTTCCATGATGTATTCATTCATCTCATGGGTTTCCAATTATCTTTTCCAGCCTTTTGACTCATGGTTCTCCTATATATTGCACATCTTCAAAAAGTTGTTGTTATGGATTCATGAAAGGATACAGCATATGTGTTATATGGATTTGAGTCATACATGTTATAAGGATTTGATAGGCTACGAAGTTAATGGATGTCTCAAGAATGATTACGATGCTAACCCTTTCATTAATGCCTATCCCTCCCATATGAACATTGTGTTTGTTTTTCTCGCTTGTCGATATGCATCATTGTTTAAAATAGGGTTATGTGCTCATAAGATTTACCATGGAAGCATGATAATGGTTCTCTTGGGTGGTAGTATGATGATTTTGTGGCAGCCTCTATTGCCATCAAGAAAACACATGTGTAGTTGTCTACACAAATTCTAATGGAAGGAAGTTGTTATTAAAAGGAAATTGAAACAATGTCTCCACCCAAGATTTAAAAATAATTTTTTGTAGTGGCTTGTTTCAGAGGCACCTTTCCCACAGTTATTGCAAGCAACAAAAGAAGCCTATGCTACCATAAAAAAAAAAGAAAAAATCACTTTGAGTCATTATCTTTGGCATGCAACAACAATCATTAGTTTCCGCCCATGGTTTCATATTCAACCATCTATTCCCAGCATCATAATTTTATTGTTGAAATCTTAGAAAGTGAAGGTATATCCAAGGCAAATTCAGATCTCCAATGTGTACTCAGATTTTAGCATGCTACTACAGTCTAGCATGAAATCTATGGCAGAAAATTGGGTCACCATTAGTACATGGGCAACAAATTTACCTGGGTGTTGGGAAAACTTATTGGAATTTCCAGATTTTGTCATTGGTTGGCTACATTTGTTTTAGGAGTTATCTTCATTACATGAAGAATGGAATAGCTACTATGCATGCCCAAGAATCTATTTGAAGAAGGAAGTTGACTGTCCACAAGAACCTACAGTAAAAGACACTATTGTAGAAGCCATTTTCTTTTAAATACATGGGTAGAAATACAGAGGTATGTGGTTCATTTTCTTGGTCCATGATACACTGATTGATTCACAAATTCTGAGCACTTCATAATGATGGTAAAAACTTTGTTCCATACAGTCTTAATCTTATGAATTTTCATCGAAAATAAGTCTTGTTATCAATGATGAAAACCTGTGAGGTAACCTACAAACAAAGCAAGTTGTTTTGAGATTTGGAATCCCATGACTACAGGGATGCAATCCCCATAAGTGAAATTGAGATTATTGGAGGGTATATCATATGGTATGGGGATTTTCAAATACATATGGTTAAGCATTTGATGGTAAACTCATGACATGGCTAGCTCAATTACATTCTGAGATAACATTTGATGGATTTCCAAGATTGAAGGATTGGTATTCAAGCATTGATAAGGTATTTACAACTAGCAGTAAAAGATATCCTGTACTAATCATTTTGCAGCAAGCTCATGACCAGATTCAAGGTTTGAATATTGTTTTCCCACTAAAAATGTTGCCTTGAAGTACAAGAAAAACTTATTGAGGGAATTTGATGGTGATTGTGTTGTATACATAAGCAAGGGGTACTTATAGATGATTGTCTTCTTATGCATTTTCTGCAAAGGATCTCTTTTGAGATTGTGTTTAAGTTTGATTTCATAATTCAGCATGAGGACATGCTATACAATCAGTGTGGGGCGGTTACTATGCATGATGGTTTGTTCTCTCATTTGCCATTCATATTTATTTTTCTCATGCATGTTATTTTCTACAAAAAGTGCAGAAATTGATTTGGGCATATCTTCCAAATGCCGAACTAGGTTGTCATGATTTTTGGTATGATGAAGCATGGGATTAATAAGCATACACAATTCACTTTGTACTTTGAAAAAAATGTGGTGTTGTCAGAACTGTTTCAGGAGAGTTTCAATTACAAGGAGTTTCAACAAGAGGATATCTTGGGATTTGTGTATTGAATTGTTATGATTTTTGGCAAGAATTTGCATTAAATTGTGACATATAAAATTATCAAAAATACCTTCTTCATATGAGTTGTGATTTACATGAAAATCCATTGTATCAACAAAAATTCAAATGAGTCCTTAACAACTTGGTTAATGCAATGTATTGAGTTGCATGAGGACATGCAACATTTTCAGTGTGGGGTAGATGTTGGGTCACATATTTGTCCATATTTTGATCATCTATAGACACCCATTCCATCCCTTCTCCATCCTATTATCGTTCATTTATCATTCCATTTGCCATACATTTGCTACAACTGCTCATAAAATGACATATTATTCCTGTTATGCTTTAGTGGTTAATAATGATTATTCTTCCTTCATTTTTAATGAATTAAAGACTATTATGCATGATTTTTATGATGATGGTTTGACGAGTGATTTTATGTATCAATAGTTGTAGCAGTCAAGGTTCCAACCTCCAAATGACACATGTGAGTTCCAACTCATGGTTAACCGTTTTCAGTGAAAAACGTGGCAGATAAGGAGAGACGAATTTGTGTGGAATATTTTGAGCAGATGAGGATGAATCTCGAAAATCCAAGACATGGGTTTTGTTCAGAATGGGCCCAATTGAGTTCACCAAGGGTCGTTTTCCAATTGGAGCTACATTTTGAGACAAATCGCTGGTTCTTTAAAAGGGTATTTTCCATATTTACAGTTGCAGCCGGTTCTCTAAACTTAGCAATTTGTTTGAGAAACCCAGGGATTTGGGGATTTGATTTGTATAAATTAGACCTCTTCAATTAGGAGAGGGGAATTCATGAAATTTTATAGAATTTATTTGTAAGAAAGAGCTGAACTTATGTAATTTCTAAGTTTTCTTCAATAATACAAAGGAGTTGATGGATCTGCAATTATGTGCAACTTTCTCTTAATCTTGTAAGTCTTTTGGCCACACATGTTAGGTGAGGTAGGCCCCCCTCAATCTGGTATGTGTTGGTCTTATTCATTTACTTGTATTTTTCTTTTCATTGTCTTCATTTATCTTGGTTTATGATTAGTTGATCACTGCTTACAGTTGTGTGTTGATTATTAGATTGCTCTTACAGTAAGATTCAATTCATGTTGTTGTTACTTCATTTTGTTAATAATCCTTTAATTTATGTAAGAGTGTGGTAGTGGTTTTATTTCAGCTGAGTGTATTTTCAAGCAGGAGCGGATTTGATTGATTTTAAGTTATGTGTTTTATTTTATTAAATAGATAATAGTGTTAGTTGGAATTTGTTTCTTGCATATATTGTGCAGAGTAACTTTGAAATAAAAGACTTCCTCGGGTTGACAATTGAATAGTTGGGAAAATACTACAATGCAATTAATTCAACATTAGTTCAGCCCAATGTAGCGACTGTTGTTCCTTTGAGTGTAGTTGTTGTTCATTTGAAAGGAACAACTGTCGTTCCTTTTGCGCGACTGTTGTTCCTTTGAGTGTAGTTGCTTTTCATTTGAAAGGAACAATTGCCATTCCTTTCGCACGACTGTTTTTCCTTTGAGTGTAGTTGTTGTTTATTTGAAAGGAACAACTGTCGTTCCTTTCACGTGACTACTATTCCTTTGAGCGTAGTTGCTATTCATTTGAAAGGAACAACTACCGTTCCTTTCGCATGACTACTGTTTCTTTGAAGGTAGTTTCTATTCATTTGAAAGGAACAGCTGTAGTTCCCTTTACGATTGTTGTTCCTTTATAGGTGTTTCATCTCTGGAGGTTGGGTATTGAAAACAGAAGGTAAGAACCTACGTAGGCAACAAGTAAAATGCGTGTGCCAGCGCCTACCTTTGGTTGATGCATAGAGGTTGATTTTAGGACATATTTAGAGCCCAACACCACCATCGATGCAACCTCATGTAGTTGGGGTGCCACGAACCTGGGTCCAACTCTTCCAGCATTTGGTGAATGTCGTTGTTCACTATGGTAGGGCCAACAGGCCCCACCCTTAGCTAGGTTGGACTACTTACATGTCGAGGGCACTTTTTGTATATTTTTGAGGGCATAAGCCCCGTGACTCTTATTGGACATATTTTTTAGGTGCTTGTGCCCACCCATGTACTCTGATATTTTTGATATATATATGTGTATTTACATATTTTTACATCTTATGGATTACATCTATTTTACAAATGTATTCACATGTGTGTGTGTGTTGTTTCTTACATGTGTGCAATATGACAATCTAATACATGATTAGATAGAGTATTTGTGATTTGATTCAATCTCCTAGGAACATGGATATACGTAATGTAATCAAAGATTCATTCTAAGAGATGTACCCTAAGGAACCATTGGTGTAGAGTAGGATCATAAACGTGGTAAACCCCATTTAACTGGGACACAACCAGCTGAGAATCTAAGTAGACCCAGAGGTGAGAGATACCATGCGACAAAGAGTCACAAAGCAACTCTAAGACTGCACTGTATTCGACGACATTGTTTGTGGCGTCACTTAAAAATATACCTCCTGAAGATAACAACTGGCCCTGAGGTGTGAAAATCACCCTACGGAAGAAAGCCTCCGAGTGTGCCAGCTAGTGCCATCTATAAACCCAACGAACACCTCTGATTCACTTGACATCTTCCACAGTGAAAAATATGACATAAAAAATGACACATTCATAAAACGAAAAGACAAAAAACTAAAAGAAAAAATGTATAAGAACTATACATATGTAAAAGAAGTCACCCAAGGCGACCCACCTAGGAGTAATACTTCTTGAGGTAGAGCCCATTTCTAGGCTCCGCAAAAACATTTCCTTTAAATTCCACCAGACGATAAGCACCCTTCTTTAGAACCTCCTTCACGATGAAAGGTCCGAACCACATGGGTTTGAAATTTCCTACCCCTAGGGGATCCTTATCTTGGTCATAGACAAGGAGAAGGTCGCCTTCAGAGAAAATCCGAGGATGGATGAATCGATCATTTGACACTTGAATTTTTGTTTGCGAGCCTCATTAGCGAAGTCTGCATCCTGACGCTGCTCAAGATATAATAAACGCTCTTCAAGCAGTGACGTGTCTGGCAATAACTGTACTGCCAACTTTAGAGAGGGGATGTGGCACTCTATAGGAAATACTACTTCTAGCTTGTAAATGAGTTGAAAAGGTGAGAAACTGGTTGCAGTCTTAACAGACGTTTGGTAGGCCCATAATTCCAAGTAAAACCTCAAATGCCTATTTGACTTGGACGAATTGATCGTTTGTTGTAGAATAGTCTTAATGGATTTATTCATAGCTTCCACCTGACCATTCTCTTGTGGGTAGTAGGGTGATGAATGTTCTTGTCTCAACCCAAGATTTGAATTTAACTCAGACATCATTTTATTCTGAAAGTGACTTCCATGGTCAATGACAATCTCTCTCAGGATGTCGAACCTTGCTATTATCTGGTTAAACAAAAAGAGAGCAGCTGTATCGCCATCATATTTAAATTTTGGCATAGCCTCGACCCACTTCATGAAGTAGTCTACTGCTACAATGATATAACGGTTCCCCCTTGATGAAGGGGGGGTTCATGTAGTGTAATCAATCCCCCACTTGGTGAAGGGACTAACTGTGATGATGGGAAACATGGGAGCAGGGTGTGTCCTCATCTTCCGAGAGAAGATCTGACACGGGTGGCACTTCTTGACCAATTCAACACAATATTTAATTAATGTCGGCCAAAAGTAACCAGCTCATAGAATCTTTTGGGTTATTTCCAACCTAGGCAGATGACCGCCACATGCTCCAGTGTGGCAATCATTAAGCATGATTTCCACTTCTCCATGAGTGAGACACCGACGAAGGATGCAATATAAACCTCGACGATACAAAGTGTCCTCGAGTATGATATAGTTCTTGGCCTGATGGTGTATACGACATTTCTCATCACGAGAAGCAGAGGTGGGGCACTTCAAAGTCTGAAGATAGACTAGTATATCTCTGTACCAAGGGTCCTAAGATGCGATCAAAAACATGTATCCTTTGATAGGCGACTCTTTGGGTATAACATCATCTGATTCGACCAAAAGTTCCGAGATGAGTTCCGCAAATACCAACGAATTTTTTGATTTCTCCAAAACAAAATCCAAGTCGAATTCCTGGAGGATAACTATCCATATATTGATCTTTCTGTCGATTACACATCGTGTCAACACGTATTGAAACAGATTCACAATGACAATGACGGTGGTCTTGCGGAACAAGATGTAATGATGGAACTGCTGGATAGCATGAACTGCTGCCAATGCAAGTTTTTCAATGTGGGAATAGTTGAGTTCTAGTCCAACCAGGCCTCGACTCAGGTAATAAATTACGTATTCTGAGAGCAAATCATCCTCCTGAACTAAGACCATACCGATGGTCGACTCTGTAGTGGCCAAGTACAATAAGAAATCTTTATTATAATTGGTTGGCTGAAGCAGAGGGGTAGATGTGAGGGCTCATTTCAATGCTTTGAAAGAGCACTGAGTGGCTTCGTCCCAATGAAAAGGAATGCCCTTCTATAGTAAACGCATGAAACCCTTTGTGATCTCGGCATAGTTTGCAATGAAACGTCGTAAAAAAATTGATTTTAAACTCTAAAGCTGAGGGATTGTGCATGAGGGAGGGAACTGAACTATCACCTCAACCTTTAGAGGATCAACCATGATCCCTATTGTCAAAAATACGAAACCAAATAGATGACCCGATGTTATGCAAAAACTACATTTGTTTGGATTCAAGCGAATCTGGTGGTAGCGACATTGTTCAAAGATAAGTCAGAGGCATGCAGGATGATCATCTCTCTTACGATATCATGATGCTAAATCATCAAGATAAGCCTCAACTATGTGTTTGAGGTCATTGAAAGAAAAAGACATGGCCCGCTGAAAATTTGCTACAACATTTTTCAGACCAAAAGGCGTCTTCCAATAAGAGAATGTACCCCATGGAAAAATGAAAGTGATTTTGTGTTGGTCTTTGGGTTTGATCTGTATCTGATTATATCCCAAAAAACCATCCATGAAAGAAAAGGCCTCATAATCGGTGCATTCATAGACTAACTGGTTAATAAATGGCGTGGGGAAATTATCCTTTGGATAGGCCTTGTTCAAATCACGGAAGTATGTACATACACTAAATGTATCCTATTTTTTGTTGATTGGCATGGGATTTGAAACACATTGAGTCAATTAGAAGGGGTAGAAGAAACCATCTTTAAGTAGTTTCTCTACCTCAGCCTTAATAGCTGCTGCTTTCTTTGGATTAACCGAATGAAGATTCTACTGGACCGGCTTGGCATCAGGATATGTCGTGATTTCATGTTCAACGATTCTTGGATCTATGCCTAGCATTTCCTTGTAAGACCAGGAAAACACGTCATGGAATTATTTAAATAAATCCTTGTAGATTTGAATCTCCTCGGGGGAGCATTCTGCTCCGATGAAGACATTCTCCACTACACTAGGGGTTCTAGAGATATCAATAGGTATCATTTTATCGATGGTTGCCATATTTCCTTCAGCGTAAAAAATGTGCGAAGCCAAAGGATTGATAGGACAAGCCCTATCTCCAGTCATAGTCAAAGTGAATTATCCTGCTTCAATTCTTCTTAACTTTGGGAGGAACTAAGATCTGTGATGGGGATCATCCCAGGGTCTGTCCGGACTAGTCATTACCTCAATAATCACCTCGTCTGAGGGAAAGACCAAATATAAAGAATCACTATCAATGAGGAAACCTTGAGCCCAAATAGGCTCAAGAATCAGATCTAACTCCTGTTCGGTAGTTGGATTAGGGTCAACAGAAGCTTGCTGGACTATAGAGTACGCAACTTCTACTACGGACAAATCCATGGCCATGCCATGGTGCCCTGGCCCTTCCATCATAGATGATGGGGAAGGAAGAGTCCATGGATCATTAAAGTAATTCATGCAAAATGACGATATTTGAAATATTTAAGCCCTATGTTAGACATTTCTGGTCGGAGGCAAGTAATCAAAACTACCCATCAAAGGTGGGAACAAACCAAACCCTACATTGACGATGCTAGGTTGAGGGCTATCAATTGTCGGGACCGTGGATACCCCCGATGAAGGGCCAAGACGGGAGAAGGATAATTGATCAATGGAAACGATCTGACCCTCATGTGGAAAAAAATGACCTGGAAAACTGTCACGACCACTGCTTGCATAGCATAGGTCCAACTCCTTCCTAACAAGAGATTGTAGTCGAGAGATGCATCGACCACTTCAACCTCGACGCACACGGTATTCCCCCATAACTGCACAGGTAAAGAGGGGATGATTCCATATGGTCGGAATGAATGACCGTTGAAAGCGGTAAGAAGAGTAGGTGACGGAGACAAAACGGGTTGGCCAATGGCCTTCCAACACGCCAAAGACATTACGCATGTCAAGGCACCCTCATCAACCACCATGCAAAAAATGTTGTAGGTAAAAGTTTTCATGGTGTAAGCCACTACTATCTGAAACACCATGTGGTAAGGAAGACGAGGTTTTAAGTCAGTCGTATCAAGCATGTTCTTTCCTGGATTACAAGTCTCAGCAGATCCTAAGGTAGCTAACATATCCTTTCTCTGGGAAGGGTATCTTTGGAGGACTTCCGAAGCAGACATTGCACAAGGGGTTTGAGACAAATCCTCCACCAGAGAGTAGTTCTGGGCGTCCCTTGTGTTTGGGTTGTGGGAGTCTTTCTTGAATGCACCTTTGGGGATGTGTGTCATTGTTTTTCCTAATGTCTTCTCAATCTAGAGAGGAAGATATGGGTTTTTGACTTCTTTACCCTTCTCATAGGTGTTTGGAATTCTGTAGTCGCATGTCCTAGTTGTTATATCAACGCTACCTTTCATCATATACACATTCGTGGACGAAGGATTAATCAAAGATGGAGGGGGTCCCTGATTGGCCCCTTCTGTGCTCGAAGAGGCTTGAGTTAAATTTTTCCCATGTGGAGATGGATTCCTTAACATGGCAGGCTGCTGCTGTGCCAATAAATTTTGGGCCTCTGCAAGCCGAGGGCACTGGTGAGTCGGATGGTCTTCCATGCAAAGATTACACAGATACTTCGACTTCTTCTTTTCCATGTTACCTCCACCAACATTATTGGTAGGTTTCTTATCCCCCTTACCCTTCTTTCTCTATTTCTTCTTTTCATTAGGTTGTTGGGTGGCCTTCGGGTTTGTCGATTGCACACTATGTACCCCCGACGTTAGAGTAGGGGGAGTAGCCAAATCAGTGGAGTGGATGGCCGATGTCTACTGTATTGACAATTGCTGCAATTGATTCGAAAGTTGATCAATAGGCTTTGTTTGTGCTAAACCAAAAATACCAGTGGCATGTGGTCCAAATATCTATATGGTCTTGTCAAGTATCGACCGTGGTGCATTTGGAAAAACTTCATAAAGTAAACCAGACTGAGAGTAAATTAGCTCTAGCTATTGATCTCTCATTATCGCTTCTTCTTCTGAAAAGACCCCCGAGGTTGCGACGTATTTAGATGACTAGGGTACCAAATATTTAAGGAAACATTCAAGCAGGAATGCTAGTGGGAATGGTACTTTTATCAAACTCTTTCAACTTCTCCATTCTCGGATGTGATCAGAGATATGGTCCACTTTTATCTGATCAAAGTTGGCCAAAAATTAGGTGCCGATGTCATATTTCACAGGTAATTGGAAATGGTTTAAGAAATCCATTTCCAATTCACCGAAGGAAGAGTATCTTGAGTAGTCAAGCTCGATGTACCATTTCGCAACACTCTCGATCAGAGCGCATTGAAACAAATGCAACTAGATGGAGTCGTCTCTCAATGAGTTGGACGAGCACCATAAATGGAAGGTAGTCACATGATTGCCTGGATATTCGTTAAGCTTAGCCTCAAACTTTGGAATGTCCGAAGGCAACTTGGTCAGCATAGGAGGCCAATGCAGATCATGATAGATGGGGTCATTTAATAAACTTGTCAAGTCTGGAAAGTGCAGAGTTTCCAGAAACGATAATTTGGGTTGTTGATTATAACCAGGGAAAAAGGAGCCTAGAGTTTGGCTGGCACCAGTTTGCCAGGAAAATTTAGGTTGCTGTCCAGGGTTCTAGTAATAACCATGGTTGTGACCAACATATGGATTCTATGCTTGTTGAGATGTCATTGGATGACTCCCATAATAGGACGTAAAGAGATGGGCTTGCGTCGCATTCCAAGGATTTTGGGAAGGGTTTCCCCTTGCCGATATGATGGGTATAGGTCCTGAGGCTTTCCCAAAGTTCCACTGGATATGGAAGGGGTTTCCCCCGGTCGACATCCATGACAAGGGAACTAATCCTTGCCATAGATTCCAAAGTCCTTGTGAGGAAGGAATTCATAAGTTTTCACCCTGTGCAGGAATAATACTCTGCATAGGATTTTTTTGTCCATAACTGGGGTTGCCCCCAACCGAGATGAAAGATGATGAGAATGCATTGTTACCAAATGCACCGAACAAAGAGAATGGTGTCAAACATATCGACATGCTATAATAAGGAAGTCCTTGACTACCTGCTCCAAACGAACTGTAGTTTGCGTTCGACCCGATAGAGTGCTAGTGAGCACTGCCGAGCGAAGGGGATGAAGGAGGTATATGACCCCATCTGTAAGGGAAAGCATTATAGGGAGTGGAAATGCCCCCCATGGATCCTTGCAGAGGAGCATTCAAGCTCCCTGCCCCTAGACCTAAAGTCTATAGAGTGGAGTAGGAAAGAACAGAATTCATATTGAAGCCAGGCATCCCATATGAAAACAGAGGGCCTATTGCACTTTGGGTGAAAGGAGAAGTGATCTCCACCATAGAAAGAATCAAACCAGTACCTGAGGTAGGGGTGGGTCGAGACCATGGTGATCCAGACTAATGATGGTTGGTTAGGAGGTGGAAAACCCCCTGTGGTGATAGTCGTAGAGGGAGTATGAGAATTTCCTGAAGAAGTAGCAACATTTGTCTCCATCACTTCTTGTGACACTACCTGACACTCGTAAGGTTTAACCTGTATGATAATGGGCATCGATAGATCAGTGATCGGAGAGTTATACAGACCAAGAGCTTCCGCTCCAAGGTCAGAAATGGTTGGTTCCTCGAGAATCAAATTTTCTCCTCTTGGAGATAGGCCAGGCTCAGTTTCCTATGGCCCAGCCACCTCAAAAGACCCTTGTTGGTCTAGTATTCCCCTTAGCAGTGGCAGGGGTGGCTCCAGATTAACCAGCGATGGGACAAGAATCCTTCGCGACCGATAGAGTTCCTGATCCTCCACTGTGTGAGAATATCAATGACACACTAGGGATTTCTATTAACTATTTAAAGACTAGCACACACTAGAAAAATCTCCTATGAGATAAGACAAGCAGATCACTAGCTAGTTGGAAGAACAGTTACACTAGCCAACACTATAGAAACTTACCAGTGAAAGTGCAACTTGAATACATAAGCGCCCTCTAGATATACTCTGCAAAGTGTGGCCCGATGTTTTCCCTAGGTACCTTGGTATACCCCCACAGTCACTTGTGTAAGTCACTAAGATAAAGGGAACTAGGTTGCCAGTGCGTGAACAATCACCAGGTGGTACAGTCGACAATCAGGTGGAACGAAATGAGAGGGGTATCAAGCCCAAAACCTATCAAGGGTATCAAAAGCAAGTGTTCAAAAAGATGACTGAGGACCTCAAATGAATTCGAGACCCATGATGCTCTGTGGCAAATGCGATCAATGAAATCCCAAGATAATCCCTCTATATGCATTCCCCACTACGCTTGGTCCGACTTTGGAGGGGTTATCTCCGCTACCTTTCTTCATGCGACCTCATGTTTATCCCCTGTGTTAGAGGGGGGTCCTAGATAAATTTCATGATTACTAGAATTTCAAGCACTCCCTAGCACATACTCTTATGTTTGTTTTTGTAGCCTTGAAGAGTTTCCTCTCCAATCCTAAATCAAGGCTCTAGCCTAGACTGAATTGATGGAACCTACAAACACAAAGTCTAATAACTTTTAATTAAGCATTAATTTTAGTGGCTGTCTTAAGTCAAAAGGAACGAAAGTGAAACCAGTGATGTTATTTAAGAGATGAAAGAGAAGAGCATAAGATGATACTGGAAAAAAACTACTCCTTCTTCACAAATAAAGATTTTCCAAATTAAAACTCTTTCACCAAACTTTTCGTAACTACTTTTCTCAGATCTTTGAAAAGAAAAAATTAAAACAAGATTTCGCTCGAATACAAGCTACTTAATGTCCTAAGCACTCAAGTAAAGAACTTAAGAAAACTTTATTTTTCCTTGGTAAATGAAGCAACTAACCTAAACTACTTTACCAAACAAAGAAATGAAAGATTTTTTTTTTATTGTTTTATGCTTCAAAATAAGAAATTTGAAAACAAATTCTTTTTTTTTTCTTCTAAAGCAAAAAAGGGAAAAATGATGGCAAGTCAAGACCAAGAAATGAATTCAGGCCCAATCATGGATCGCAGGGAGTCATTGACAATACCAAACAGGCAGATCAAAATAGACTCACAAACTTGTCTAAATATCCTATTAAAGAAAACATAAGAAGTCTTTGATAAAAAGAAAGCTATGCTAAGGTCAGACCTAGGCTACAGACTGCTTTAACAGAGACCAGAGCTAGATCAAGAAAACATTTGAGAAGTGTGACTTCTGACAGCGAAGAGGATGACTACCTCTTCTAAGAAAAATTTTCTCAACACAGGCACACTACTGACACTTCAACAGCCTGCGTATGTACACGGGCTGTCCAAAGGTAGGGCATGTATGTACGCATGCAGGCCCAATACATGCCATGTACACCTATGAAAATTCTCAAAAAAATGAAAACCAACAGTCAAACATAGGCAAGGAGTACTGGTATGGAAGACTAGAATCCATTAAAGACACAAAAGCTTATAGAAACTCAAAAACAATGAGTAAACTAATTCAAAAAGACCCAAAAGAAATATCCCCAAAGACCCTAGAGGTTTCCCTTGTACAGTCGCCAATTCTGCAAAAGTGCAGGCAGAGCTAACCATCTAAAGTCTCCCACTTTTTATCAACTATCCTGTCATTACCCTACAATCATACATAAAATACAAAGTATAGGGATCCGGTAGGCATACCTTGAACTCCACGTCCGATGCCGATCCCTTTGCACTCGATTGCTTCCTGACTGCAAGTCTCCTCCCAAGGCTGGCCTACATTCACCAAAAGACAAACAAGAAACTACAAGCATAAATTATACATATGGATTAGTGGGTTAGACATCATAATCAAGAAATATAAACAAATCACAAAGACTGAAGACATCATTTGGCGGGACGAAAAAAGTACTTCTTTATATTAATCTCACAAAAGTCATTTACAACATGAGACTGACACTGCTCCTTGAACTCGGTGCTGGGCTCCTCTTCACCATGCACCAAATGCTTCCATGTATTCTTCTACTCTTCAGTTCTCTCTAGGGAAATGGAAAGGATTTGCAAAGGAATAAGAAAGAATTCTGGCTCAAACTCACAATGTGGTTGCAAAATATTGGGGCAAAGGGGGAATATTGAAATGGGAATATTTTCTATGCTCTCATGCTTATTCTTGGAATGGGGCCCCAACACCTTCATTTATAGGCCAAAAGAGATAGTCACAGTTTGGGTGACTGGCTATGGGCGGTCAACTGATTAATTAATGGACTGAAAACCCGTATCTCTTTTCAATTTTCATTTTTCGTGATTTTTTGTGAGTGTACGTGGGTTGTAGTGGTGTAGCAAGCATGTGTACATGGGAAGTAGTGGTGCAGGGCATGTACACCTTCAATTTTTTTTTTTAGAAGAGTTGTTTAGTGATGGCTTGGCAAAGATAACAAGTAAGGTGGCTTGATTCCAAGTGTGCATGTATGGTGCAATTTAGGGTTATAACAATACCATTTTCTGCTATAATCTACATGCTGGAAAAAGGGTTAAACTCATGCCAGTAGATGTTCTTCTGGACCAATTTTAATGAGTGTGAAGGTCACTCGATGATCTTTTCAATTTTAGGGATCCTGAAAAGAGCTTAAATATGGACTCCGAGGGGGGGGGGGGTTCCTTTTTCGTAAGTAATCTCCAAGGCCCGAAAAAGGTGATAAACCAAAACCAAGGAGAATGTTCCTTTTTCGAAGATTTAGTCCCTTAGGCTCGAAAAAGGGTTAAACGTATGCCTGAGAATACTCTTCTAGCGAACTAAGGTTCCTAGAGCATATGTTAAGGTCCTAACCCGCACATAGGTAATGTATTCGGATGTAACAAAGGTCAATATTAATAAGACCTTTCAATAAAATAGAATAAGGCAGATGTAAGAAGACCTAATAGAAGCTTCCGCTTCTAGAAGGATCTTCCTCTAGATGCTTCTTTTTAGTATAAATAGGAGTCGAGGGTATGAGAACCCTAGCTTGGATATTATTGTAACAGAGCGCTGCTCG
>JASDQU010738661.1:256098-285648 GCA_032191745.1 Picea mariana
CCTGTGAACATTGCTATCTGAATCAAGTGCTATTTCTGTTCAAGTGCTATTTCTGTTGCTATTTCGTATATCATTTATGTGTATTGTGAAGATTATGCTGGATATTTTACTGTTATTCTGTTATTTCTAGCATTTCATTCCTGTTCTGCATATTTTATATATCTGGTATCTTTCAGCATACCTTTATTTGCAAAATTATCCATATGGACCGAAAAAGGGGTAAACTACCACCAGACAGATGTGCCTTCAAGTTTGAGTTTGGCGAGCATGAAGGACAACAATATCGCTCGGAAATATTTTCATTTTTAGAGAGTCTGAAAATGGATTAAAGATGTAATATCCCTAGGCCGAACCCAATTGTAATGTAAATGAAAATGTACTTAAGATGGTGCACATTTCTGATACCGTGCACAACAACTTGAGTGCGCGCGATTTTGAGGCCAGGGAAACTTTTGTGTATATGTTGCATTTTATAGGTTGGTGAGCCAGTTATGTTTTGATTAGGCCAGAGAGCCTAGATGTTAAAGGCTAGTGCACCTATTTTTGTATATGTCTCATAATTAATATAAAATATATCACTGCACACAGACTGACCATGATAAAAGAGTAAGGGGGACTAAACTCTACTAGTTAGGGAAAGGGAGGGGCCTAAAATTTAAGGAAAAGGGCTAAGCTAGGGAGCTTAATCCAAAAAGGAATATTATATTAATATTTCTTAAATCATAAAGTATTGATAATTATTTTATCTTAAGTTCTAAAGTTGGGGACAAGTGGGCCAAAGTAGCTCCCAACATGACAAGTGTCAAGATGGGAACATGCATACATATTTTTTGGGACTTAGTTCATTTTCCATCATTTCTCTCCATCATTCAATCATCCAGTCAATCATCCCTGAGAATACACACACCCATTTAACTATCATTTGTATCTTCATGAGATTACCTGAACCTGTATCCATAGCCTTTTTGGGTTGGTGTATCTGGTTATCTTGGGAGCTGGATTGAAGAAGCGAGTTGTTAGGCCCATGGGATATTGAAGAGGCAGGTTGTGAGGCCTGTGAGAAATTGTCTGGGTGAGAGAATTGTTGGGAATTGATTTCCTGAAGGTGCTAAAATGCAGTTACAGTACTCTGATACTTCCTGTCCAGCCTGTTGCTGAAGCCCGGAAAGGAAGTGGGGTAGCCGAAGGACTGTTGAGCAGAGAAGGGGCACACTTCCTGGGTGGGACATGCATGTGGGGAATGAGGGACTTTAGGTTGTTAGTTTGATTTGGCACTTAATATAGAGTCTTTCCTGTTGTCTATGAGCCTTTAGCCTGGTTAGGAATCCCTTTACCTGGGTGGATTTTAGTCCCAACTCGGGGGCGACTCACTATTGAGCATGATGAATAGTGTGGTCTAAGGATGGGAAGTTCATGGAAGGTCTGCATGTAGTTGGTGATATTATTACCAAGATAAGTTTCAACTATTTGATAAATTTACATGTTGCATTGTTATTTACATGCTTATTTTTATGCGTTATCATATGTGTGGTTATAACGGTGTTTATTTTTATGGGTATTTCCTGTATATGCTGCATGTATATGTTGAATGTTATTTCAGTGTGAATCCATTCAATTATAGATGTATTTGTATGTTTACATTATATATATATATATATATATATATATATATATATATATNNGTTTCTGCAAGAGCTCTGTGTGTGTATATTTTAATTGATGTAGTTCGAAAAATTTATGTGGCATAGCTTGGTGGGATGATGGGTATGTTACAATATGTTCCCGTAGAGACAGAACGGTAAGATTTCTCTGGCATAGCGTGGCCTGACATGGATGGCTGAGGATGTTACAAAATAAGACTCCGGGGGGATACTTTTCTCAGTTAATCCAGACAAGATCGAAAAGAATAAATATAGTTTCCTTGGATGTTGCTTTTGAATCTCAAAGCATGCTCATTTGGGAGTCCCAAGGGTAAGGCCTAGAATGATGGTGCATAAAAGAAATGAATATTTATCTCATAATCATTACAGGACTAACCAGGACTCCCAAGCCTATAGTCATTACTGACAACATGGACGCCAAAATGCAACAAGGATCTACTTAGGGCATCCATGTAAAGGTAGGCTCTACCACCTAGTTACAACCCTTCTAGAGCAGCAATGAAGGTTATGTGTCACACTCCGATGAGGTCTATCCTATGGAAAAGAGAAAAAGACAAAAAGATGCAGAAAGTGGAAATGAAATCCTAACTTATATGCAAAAAGTTGGAAAAAATGACTTTTTCCAAAGGATACCCAAAAAGTGACCCATCTCAAAAATTACCAAACCAAAAGAAAAATAGTACTAGAATGACCAATAATAAAATCAGAAGTGGAGTCAAGTGATCACCAAACCAGGAAAAACGACAAAGGGGGTCAAAAGGGAGAAAAAAGGGCCAAACCATTCTATAAATAGAAGTTGCCAACTCATTTTTACCATTGCAATTTGAAAATCAACAAAAAGGTGAAAACACCCCTTTGTTAAAAGAGTAGATTTCGAGAGCTTCAGTGGAGGAAACAACCTTCTGTTTGGACCAAGTAAGTACAAATCACTCATACTTGCAATTTAATTCATTTTTTATGCTTTAATTTTATGTTTTGAGGGGGAACTCTCTTGTAAAAAGAGTGGCCTTGCATGTACACGGGCTGTCCAAGGCCAACCCACATATGTACTCAGGAAGGAAACCACCATCCCACGTACATACATGACTGTGTACAAAACAACTCACATACACCTTTGTAGACCTTGAAAAAATTAAAAGGCAAGTACTAACTCTCCTCCATTGTTTCATGAAACATGATGTATGTTCACTGGAGGGAGAGAGCATGTAGATATTGATGTTTTGGTCAAAGAGGACCCTATAGCCATTGTTGCATTGAAAAAATGTGGGATATGGAAGTTCTTCCAGTGTTCATTCATGAGGGCACAACCTAGGCTACTCAATTCTCTTGTGGAGTCTTGGCATCCAGATGCAGAGGCATTTTTGATAGAGTATCAATCACTGACCCCAACCACATAGGACATATACTTCTTGACTGGCCTCTATTTCCTCCAGGGCCTTTCAACATCAAGGATTACACTCGAATGTATTGTGAGGCCGAAACTAAGAAGGTAGGTTCTCAGGTGCTAATCCAAAATATCACCAACCTATCTCCATGTGTGATCTTAATATTGATCAGGCGGATTACTGGATCCACAACCCTTCACCAGGCCTCCCAAGAACACATGCATTATGCCCTTTAGTCTTTGGAGGGAAACATTTTTGACTAGAGTATGACCATGCTGATATGCGTGAAGAGACAACTTACAGAGTGTCATCGATGTATTAACAAGAAATTCAGGTTCGGTACCATTTTGTGCTCCTTCTTCTTTGAGAGGGTGCCCAATCTTAGTCCTAGAGAGACGGTATAGGGGCATGTAGTCTCCTTCCCAGTAGTGACCAGGTGGGTAGCGTTGCTGCCTCAACAGGGTGGAGGGAGGACCATATAGGCCTTCGATGACAAATTCTTTGACTGGTGGGCATGCCAGATCATGGTGATCAAGGATTACCCATATGCCGGGATCAACTTCATCAGAGACCTGGACATGCCTATACTTCCTGGCGAGGAGCGAGGTGAGATAGGTAACATACTTTTTAAAGTTTATTTAATCTTTTAATTTTTGTATATATCCTTGTTGTGTCTGTTTCATCACTTGGGTGAGAAAAAAAAGGGCACTTACAAGTCTAGTTGGGCCTGCTAGACAAGACAGAGGTTAGTGCATGAGTTAGATAATCCAAGAACATGAAATATACAAGGAAATAAACTAAAAACAACTAAGGAAATAAAACTACAATGCATAAGAAAATTTGAACCAAAATCAATCAACCAAATGACCAAGATTATGCCACCAATGGATAACTATATTAGTTGTAAAAAAACATAGAGAAAGGAGGACTTATGGATCCCCTCTTCCTCCTTGGGAGGGCTCTTGAGTTACCTATTTGAGAGCTCTTCTTACAATGATGAACTAGAAAGAAAATGGTGAAGAAATCCAAGCATATTCCCTCAAGAGGTGAGTGGAATGGCCTATTGGAATGTTGCTAGAATGCTCCAAGAATAAAAGAGGATCCTTGAAGGAGGATTGTGGAAGCATAAAAATACTATGAGATTCTTAAATTCTTAGTTCACTCATGGCCTCCATTTATAGCATGTCTTTGAGGCAATATCCAACTGGTTCTTAGTGTGGACAAGGGGCCCTTTATGACACCCTTAAGTCTTTGACTAGCCCCTCATTCGGATTCAGCTCGGATTTGAGGGTCAAATCAAGTTGGGAGTTGGTCCATAAGTGGGTGAGGGTCCGACAAGAACCATAAATGCAGAGTTCACAGGAGTGCATGGCTTTTCTCATAAAAAGTCGCGCATATGGCGCATTGTGCGCTCTATGGGTTTCTTTGGCCCACGCAATGTGTGCGCGCTTCCTTTAGTGATTCAACGAATGTCAATGTTTGTCCAGTTGTATAGTTTTTGCCTATTAGAAATGCATTTTTGGTGTTGCAGGTGAAATAATAGGTGTTTGGAGATGCTGTATTTTTGTAACCATTTGCATGCAATTTTGAGGATGAAATTTCAGTGATAACAAATGTCCTTTGATGTGTGAGGTTAGGAGCATACGTATAGCCAAAATACATCAATGTTTCTTCTACTGAGAGTACCATTGTAATGAAGAGTGCTAATAAGAACTGCAAGAGCGATCCTATCGGAGGGAGAGGGGAAACTATGGGACTCAATTCTATCTCTAGGGAGAGAAAAGAAAATCTGTATAAAAACGAGGTGGGCATGCCCCATGCTCATGTCATGTAACTCAAAAAATGTAAGACAATAACTGAAGTTGTATGCTGATGTAGATCACTGCATCACCCTCCGAGATGATTTGATAATGGCAAATGACAATTCTAATGGTGAACATACTCTTAAAAGAGGAAAGGACGCTTATAATAAGTGTCGATGACTCATAGGCATTGATGGCCTAACAAATTCAGAGGTCTTCGGCTGGTATAAAGAAACTGCAATAGTCGCATAGTAAGACCCACCATAGCATGAGATGTTGCTGAAGTCAAATGTTATCGGGCTCAATGACATCAGAGAGAAATGATGGTTCTCTCTGTGCCATTTGAGACTCCTCATTGTAAAGGGAATGAGAGTCAAGATACTGTCTCCCTTCTGGAAATTGTGCTAATGTCGACAGACAGGGAGACATGACTCCAAGAAGCAAAGGGATTCATGAAATCTGTGGAAATAATATCAAGAACTGATAGGGAACATGGACGAAGTTAAGAGGCGGTGAGACTCAAGAGTTCACTTGGTTGGGGGTATGTTTGAAGGATGAGTGGCATCAACTGTAAAAACTGTATCTAGTGTCAGGGGGATGACTAGACATGGGGTTAAATTGTGCCAGAAGCATGACAAAGTAGACAAAATCAAGGACTATGGGATACTCGTGGTTTTTATGGACAATGTAAACATGAGTAGAGGATAGTGAATACCCCAACCAAGGGCGACATGGGTTGCATTTCTAGAAAAATAAGGTCATCAAGGGTGAAGAAAAAAAGTTAAGTAAAGGCTGGAAACATATATAGAAACAAAAATGGGTGCCCCAGTGCAAGATATCTTGGCCTGTGAGGAAGCAAGTTGTGTGGAGAATTGGTGGAGGGTGGGGGCCCCATGGGTGGGTTTTTGTATGAGGTAAATGAATGGAGGAAAATATGCATATGGGAAAACTAATAGTGGATGAAATGGAGTGTTAATGATACTACGGAGGCACATTCAAAAATAGAACCATGATGAGGTAACCGGGGAGTCCATTGGGAAATCTAGAAAAATGATGAGAAGGAGTATGTGGCTTATTCTCGGAGATGTGTAAGACTATTGTGACTCCCATCCCTAGGAGGTGAAAACAACATGAGTGTAAAAGTACCAAGGGAAACTATGAATGGGACAACTCATGTGGGGGAGAGTGCTACCGGGTGACAGTACCAAAATGCAACAGAGGTGAAAATACTGTAGAGCCGGATGTAGGGACCCTAAAGGTGAATGACAGAGGGTGTGACTAGGAAATGAAATTGGTATTAAGAGGGAATGATTACATGCTAGTGTCGAACATATACCTAAAGGGGATGCGTTGGTTGTGATGAATGAGTACCTGCACACATTAAAACTGAATACCCAACATGAACAATATATGATGATAAAGAACATATAAACAGTATTTGATAATTTTGAACATGAGCATGCGTACCTAGACGTGATGTGAGAAGAAGGCTCCTATATATGGGTGGTGGGCCCACAATTCCACCTCATTTTCACTGACACGATTGGTGATCTGGCGAGAGTGTACTATAGTAGGGGAGGTTGTGGTAGTACTAGGTGTGCTTGGTGAAGTGACGAGCGATGTGGTTGCTCGAGGGATTTGGACCAGATTGCATAGTTCGAGAAGAGAAGGACATCTATTAGTGGGGTGTTCTTCTCTTTCACAAAGTGCGCAAGGAGGTTGAACTCAGGGAGTAAGGGGAGCGATAGAATCTTTCTTCTTTCGTCTGCCCCTAGTCATAACAGTAGTGTCAGTTGATGGGGGTGAGGGTGGTGTGGTTGAAGTTAGTACTGTAATATGAGATTCCCTCTGATTGGGGAGGGAGGGATGGTTGAGGAACCATCGCAGGTGGGTGTAGATACCATATTGGAATGGATATCACCATGTTGGGAAGGGTAAACATTGTGGCTACCTGAAAATATTGTACTCCCAGTGGAGGGTAGAAGAAGGGAATTTGAGTAATGTCTTGGGGGATTTTTTCCCAAACCGGTATTTTCCCCTAGGGAAGGGTGAAATTAGGGATAAGTGGTGTCATAGGGTTCTCAGGTAATTCCCGAGGTAGAATTTGTAACACTCCCCCGGCCATCATCCAACCCACTGGCTGGGTAGACACTACTTTGCGGAACAACATCATTTTATGCTTAATTAATAACATGAATTTAAAACAGGTTAAATACATTTAAACTCAAAGTCAGCAAAAAATTACTGCTGACATAAATAATCCATGGAATTAACATTAATTCATATGCACAGCAGAATACATGATAAATATAAATACACAGACATGCAAAACATAATTAAAACATCGTCTGGTACTTATCTTTGAAATGGTGGTAATTCCACCAACCACGTGCATGCCTTCCACGAACCTCCCAACATTAGACCACGCTGCTCATCAAGCTTAGTAGTGGGTCACCCCCGAGCTGGGACTAAGCTCCACCCCAAGGTAAGGAATCCTAGGCTAGGCTGTGGTTACAGGGAAAAAAACACAGAATGACTGGAAGGATTCTTCCCAGGATGCCATCTTACACCCACTACTCCCGGACTCTCATTCCCCACATGCCTGTTCTGCCTGGGAGTATACACCTTCACAAACATAGTCCATCGGTGCTACACCTCCCTCTTTGGTTCTTGGTAACAGGCCGGATTAGGAAGTCTCAGAGCCCGAAGCTGGTGTTGGGCACTCTCTAGAAGAAACCACTTCCCAACAAACTCTCTCACCTGGAGAGAGTTGTTCACAGGCCTGACAACCTGCCTCTTCCAACAAAAATCACCTCCCTCACTTCGAGAGAGGTTACACATAGGCTAAGCATGAAATCACACTAGCCAGTAAGCCACGCGTAGTCCAGCACTGTGTGGCCACAACAACCAACTGGGAAAATAGACACTGGATTCCCAAACAGGCTCAAAAATCATGAAATAGACTCATGATTTTGGTTTCGGGATTGCACAAGGTGTACAGAGATCCCATGCACAGGCTCAAATTGTTCAGGTAAGGAATGTACCGGCTTCCTTAAGAATCAATACAAACCTTTTCCCCAGTTTTAGAATTACATGAGGGTATCTTGTAGAGGTCAGATGGGACTCACATTCAGATGGTCGATGGTGGAATGGAGGAGGAACCCCCATCACGACTCAATTCAATAGTTTTTAACTGCATTCACTTGAGTCAACACTTGTCACCCATGAAACTGCATGTGTTCCATCAATATGCGTTCCTCCCCATTTGGAAGTCACTTTTCATTCCAAAAGAACTTAGGATAAAACATATATTTCACATGGTCTTTTTGGAATAATATTAAAATATTATTCCTAAGGACTTAAGCCCCTAGGCTCAACACTTAGCCCCTCTTCCTACCTTCCATCCCTTAATCCCTTGCCCACTCTGTGGAACCTTAGTCCCCCATCACTCATTCATCGTGGTCGGTCTGCACACAACGGTGTTTATATTTTTATTAATGTTCTACATGATTACATATACAAAAGCAGGCTCTTGGCCTTCAACACTTAGGCTCTCTGGCCTAACAATAACATAAGCCCACCGGATTATATAAACTTGGCTCACCAACCTATAAAACATAATTACAATTCATTTCAGAAACATGATTTACAACAGGGCTCAGCCTTGGGGACATTACAATCCCCCTCCCCTTATTTCTGCATTGTCCTTAGTGCAGCTTTACACTGCATCTGCAAGCTTTTCAAAATTTTCAAAAAGATGCGAGTACTCTATCCGCATAACATCTTCATGCTCCCATGTCGTGTCCTCAAGACTGTACCAGGTCCACTGGACCTTTACAAGCCCTATAGCTCGATTCCAGAGCTATTTGTTTTTCCTGTCCAATATGCGCACATGATGCACTTGCAGGACACCTTTTGGTTCCACCTGAATCACATTCCAATTGATAACATGATTAGCATCAGGTATATATTTCTTAAGAAATGAAACATGAAACACATTATGTACAATCATAGATGCATGTAATGCAAGCTTATATGCAATTGGCCCAATCCTTTCCAGGATTTCAAATGGCCCACAAAATTTGGCTGCCAACTTGGGACAACTTCCCAGCTTTAGGGAACTTCTGTTAGTTTTCACTTTCAGGAAAACATGTTCACCCACTTTGAATTCTCCGTGGGTTCTATTCTTATCAACATAACTTTTCTGCCTGTCCTGGGCAACTTTCAAATTCTATTTGATTTTTATCATTTGGTCCTCCATCTCCTTGAGCAACTCTGGCCCAACTACTGCTCTGTTAGTTGGATTATCCCAGCTCACTGGAGTGTTTCACTTTCTTCCATAAAGTGCTTCAAATGGGCTCATCTTCAACGATGCATGATACCCGTTATTGTAGGCGGATTCTACCAAATGCAGGTAGTCTTCCCATCTTGATGGTTTGTCCATCATGTACATTATTAGCATGTCCTCTATTACTCTATTCACCTTCTCTGTCTGTCCATCAAACTCAAGATGATACCCTGTACTAAAATTCAGATTCATTCTGAATCCTTTGAACAATCCTTTCCAGAAATTCGAGGTGAGTTTTGGGTCCCTATCAGACACAATCGTTTTAGGAATTCTGTGCAAGTGTGCCACTTCTTTTAAGAAGATATCAACAACATCTGCTGCCTTGTGAGTGGTTTTCAGTGGAATAAAATGGGCAGATTTTGTAATCTTGTCCACCACAACCATGATTGAATCATGCTTCTTGCTTGTTCTGGGCAATCCTGTAATAAAATCCATGGTCACCACTTCCCACTTCCATTCAGGAATGGGCAAAGGTTGCAGCAACCCTACTGGGTGCCTATGCTCAGCTTTAACTTTCTGGCACTCCATACATTTGGCGATGTATTCAATGATATCTCTCTTCATACCCGGCCAAAAGTAATGTCTTTTGACTGCTGCCACAGTCTTCTGATATCCAGGGTGTCCAACATAAGTCACGTTATGCATTTCTTTTAGAATCACAAGTTTCAATTCCTGTACATTGGGTATATACACTCTATTTTTATACATAAGTATTCCATCATCTCCCAAGATGTAATTTCCCTTTTTCTATGGTCTCTCGCTCTGTTGTAGCTTTGCTACCAAGTCTCTGTACTGCAAATCTACATTTGCAACTTCCAAAATTCTATCTTTAATATCAGTCCTGTACATGTTAATGGTTGTAGCATGTAATTCATGCACATTTCTGCTGAGTGCATCATCCACCTTGTTTTCCTTCCCTTTGATATGCTTGATATCAAAGTCATATTCACACAGAAATTCCAGCCACCTACTTTGTCTAGCGTTTAAGGTTGGCTGATCAAATAAGTATTTCAGACCATTATGGTCTATTCTGAGTTCAAACCTCCTTCCCATGAGGTCATTTCTCCATTTCCTCAGAGTGTGAACGATTGCTGTCAACTCCAAATCATGAGTGGCATAATTATTTTCATGCTCGTTCAGCTTCCTGGACTCATAACAGATTACAAATCCATTCTAGCTGAGAACTCCTCCCAACCCTTCCTTACATGCATCTGTGCACACCACAAAATCCATATTTGGATTTGTAATCCTCAAGATTGGAGCACTGGTTAACAACTACTTCAATCACTGGAAACTCTTCTCACACTCTTTAGTCCACTAAAACTTTTTCTCCTTCCTTTGCAAGGAAGTGATAGGGTGAGCTATCCTTGAGAACCCTACTATAAACCTTCTGTAATAGCCCGCTAGAACCATAAATGATCTAAATTCCACCACATTCCTTGGCGCTGACCATTCTCTGATGGCCTCAACCTTCTCAGGATCCACAATGATCCCTTCTTCTGAAAAAATGTGCCCCAAGTAATGGATCTGCCTTTGATAAAACGAGCATTTTCTCAACTTGGCATACAACTGGTGTTCTCTCAACACTTGCAGCACCATCCTCAAGTGTTTTTCATGCTCTGCTTCTGATTTGGAATACACCAAAATGTCATCCAGGAAGACTATGACAAACTTGTCTAGATAGTCCCTGAATACACCATTCATCAAGCACATAAAAACAACAGGTGCGTTTGACAGCCCAAACGGTACCACTTTGAACTCGCAATGACCATACCTTTTTCTAAAGGTAGTCTTGCTGATGTCTTCATCCTTTATTCTTACCTGGTGATATCCTGATCTGAGATCTATCTTCGAAAATATTTTTGCACCTTTCAACTGATCGAAAAGATCATCGATCCTAGGCAGAGGATACTTGTTCTTGACAGTTACTTTGTTCAACTGTCTAAAATCAATGCACAACCTCAACGTCCCATCCTTCTTCTTCACAAATAGGACTGGGGCACCCCAAGGTGACATGCTGGGGTGAATGTACCCCTTCTTTAGAATCTCTTCAAGCTGCAATTGTAACTCTTTCAGCTCTGGCGTACTCATTCTATAAGGAGCTTTCGACACTAGAGCTGCTCCAGGCATCAAATTTATAGAAAAATCGATGTCTCTCTTTGAAGGTAGTCCAGGTACCTCTTGAAATATGTCTTCAAACTCTGTAAGTACTTCATGGTATCCAATATTTGGGACTTTATCTCTAGATGCTTCTTCCACATAGGCTACAAATAATTGATAGCCTTTTCTATAGCACTTCTTCAGTTGCATTGCTGAGATTTCTCTAACCACCATAGCTCTGGGAATCCCTTGGACTATTTTCTGATTCCCTTCCTCATCTAGGCATGTAAACTTCTTTTTACGATAGTCCAGAAGGGCATGGTGCTGGTCCAACTAGTCCATCCCAATTAAGAAATCATAAGAGCCTAAAGGCAGAATATTCAATTCAGACTTAGTGCTCAATCCTTTCATGTCCACAGGACATGACTTAACCAACTCAATGACTTTCCTCTTGGTTCCTGTAGCCAACTGCACTAACCAAAACTTTTCATGTTTTCTTCTTGATGAATGCAAACTTTCCACCACCCTAGGATCTACATAACTATGGATAGCCTCTGAATCAATTAAAATAATAAATGGTCGGTTGTTAATCATACCTTCCGCTTCAATCATGTGCGATTGAAATTTAGCTTTCTTGTTGTCCAGGGCCGCATAGATCCTTGGCATTATATTGCCCATGTCCTCCACTGTTTCAGCTTGTTGAACATTATGGACAGTTCTTGCTTTGCCATTTTTATGGGGACAATATCTGTATTTGTGGTTCCCTTTACAACTCCACACTGAATGGGAATCTGTCTCTGCCTTTGTTCCCCCACTTCATCCATTCTCGACTCTCTAAATGATATATTTCCTTGAGAACTATTTCTGAAAAAGGGAGGTTTGTTTCCCTTCTACCTCTGTTCCTTCTTAAACTTCCTCTGGTCATCCCAAGCCTTTCGAAAGGTAGGATTTTCTCTTTGCTATTCATATAAGCATTTAACCCTTCTTATTGTTTCTTCCATAGTCTTAGGATCATCATACTGAATCTTGTCACCAATGGCAGGTGGCAGTCCACTCAGATACCTCTGAATCTTGACAGCCTCATCCTTGATGAATGGAACATACTTCAGTAGTTCCAAGAAACTTCATTCGTATTCATCAATGGTCATGCTGCCTAGCTTGAGTTCGAAGAACTCCTTCATCTTTCTATCATAGTATATTTTAGTTAGGTATTTCTTCTTGAAATACCTCTTGAACTCCTTCCAAGTGATATATTTCTCTCTAATGTGCTGCACCTGCACAAACTGATCCCACCACATGGATGCTTTTCCTTTTAGTTGATACATCACAATTATTCCTTCTGCATGAGAGGAATAATTCTGCAGTTGGAAATATTTCCTCATGCCAAGCAACCATGTTTCAGCATCTTCCTCCTTCTTATGTTCTCCATCAAATGTAGGAGGCTTAATCTTATTCATCTCCCCTTTCAATTCATCCATCCCAGATCTCCTGTGCTTTCGGGTATGGGATGGGCTTGAACCACTATGTGCCTCCCTACTAGAATTCTTTGGTGAGCGACGATGATGTTTTCTACTGCCCCTCAATCTTCTTCTCCTCTCAGGGGTCCTGACATTTCTTGATCTTCTTTTCCTCTCAGGGGTCCTGCAACTCTCTGTCTTGCTTGAGTCACTCCCCTTCTCCAATTTACTTTCTATTATTTCCAAGCTCTTCAACATTTTAAAGTTGAATTCACCCTGCTGATCCCTGACTCTCATGAGCTTTCGGCTATCAGCTTGGTGAGCCTGGGCATCTTTCTGCAATCTTTCAATGAGTTTCATCATATTTCCTTCCTTATCCAATTCTCTTTCATGCCCATTGGAGTTTGATCCTTCAATTCCCAGGTTGACATCCCTTACTTCTCTTTCATCCTTTGATTCAAGGGCAATCTACACCTCTTCCATTTCTATACTCAGTTGTCCTAACACTCGTTGAACTCTGCACACACAATGTGTAGTCAACCGAAGTTTTTCAGGCCTTAAACCCTTAATAAAAATTCAACATTCATAAACCAACATGAATAAGAAAAACGTTTCGAATCCACTAAGTTTTCCGAGCTCTGTTTGGCTCTGCAAATTTTGGGACTTCTGGTTTCGGGGTCTCGGTCCACGAGACTCTCATACTCGCTTTCAGGTTTCGGGGTTTTGGTCCATGAGGATCCAACAGTTAAATCCTCGACGGTTCTTTTGTCTTCGAAACTTTTGGGACTTTGGGACTTTGGGGTTTCGGGTTTCAGGGTTTTGGTCCCCGAAGGTTCTCGCACTCACTTTCCTCTCCAACTCCCGGCTCCCGAACTTCCAACCTCTCTCCCCCTGGGCCCACAGCACAACTGTCGCCAACCAAGGTAGGGATTTTGGGATTTTGGCACTTTGGTTTTCGGGTCTTCAGTACCCGGGAGTTCACGAAGCAGTGACTCCAAGTCTCTTGTCGCTTCAATCCCCGACTTCTGAAATTTCTATATCCTTACCCTGCAGGCCCACAGTACAACTGTCGCCCTTAACCATGGTGGCGCGTGGCATGTTCAGGAGGGTCCATGTCACCCTCAATGACATCATCGTGTCCCACCACTCTCACTTTTATTCTCAACCCACTGTCACATCGTACACACCCATGTGTCCACATCCATTCCAAGTGAAATCCAACGGTTAGACTTCTCTTAGGTCTACAGTGCAGATCCTTTCAGATTTTTGGGGGACCCACACAAAGTCACCCATTCCGAACCCCCCCCCCTCCCCCTATTAAAGGTAGAAAGGCAAAGGGGGTTCATAATCTAATCTTTTCCATAGATCCGAGTGCCCCAATCTAAGTCGTCGAAACCTGCACACTCAATTCCGGACCCCCCCCCTTTGTTAAAGGTAGAATGATGACAGGGGTTCAGAATGGAACCCTGGCCATAGATCTGGGTGCACAAATTATAGGCCCCCAGATTTTCCCGCCGCTTAATGAAATTACGGTCTATTAATCTACTTGATCCAACGGTCAAGTTCCTCTCCTACGATCTACAGTGTAGATCATTTCAGGATTTTGCATATCGCAATTTCTATGTTCCTGTGCAACTCCAAAGGGTTTTAAGCCCTGCGCACGTTCTCTGGATCTGATGGTCGTGAGGGTTCTCCTTTCCTCCAGAACAGATCCTATGGTTCCAACACCTCATGCGTTGAACTCTCTCTCTCCCAGTGTCCATATACCACACTGGCTGCGGATTCTAAAATACCGCTAAACCTCTCGAGCTTTGTAACATGGTCAAGTGACTCCTTGACACTCAGGAACATTCTGGGGTTTGAAATTGGCCCTCCCGACACAATTTCTTCTCAAAAACAAATTCGGTCCAAGACCACTTATCTGGCCCATCTAGGCTCAGCGTCGAAACCATGGCTCTGATACCATTCTGTAACGCTCCCTCGACCATCATCCAACCCATTGGCTGGGTAGATGCTACTTTGCAGAAAAAAATCATTTTATTTTAATTAATAACATGCATTTAAAACAGGTTAAACAGATTTAAACTCAGAGTCAGCAAAAAATTACTGCTGACATAAATAATCCATGGAATTAACATTAATTCATATTCACAACATAATACATGATAAATATAAATACACAGACATGCAAAACATAATTAAAACATCGTCTGGTACTTATCTTTGAAACGATGGTAATTCCACCAACCATGTGAAGGCCTTCCATGAACCTCCCAACCTTGGACCACACTGCTCATCAAGCTCAGTAGTGGGTCACCCTCGAGCTGGGACTAAGCTCCACCCCAAGGTAAATAATCCTAGGCTAGGCTGAGGTTACAGGGAAAACAACACAGAATGACTGGAAGGATTTTTCCCAGGATGCCATCTTACGCCCACTACTCCCGGACTCTCATTCCCCACATGCTCGTTCCACCCGGGAGTATACACCTTCACAAGCACAGTCCATCAGTGCTACACCTCCCTCTCTGGGTCTCGGTNCACCCGGGAGTATACACCTTCACAAGCACAGTCCATCAGTGCTACACCTCCCTCTCCGGGTCTCGGTAACAGGTCAGATCAGGAAGTCTCGGAGCCTGAAATTGGTGCTAGACACTCTCTAGAAGAAACCACTTCCTAGCAAACTCTCTCACCTGGAGAGAGTTGTTCACAGGCATGACAACCTGCCTCTTCCAACAACAATCACCTCCCTCACCTGGAGAGAGGTTACACATAGGCTAAGCATGAACTCACACTAGCCAGTAAGGCATGAGTAGTCCAGCACTACGTGGCCACAACAACCAACTGGGAAAACAAACACGGGCTTCCCAAATAGGCTCAGCAATCATGAAATAGACTCATGGTTTTGGTTTCTGGATTGCACAAGGTGTACAAAGATCCCACACAGAGGCTCAAACTATTCAGGCAAGGAATGTATCAACTTCCTTAGGAATCAACACAGACCTTTTCCCCGGTTTCAGAATTGCACGAGGGTATCTTGCAGAGGTCAGACGGGACTCACGTTTAGACGGTCGATGGTGGAATGGAGGAGGAACCCCCATCACAGCTCAATTCAACAGTTTTTAATTGCATGCACTTGAGTTGATACTTGTCACCCATAAAACTGCATGCCTTCCATCAGCATGCATTCCTCCCCATTTGGAAGTCACTTGTCATTCCAAAAGAACTTAGGATAAAACATATATTTCACATGGTCTTTTTGGAATAATATTAAAATATTATTCCCAAGGACTTAAGCCCCTAGGCTCAACACTTATCCCCTCTTCCCACCTTCTAGCCCCTAATCCCTTGCCCACTTTGTGTAAGCTTAGTCCCCCATCACTCATTCATCATGGTCGGTCTGCATGCAGTGGTGTTTATATTTTTATTAATGTTCTACATGATTACATATACAAAAGCAGGCTCTTGGCCTTCAACACTTAGGCTCTCTAGCCTAACAATCACATAAGCCCACCAGCTTATATAAACTTGGCTCACCAGCCTATAAAACATAATTACAATTCATTTCATAAACATGATTTACAACAGGGCTCGACCTTGGGGACATTACAAAATTTATCCAACTGGTGGGATGTCAAGGGGTGGAGAAGCCTCAATGGGAGGTATGGGATCTCCAGTTTTAGTTCCATTAGAATATATGAAACACACTTGTGTTGAGGGGTGTATGAGCAGTGGTGCTCCATGTTATTCCCCCAACAAAGATGGATATTTGAAAATTCCCAGGCCCATATCCATGAGTGGATATGTGTTGGAACTAGTGCAAACAAGAGGTAAGATGTTATCAATGTTGGAGTAGTGGTTAGGCTTGTAATGTGACTCTTAGTCGATGGTGATGATTTTCCCATTATGGGGGAACATCATCGTTTGAAACATAGAAGAGGCCATTTCTTTCATAGCATACATGTAGCTACGTCTAAACAAGATGTTATAATCAACCGGGGCATCGACAACTTCAATGTCGATAAGGATGGTCTTGCCCTCGAGTTTGATGGGGACATTTTGAAAGGGCCCTTCAGGGGAATATGGTGTACCATCATAAGATCTCAAAGTAATGGAAGATGGTACTAGCTCTAGGGAGCCAAGTTTCTGCCATACAATATTGGACATGATGCACGTGGATGCACCTTCATCAATGGTACAACGATGAACTATGATGTTTTGAATCTTGACTGGTATCTAGAAAGCTACCAAAGCGGGGAGACGAGGTTTCCCACAATCTAGATCAAATGTGATGTGTCTAGTATTAGCTGGGTCAACTGCCCCCAAGGTGGAAAGCAAGGATTTCCGTTGAGTTTTACAGGTTTGGAGGACCTCCAATACCGACATGGCTGTAGGGGATTGTTCCAAGTCATCGACCAGACTGTAATTATGTGCCACCCTAGCCTAAGGGTTGTTGACATTCCATCGTAACAGGATGTGAGGGGTACAAATGACAGGTTCAGTGTTACCGCGTGGAATCATCAAGGGTTGTCTAGCTATAGCTAGAGCTGCTTCCAAAGTGGTGGGAGTAGATTCAGGGGGCGCACTGTATTGACAACTACGTGTTTGTAGAATAATTTCTTCTTCACTAGTGAGAAGGATATTGCAATCCATTGAATTTCTAGGGTTTTGATATTGTCCCATTTGTGGTGGGGTAGGATGTATCTCTTATTGGGTATTCATCACAACTTGGTGTGGAATAGGGTTTTGGAACATGACTGAGGGTGTTTGTTTCAAATATTGTTGTGGGACCTACTGAGGGGCAGGCAGAGTTGGAGGACATGGTGCGTTCAAGGAGTCTTTCATTCATTTGAAGTCGGCAATTTGGGGGAAATGGTGAGTGTAATGGACATGCTCACCACAAAGAGTGCAAGGGAATTTTTTTCAGAGGTTGTTGTTGTTGTTCCTCCCTTGATGTTTGTTTTTATTGTCCCCTTGGGGGTTCTGGTTACCTTGGTTTTGGTTTCCCCCAACAGGTTGGTTTTGTTGGGTGTGATTTCCCCCTGGTCCTGGGTTATTATTGTTTTAGTTTTTTCCTTTCTTTTTGGAATTATTCGACTGATGGGCCCAATTTTCCATATTCATTTGTTCAAAATTTTGAAATTTATAAATGGGAGAGGGTTGAACAAAGTTAACTCTAGCATGTGGTTGTCCTTGTGGAGGAGAAATCGGCTGTGGAGTACCAAGAAATGGAAAATATAGATTATTTTGTGGTAACGATCCATAGGGTGCATAGGAAGGCACAACACTTTCACTAGTTCCCCGGTTATAAGCTGAGGTAGAGGGGGTACCTAAAATTGGTTGAGAGGTTGAGTGCATCATGGGTGCCAACAAGGGTCCACTCATGGGTGGAGTAAGGGAAACATGGTATGGATGTTGATAAGGGGGAGGAGGGTAATAAGGTGGTCCTCCATATATCGGTGGATATTGGGGTGTACTGTACATAGGTGGTGGTTGGATGTACGGGTTGTGGTACCAATCAATCCATCTGCTGCATGGGACATCCCAGGTTTGTCCTAGTCAAATGGTATGAGTCTCGGTGCATCAGGTATTACTTTGTATAAGTAACCCAACTAAGCATAAATGAGGTCGTACTGTTGAGCCTTACTGATGGCTTCCTCTTCGGTTTGGGGAATGGTGGATGCCACATCTTTGGAAAGGATAGAGACGAGTAATTTGAGAAACCAATTGAGACATTTTTCTTTGATGGTTTATGCTTTGCATAAACTATGTCGATGATTCCATTTTTGAATGTGGTTGATGATATTTGTAGCCAAGGTTTGTTTGCACTCGGAGAGCAGTTCTACACCAGAATCGTGGAAAAATGGTAGTTGGAATAAGGCCAACAATGCTTTGGCCAAGGATTCAAAAGTCACGTGGGACTATGATTTTTCATCCACATACCATTTGGTTGATGGACCAACGAGTGTGCATTGAAATAACCTTAATCAGATGGATTCGTCCATGATGCTGTTTGAAGAGCACCATAAGTGGAAGGTCATGACATGGTTGGCGGGATATTCCCTCGATTTCCCTTCAAATTTGGGAATGTCTGAAGATAGTTTGGTAGGCATATTGGGCCATGTGGGGTCATGAAATATAGGGTCATTCATGAGTTTACTCAAATCAAGAATGTTGAGGGACGCCATATATGGCATAGGGGGTGGCGGTGGAGGGTTAGTTCTAGCCATGGTGTGAGTAGGTAATGGAATTGACCCTTGAGCAGGGTTTGGTGGGGTTGTACTTCTCCCCTGAGAATAAGTTTGACCTCTGCCTCATTGTGAAGGAGAGATAATGGATGGATGGCCTTGGGGAATGGACCTAAGTAAGGTGGAACCAAGAAAATCTAATCCTATAATAGTGGCACTCATAGGGGTGTGAGATGGTTGAGCCAATGAGTTGGAAAGACTAGGAACTCCTCCTAGGATAGGAGGGAGATTTTTCAAGTGTCTGGAACAACGGGGATTCTATGGGTCCCCTATGATGTCCAAATAGAAAATTGAATGTGTGCAAATGGTGATGAGAGCAATAAATGAACAAGACACTTGTATAATTTTGGACCTTCACAATATATATCACAATCACATGTAACCAAATGAGTATCATACAGAAATCAACTGTAAAATAAACATACACGTTGGTAGGTGGATTTTGTCCATGTGGGAGAACAAAGAAAACAAATTCTTGTGTCCTAAAAAAGACATAACGTCCTTACTCTCAAATAACATTGGACCTTACAATAGCGCTCAACAGTAGGGTTTGAAGCCACCAGAAGAGGAATTAGTGAAGGATGAAATAATTAGTTATAATGAGGGGTAGAGGGTGCTTATCCCAAAAGAGCTTGTGATATTTCCCAATAGCCACACAAAATCTAATTAAGGTGCAATTGCATCCCACAATTTCCATCTGGGTATATGTCCTAAATTTGGCCACTAGTTACCTCGGTCAAAGTGTGGCATTTGGATTTTCGGCCTCAGAAATGGGTCATGGGCTAGATCCCTTCCAAGAGTTGGGTGACTCAAGGGGGGACGCATAGAACAAATGGACCTCAGCCTTCGACCCTTCACAGGTATCTCCCTGCCTTATGGTGTTAGGAACACTTGACTTGGAGGATTTTAAAGTTCCCTAATTGTCAACTTCTCATGTTTGAAGGTGTGAGAACCAGATAACGAGGGGTTATTTTTATGCCTACCCCAAAGATCCTACCTAGACTAAAAAAATT
Organism: Picea mariana; assembly: GCA_032191745.1. Taxonomy (NCBI): domain Eukaryota; kingdom Viridiplantae; phylum Streptophyta; class Pinopsida; order Pinales; family Pinaceae; genus Picea; species Picea mariana. The sequence continues at coordinate 276,110 of JASDQU010738661.1, forward strand.
ATTTTGGCACCTCTTTTGGAGGAAAACTTAGTGAGTTTTTAGAAAAATTTTAGGTGTGGTTGGTTGAGAGTGTTGGATTACTGAGAGGGGGGGTGAATCAGTAATAGAGAAATTATAATCCTTTTTAACCAAATAATACAAGTGTTATATCAATGTAGAATTATCATCCAATAATGAGAAATGAACAAATGAACAATCATACACATACATAGTACACCAATGTTTTACGCTGAACCCCAAAGTGGGAGAAAACCACATAATTCTTTTTCTTATATGTCTTGAAGAATTACATTCATTGGAAGCACCAACTTCCTTTGTTTTCTAGCTGCAACTGGAAGGAGGCTCCAACCCCCTAGTTTCTCAGGCTACAGCTTGAGGGAAGCTCCAACTCCCCAATTCTTTGGCTACAACCCCATATGTTCTACGGCTACAACCAGAAGGTGTCTACAACCACCTGTCCTTGCCCCATCCAACTGCCTTGAAGTATAAGTAGAATGATGGAACCACTGTCACACTATCACTATGAGATATACCTCTATAAACCTGTACCAATAAACTTGAACCATGCATCAACCTATACCTCAACTTGTAATCAACTTGTACCATAAACAAGTGCATCAACCATGCACCAACCTATACTAAACAAACTGTAATCAACTTGTACCATAAACAAGTGCATCCAACCATGTACCAAGTATGTACCAATCATGTGTCAACTACTCATCAATATGTACTAACATCATCAACTATTGTTGGCTTATCTTGAACTAATCTTTGTGTTGTATACCCAGGGTTCATATCTTTGACAGTACCAACAAATCCTAAAACTATCAGCCCCTCTGGTAAACCATAAGGAAATGCATCACACAGAGTGCACTGCACAGTCTCACCCGAGATAACTTTATTGGGTGGATGTAAGACTCAGGTGTTTATAGCCTAGGATTGATTATGAGATATGAGATCTGTATTCTAAGACATTTATTCTAACTTGTGTTACAAACTACTGTTATTCACTTTTATATTTTAACCTCCGTGGTATCTTTTTGTTACATCCCATCAACAATTAACCAAGCAATATAATAACTCATTCATTAATTACACACAACATTTAAATAATAAAAGTATGATGAAGATATGCATGCATTCATCACATTACATAGGTATTACCGTGGTTCACCCCCTCCTAGGCTATGTCCACAAAGCCCTGGTTCTTGGCTCTCTTATTATGGTAGTTCTGCAATCTCGCATCGTGCGCTTACAATTATCCTTGTATGGGTAAGATCTCTATGAGGCAAGCTAGACCACACTAGGCTCCTCGGCTTGCGATATAATCCTCAATATCTACCTTCTCTCCTCCTCTCTAGATCAATCGATTTAGAAAAGTGGTTCTTCTAATCAAAAGAATTACATAAAAAAATTGGACCTTCATAGGTAGTGAACCGACCCAAACCGAATTGAACCTCTCTATGATACCTGTGTATCTATATTTATATATATTGGGATCTTCATCCATTTACAAAAAACCTTACAAAAACCCTAACCCTACTGTTGTTAGGTCTTCCTTCTCTACATGCGTTCTTTGCTTCCTTCCAGCTGCCGCCTCCTCCTTGCATGCGCGCGTGTTGTGCTTCTTGCTAGTTGTCGCTTTCCTCTTGCACGCTTTATTTCCCATGATTTCTCTTCCAGCTGTCATTCTTCTTTGTGCACACTTTATTTCCCACTTCGGCCTACTGCCAACAGGCCCCCAAAACTGACATGTGACTCGTCCCGAGTCACCTAATCTTTCTAAGCTGCCTCGATCTCCTCGATGATCATCTGGAACTTTTCCCTTAGCTGTGATGCTTTTGTCAATGCTTGCACAGTCCTATCCTAAATGGTATCCACAACCTAAATTGCCACTTCGTCACTCAGTAATACTGCACATTCTTCCTGTGTATGTGCCATATATGTTCTAGCTAGTTCTGCCTGTGTGAGTACTTTTGCTACCCGTTCCTATAATGGTTCTATTTGAGCCTAATGCTCCTGTTTCTATGTTTTCACAATGATAAGTTTTGCCTGCATCTTTGTGGTGCCTCTTTTGTCACCTGAATGAGAAAAACAAAGGTTCTTACAATCTTAGTTGGGTTAGCTAAGCAAGACAACAGTAAAGGAAAGGGTTCGAAGAGTAAAGCATAAAATACTAAGCTAAGAATTAAACTAGGAATGATAAAAACAATTAAACTATAGTGCATAAGGACATAAGAACAAGAAACAAACAAGACTCATGTCACCAATGAAAAGGATTGTATTAGTTAAAAAAGAACACCAAAGAGAAAGGGGGACTTTGGGTCCCTTCTTCCTCCAAGGGAGGGCTCTTAGACCCCCAAGATTGAGCTCTTCTTACAACTTGAAAACTTGAAAGAAATGGTGAAAGAATCCCAAGCTAATTCACTCAAAGGGTGATGTGAAAAGCTCAAATGGAATGGTGCTAGTATGTTCTTGATGAGAAAAGAGGATTCCCCAAGAGAATAGCAGCAGCATAACCTTACAAATGAATTCCTTTAAAATATAGTGCACCCATGGCCTCCTTTTATAGCATACCTTTGAGGCATTATGTAACTAGTTCTTAGTGTGAACAAGGGGCCCTTTAGGGCACCCTTAGGTCTTTGAAAAAACCCCCACTTGGATTCATCTCGGATTTGAGGGTCAAATCAACTTGGGAGTTGAACCAAAAGTGGGTGGGGGGCCGACAAGAACCATAAATGTGTTTTTCATGGAAGTGCATGACTTTTCCTGTAAACAGTCGCACATGTGCATGGGTTTTCCTATATAAATTAGCACATCTCGAGCATGTGCATGAGTTTTCCTRTATAAAGTAGTGCATCGCAAGCATGTGTGTGTGATTCCTTTGGTGAATTTGGGCGCTTCAATTTTTTGACCCAATTGTATAGTTTTTGCTTCTTGGATATGAATTTTTGAAGCTGTGGGTGAACTAATAGGTGTTTGGAGCTGTTRTATTCCTGTAAGCATTTTCGGATGAAATTTCAGTGATAACAGATGCCCCCTGATGGATGAGGTTAGGAGCATACATATAGCTGAAATTCATCAATGTTTCTTCTACTGAGAGTATCATTGTAAGAGAGAGCGATAATGAGAGTATAAAGAGCGACCCATTGGAGGGAGAGGGGAACCTGAAGAACCCAACCTTTCGTAGGGTGTAAAAATAAACTGTGTACAAACGAGGCAAGCATGCCCCATGCTCGTGCTATGTAACTCAAAAATGTGTAATACAGTAACTAAAACTGTGTGTTGGTGTAGATCACTGCAGTGCCCTCCAGGGCGGTTTGATAATGACAGAGGACAATTCTGATGGTGAACAAAATATGAAAAAAGGTAAGGACACCTATGAGAGGTGTCGATGATACTCAGGCATTGATAGCCTATCAAATTTCAGAGGTCTTTGACATATATGAAAATAAAATGCAATAGTCGCAAAGTAAGACCCATCGCAACATGAGAAAGATTTGAAGTTGAATGTCATGGGGGTCAATGACAGTAGAGGGAAATGATGGTTCTCTCTGTGTTGTCTGAGACACCTCATTGTAAAGGTAATGACAGTCAATATACTTTCGCCCTCCTAGAAATTGTGCTGATGTCGACAGAAATGGATATGCGACTTCGAGAAGTGGAGGGCTTCATGAAATCTACTTGGAAAAAATTAGGAACTGATGAGGAACATGGATGAAGTCGAGGAGTAGTGAGACGTAAGACTACCCTTGGTTGGGGAGCGGTGTAAAGTGGCAGCAACTTTGAAACTGAATCTAGTGTCAGGGGGACATCTAGATGAGGGTAAATTGTGCCAGAGGCATGACAAAATGGACAAACATAGAGATAAAAAAGGTTTATGGACTTGTAATATACTTGAGGTTTATGGATAATGTCAACAAGGGTAGGAGGTTAAAAAAATGCCCCAACCAAGGGCAACATGGGTTGCTTTGCAGGAAAAGAAGGTCACCAACGGTGATGACAAAAGCTATGTAAATGCTGGAAACAAAGGCTTTTTACCATTACCAAATGAATAAAGAATAATTTGGGACAAGTGTAAAAATACAGAAATGGGTGCCCTAGTGAAAGATGGTTGGGCCAGTTAGGGCACAAGTTGAGTGGAGAATTAGTGGAGGGTGAGGGCCCCATGGGTGGGTTTCCATATGAGGTAAATGAAATGGAGGGAAATTTGTGGATGGGAAAAATGATTGTGGATGAAATGGATGGTTAATGATACTGTGGAGGCACAGTCAAAATAGAACCTTGAAGAGATAACCTGGGAGTCCATTGGGAAAGATAGAAAAATGAGGAGAATGAGTATGTGGTTGATTCTCGGAAATGTGTAAGACTATCAAGACTCCCATCCCTAGGGGGTGAAAGCAACATGAGTGTCAAAGTGATAAGGGGGACTATGAATGGGACAACTCATGTGGGGGACAGTGCTACCGGGTGACAGTACCAAAATGTAGTGGAGGTGACAGTACTGCAGAGCTAGATATGAGGATCCTAAAGGCAAATTTCAGAGGCTGTGACTAGAGATGCAATTGAGATTCAGATGGAATGATTACATGCCAGTGTCGATCATATACCTGAAGGGGATGCGTTGGTGTGTGATGACCTAGTACCTGCACACATAAAAACCAAATACCCGACGTGAACAATATCTAAAAATAAAGGACATATAATAGTTATTTGATAATTTTGAACATGAGAAGGTGTACCTGAGTGTGTCATTGAAAGATGCTCCATCGGGGAAAAGGGAAAATGATAACCCGAGGAAAATGTCTGTGTAAGTGGTCGAACATGGTTCAGAAAAAGGATCTTATGGGCTCCTGTACCAAAAAATGAAAGTGGGAAAGAGGGCTTAGATATGGACGGTGGGTCCATAATGCCATCCCAGTTTCACTGACACTATGGGTGATCAGGCAGTAAGTTGGTGGGAAGACATGGTCCTCCCCTTTTCTCGAGGATTGATGAAGAAATATAATGAATTACATGCACGGGAGCATTGGTATGGAGTGCCAGAGGAAGCTCAGGAAGATATGTGTGGCGTTCCGCAGCTAATGTGTGGTGGATGTATGGGATAGATGGGCAATGATGAGTGTAATGCCCATATTCTGCACATATGGCACATGTGAAATTGGTTCGTATATGTTGTTTTTGTGTGGTTGATGACTCCATTGTAGTGTGGGATGTCCTTGGTGGAGTGGTAAGAAAAAGGTGTTCTTGAGGAAGCTAGATAAAAATGCGTAGCTTGGGAGGAGAAGGACATTTGTGAGTGGGGTATTTCACATAAGGCCCAAGGGAGTTGAACTCGGGGAGGTAGTGGAGCGATGGGCTCTTTCTTCTTTCATCTGCCCCCAGCCACAACGATGGTGCTAGTGATTGGGGGTGAGGGTGGTGTGGTAGGAACAAGTATTGGAATCTACATCGGGATTGCCTCTGACTGAGGGGGGAGGGATGGTTGAGGAACCATCTTGGGTGGATGTAGATACCATACTGGGATTTTCCCCTAGAAGGGGGGGAGATCTGTGATAAATGGTGTGGTGGCACTCTAAGGGAACTCCCGAGGTAGTATTTCTTCCATTGGTGGAACTTTGATATGGGGAGGGGACTTAGTGATAGGAGTCTTGTCTCTGATGTCTATTCCTTTAGAGGAAACTACACACACTTGTGTTGAAAAAGATGGGTTTAGGAACAGTGGTGTTCCCTGATAAGTGCCCAACATGGATGGGTCTTGGAATAATCCTGGGCCAATGTTGGCAACTGGAAAATCATTCGAGCTAACATGAACAAGGGGGAGGATGTTATCGATGTTAGCGAAATGGCTAGGCTCATAATGTGTAAGCTGGTCAATGGTGACGATCTTCCCATTATGGGAGAACATCATCGTATGAAACACAGAAGAGGCGATCGCCTTCATAACATACATGTAGTTGCGTTCGAACAAGATATTGTAATCAAGTTGGGCATCGATAACTTCAAAGTCAATGAGGATGGTTTTTCCCCCAAGTTCTATGGTGAAATTTTGACAAAACCCTATGGAAGATGTTGGTTGACCATCGTAAGCTCAAAGGGTGATGGTAGAGGGTACTAGCTCAGGGGAGCCAATTTTCTGCCATATTTGTTTAGACATGATGCAGGTGGATGCACCTTCATTGATGATAGACCGATAAACTATGGTGTTCCATATCTTAATTGGTATCTGTAAGGCTACTTGGGTGGGAAGACGTGGTTCCCTGTTATCTGAATCAAATGTGATTAGCTACGTGTCAGCTGTGTCGATTGCCCCCAAGGAAAAAAGCAAGGATTTTCTCTGTGATGGATAGGTTTGGAGGACCTCCAACACAGATATGGCTATGGGAGACTGGGCTAAGTCATCAACCAGACTATAATTATGAGCATCCCTAGCATGAGGGGTATGTACATTCCATCGTAAAGGAATACGTGGTATGCGAGGAATGGGTTTCGTGTTAGGACGTGGAATCATAAATGGTTGTCCTGTAGTAGATGGCAATATTTCTAATGTGGTTGAGGTAGATTCGGGAGGCATACCATATTGATGGTTGTGAGTTTGCAGAAGAATTTCTTCATTGGTGAGGAGGACACTGCGAGCAACTGAATTCTCGGTTTGAGTGGCGTCCGGGTTTAGATATTTCCCCATTTGTGGTGGGGTAGGGTTGATCACTTGTTGGGTGTTCATCAAACCTTGGTATGGAATGGGGTTTTGAAAAATAATTGGAGGAAATGGTTGCAAATACTATTGTGGGGCCTACTGAGGGGCAGATGGTGTCGGAGGGCCCTGTGAGTTCATGGATTCCCTCATCTGTTGGAGATCAAGAATTTGGGGGAAATGATGAGTATAATGTCCATACTCACCACATATAGTGCAAGGGAAGTTAGTTCAAAGATTTTTGTTCTTCCCTTTTCATGGTATATTGTTATTGGTGCCCCCTTAGGGGTCTTGGTATTGGTTTCCCCCAATGGGATGGTTGTGGGGGTCATTCCTGCCTGGTCTTGGATTTTCATTGTTTTGGTTTCTTCCTTTCTTCTTATGAGTCAGATTGGCCGTATTCAACTCTTCAAATGTATGAACCTGTTGAATGGGAAAGGGATGAACAAAGTTGACGTCAACATGTGGTTGTCCCAGTGGAGGATTAACCAGCTGGGGAGGACTAGGAAATGGAAAATATGGATTATTTTGTGGATAGGATCCATATGGAGTATAGAAAGTAGATGTACTTCCACTACTACTAGGGTTATATCCAGGGGTTGGGGGTGGACCCGTACTGGATTGAGAGACTAGATACGACATGGGTAACGGTGGGGGTGCCCACAATGACTGAGGGGGAACAACAGGATACGATTGTTGGTAAAGGGGAGGGGGTTAGAAAGGATTTCCTCCATATGCCGGTGGATATCGAGGTGTACCATACATAGTGGGTTTTGGGGGGTATGGATTGTGGTGTGTTGTGGTACCAATCAATCCATCCACTGAGTGAGACATTCCTGGTTTGTCTTGGCCAAATGGAAATGGTCTTGGGGCATCAAGTAGTACTGTATATAAGTATCCTAACTGTGAATAAATGAGTTCAAATTGTTGGTCCTTGCTAATGGCTTCTTCTTCAGACTGGAGGAAGGTGGCGGCCACATCTTTGGCAAGGAGGGAAACAAGTGATTTGAGGAACCAATTGAGACATTGTTGTGGAGTAGCTTCAACTTTGCAGAGACTATGTCGTTGACGCCATTCATGAATGTGGTCAACAATGTGTGTTATCACTAAAATTTCGTCTGCACATGGTTACAAGAAATCAACATCGTCAAACAGTGATGAAGTCATCCATGGACCTGAATTAACACCAAAGCATTCATAAAAGGGTCAAAAACTATACAAAGTAGTGAATAATTGAAGGGCGCTATGCAGACATTGGGTGCGTGCACACATGCATGGAACAGAAACGTAGAAATCACGCACATGCGCACGATGCGCGACTATTATTGCAAAAATCTGTGCACCTGCTAAACGACACATTTATGAGAGCGGTCGGCCTCCCACCCACTTATGGTTCAGCTCCCAAGCTGATTTGACCTTCAAATCTAGACTAGATTCGACTGGATGGCTGGTCAAAGGCCTAGAAATGCCCTAATTAGCCTCTTTTCACACTACAAAGTAGTTAAACAATAGCTCAAAGGAATGCTATAAAAAGGCCATGGATGCACCTCATTTTTTAAGGAATTCAAAGTAATGTTATGCTGCCTCTATTCGCTTGAGGACTCCATCCTTGTCAAGAGAATATTTTCACCATTGCATTGGGCAATCCATCTCACCCATTGAGTGGATTTGTAAAGAGTTCTTTCATGATTTTCCATTTTTTTTGTTGTAAGAAGAGCTATCTAGTGGGGGTCCAAGAGCCCTCCCTTGGAGGAAGAAGGGACTCATAGTCCCATTTCTTCTTGGTGTATTGTTTCACTAATAGATCAGCCTCAACATTGGTGACATGGGTCTTATGGTTCTTTTTGTTTCTATGTCCCTATGCTCATGAATTTAGTTGTTATTGCATTTCTTAGTTTAATTCTTAATTGTTTTTTTTTTCTTTCTTTCCCTAACTCTTTTACTTGCAGTTGTCCTGCTCAGCAGACCCAACTGAGCTTGGAAGCACCTCTATTTTGCTCACTAAGGTGATGGAAGAGGCGCAATAGATTGGCGACTCCGCTAGGGAAAGGTATTAATTTCCTACCCCATTTGGGTTTTTCTTGCTCTTCTTTTAGTTTGTTTAACTTGCAGGTACACTAATCGGCCTAAGATGACCTGCCACTCAGCCAATTCCAAGTTGAATTGAGAGAAATCCATTCAAATTTTTCATTCTCGACCGTGTGTCATATATGCATGGGTTTTTAGGCCCACAGATGCACATCGTATGCACATGCACTTGATTAACAACTCCGTTCTACGCACGTGCGCTTGTTAACTTTTCTCTGTTTGCGCACATGCACACTGTGCGCCTCTGTCTCCACTGAGACTTGCACATCTATGATAAAATTCACATTGTAAAGTTGTTGAGATGTGGGGAAGGCCATTTTCCTTCTTAAAAATGATTTCAAGCATGTTTTAAAGCTGCACCACACTTAGTCCCCTCATCATATAAAGGGGTTAGTCAAAAACACATAGGCACTTAGGAGGATAAAATCAATTTTCCTTCTTTTCTTTTTGCCACATGGATGGCTTGTTTTGACTCACAATATAAGTTGGAAATCATTTTTAATCACATTTAACTTACTTTGGGACTAGAATTTGAAAAACAATCGCTTAGTATGCTCTTCTTTCGCGCCTCCAAGCGATCTTGAGAATCAGAAAAAGATTGTGAAATGATTTCATCTCCCTTAAGAACATTAAAACCTTTAGGAGAGGACAACAACCCTTCTTGGGACTCCTCTTAGTTTACTTTTTTAAACACATCTTAATATTGTAATGGGCCCATACATGCCCACATGCTACAAAGATAGGATAGTGTTTG
>JASDQU010738661.1:286928-298215 GCA_032191745.1 Picea mariana
TTGAGGGCCTCAAGAGCCTTCCATTGGAGAAGGAAGGGACCCAAGTCCCCTTTCCCCTTTGTGTACCTCTGGATTTCACTAATCAGATCAGCCTATCTATTGGTGAACTTGTTCCATTGTCATTTATTTTAGTTTTTGTTTTTATGCTCATGTTGTTATTTAGTTTTTGCTTAATTCTTGTTCATACCTTTACTATTTTCTTTCTAACCTTTTGCATTACAGCTGTCATGCCTATCAGAGCCNCTATTGGTGAACTTGTTCCATTGTCATTTATTTTAGTTTTTGTTTTTATGCTCATGTTGTTATTTAGCTTTTGCTTAATTCTTGTTAATAGCTTTATTGTTTTCTTTCTAACCTTTTGCATTGCAGCTGTCATGCCTAGAAGAGCCCAACTAGGCATGTAAGTGCTCGCTTTTTGCTCACTCATTGACGAAAAGAGCACGAACAATTAGTTAAGACGATATTTTCTCTTAAAATATTTTCTAGAGTGTATACAATGCTTCAAGAGACCCTACAAAATGGTATTCTTCCTTTATTTATACAACTATTATTAACTCCTGAAAATGTCTTCTTTCATTCCTCAAGAAGTGGTTACAAAACAATTCATCTTCCCCCCACTAACTATTTACATGTGTGAGAATGGGGATGAAACAAAGGGTATTTGGGAAAATGACTAAACATAATATAGTTGTAAGCAAATTTGAATTTGTTACTTCATCTTATTCATGCACTCTTATCCTTGATGTAATTTTTCCAAATCTCATACTGGTCATAGAGTGAAATGATTTTTCATTACAAAAGTTCATCAAGAGCAGCTTCATGTGCAGTCGTATTGTCATTGAGGGTCTTCGTGTCTTTTACTAAGGTAGCCATGAAGGCCTGGATCATGATGTGGACTTTGGTGGGTTGTATGAGGTGTTTCTCTATCAAATCCATCATCACCTTTATAGTTGATTCAATTATCTCTCGCTTGTGACTTGTTCTCTATTGGATTTTTTCTAAAAGTTGTTCCATCGTGAGGGTATTTTCGAGCTCTTCTAAGGGAGGGAGATGACACTTCTGTATCAAAAATTTCACTTCTTTATTAAGTTGTTAACATATTTCTAGAGAGATGGTTATCTCTTTGTCTAATCTCTACCCAACTTGTTGATATCTATCAAGCAAAGTGTAATCAATCTTTCTTTCTATTCCTGAGGGGTGATGGAGTTTGGTTAGAGCATCTGAGTTCTTAGAAATCCATCTATCAACCTCACATAGACAATCCCATATAGTGATGAGTTGGGTGTTCTCGACCTATACACGACTATGTTGTTCTATTATTTTGGTTGTCATATGTTAAAACATGTGCAAGTGGGAATACATGTCTATGATAGCTTCCCCTAGTTCTTTCTTGACTTTCTCTACACTTGCCTTGAAATCTTTCAAGATTCCCTCATCTATCCTCACCTTATGGATTTGTTCCTCTAAATCCTTTATCCTTGCATCCTTCTCTTGATTATGGTGATACATGTTATTAAGTTTATGTTATGTCGTTGTGGTGAAGGCATTGCCAGCAAAGGCTATAGAAAGTGGATCATTACTGACATTTTCCATTATTGGAGTTTCTATAACAATGGATAATGGGTTTCCAACTGTGACCTAGACCTTTCTAACTTGTTGTTGCATGATGCGGCCCATGGTTTTTTCATACCTGAAATTTTTCAAGTTTGGAACTTTTCTTGGTTTGTATGGGATGTTAATCCCCAAATCCAACCCAGTGAATTGAGTATGACTGTTGGAACCTCCTGTTGATATTTCCATAATTTTTCAGTTTCCATTGGTGATGCATCATTGTCTCGAGCCTCCTCATCTTTCTTTCATTGATCCTCTTATGCTTCCTTGGCATCAACCTCATTTGTTAATATCTACATCACTTCCATCATCGATATTTCTTTTGTTGTAGCTCTTTCAGCTACTACTTTCTATTCAACTTCAGCTTGTGCTTCCTTCTAGGAAACTACCTTGTTTATACTTCTTATTCATTTGTTATTGCGTTATCTTTTTCCTTATCTCTAGCTTCATCAGTCTGCCTCTTATTTTCTATTTTTTCCTCCTTCTTTTCATAACTCTTTAATTCTTTATCCTCTTCTTGTATGATGTTGTTTCTTATTCTTCATATGAATTTGAGTGTGTGGACGTCATTGCAACATATGATTTTGTTGTTTCTTATTATTCTTCTTTATTTTTCACTTCTTCATGTGCCTTATCTTCAGAAAAAAATCTTCCCATGGGTTTTCCTTGACGCCTGAATATGAATTCATCATAGGTTTTTTCCCCATAGTGCACTTATTCTTCATCCCAAATGACTGACATATATTCTAATGGGAATTTTAGTTGGTTGCAATATTCTTTAACAACCCTCATGGGATCAATCCTTAATCTTTCTTCCCTGAAGCGGTATGATAGTAATGTATACACTTCATCTTGAGCCTGAAATGAGTATGAACTGATCCATAATGGAATTGGAGGTCATATATCCTTATTGTCTCAGTAGAGGGCTGTGTTGAATCCATGGATTATTGTTTGATAGGAAACCTCTTGAAGCACCAGTTTGTCTGAAACAAATCTTGGAAGTAGATGGGGAGCCTTGATGACTCCATATATCCTGATGTAATTCCCATTTTCCATCATATGCCAGTCCCCAATATTTTTTATTATTGTTAGTTCTTTATCTTTCATGCATGGGGTTTTTTATCACTAAAATGTCATCTGCAAATGGTCACAGTAATCCAACATCTTCAAACATCTATTAGTTCACCCATGGGCCAAAAATGCATTTCCAAAAGGTCCAAAACTATACATCCAGTAATAGAATCAGCATGCTCTATGACTACACAGGGAGCGTGTGCACCTGTTCCATTCAGAAACGCCAGAAAAGTGCACATGTGCATGATGTGCAAATGTGGACGCAAAAAAACATGCACCCCTCAGAACGACGCATTTATGATATTGGTCAGCCTCCCACCCACTTATGGTTTAGATTCCAAGTTGATTTGACATCCAAATCTTGGTTGAATCCAGCTGGGTGGCTGGTCAAAGACCTAAGGGTTCCCTAAATGGCCCCTTGTTCACACTAAAATTTGGTTGAATAATGCCTCAAAGTTATGTTATAAAACAAGGCCATGGGTGCACTATGTTTTCAAGGGAATTCATTTGTATTGTTGTGTTGCTGATATTATCTTGGAGGATCCTCTTTCCTCATCAAGATCATGCTAACACCATTGCACTCAGCCATTCATATCACCTCTATATTGAATGTGCTTTGGATTCTCTTCACCATTTTATTCTAGTTCCTCATTTGTAAGAAGAGCTCAATATTTGGGGGTCCAAGAGCCCACCCTTGGAGAAAGAGGGGATCCAAAGTATCCCTTTCTCTTTGGTGTTTTCTTTCCACTAATACAATCATTTCCATTGGTGGCATGAGTATTGTTTGTTTATTGTTCTTATGTCCTTATTCATTATAGTTTAATTGTCTTTATTATTCTTTGTTTAATTCTTTTCTTGTCCTTTATGTTTTACACTTCTAACTCTTTCCTCTACTGCTGTATTGCCTCGCTGCCCCAACTGGGATTGTAAGCACCCCTATTTTGTTCATTTAGGTGACAAAAGAGGTGCAACAGATTGGCGACTCCACTGGGGAAAGGTATCAATTTCCTACCCCATTTGGGTTATTTTAGATCTTCTTTTTGTTTCTTTAACTTGCAGGGATCATAACCGGTCCAAACCAACGTGCAAAAAGCCAAGTTCAAAGATGAGCAGAGATAATTGCATTCAAAATTTTCCTCACGGTTGTGTAACAAACAGTGCATGCATGTTTTAACCCACAGGTGCATCTTCGACGCATGTGCGCAAAAACCACTATATTGCTCAACGCCTTCTGCACACCTGTGCCCATAAATCGCTTTCAGTTCGTGCATTGGCATTTAGAGTGCCTCTGTCTATTCTGATGCCCGTGCACCTGTGCAGAAAAACACACATTGTAATATTTTTGTGATCTGTGAAAGGTCCATAGCTTTCTTAAAATTGATTCCATGCATATTGTAATCTACACCACACTTACATTCCCTCTCCATATAAAGGGAATAGTCAAAATGTAGGCACTTAGGGGGGTTAAAAATCATTATTTTTCCTCTTTTTCTTTCATGTTGCCACATGGATGGCTTTATTTGATTAAAATTTAAGTTGGAATCATTCTACATCGCATATAAAACTTGCATTGGGACCATAAATTGGATATCAATCATTGAGTATGCTCTTCTCTCGCACCCCAAAGCGATCTTGAGAATTAGAAAGGGGTTGAAGAAAAATTTCATCTCCCTCAAAAAAGACAAAATATTTAGGAGACGACAACAGCCCCCTCGGGAATCCTCTTAGTTTATTTTTTTCAAACACATCTTAAGATTGTAACTGGACCATACATGCCCACATGCTACAAAGATAGGATAGTGTTGAAATTTACTTTCTTTAGATTAAATCACTAGGGAAGTTTTATAGGTTTTGTAACGGGCCCATACATGCCCACATGTCAACAATCTAGGATAGTTTCAAATATTTCTTAGATTAAATCACATTAGGGAGTTAAACGAATAGTAAGGACCCACATGTCCACATGCTAGTTTCCTAGGGACTTTAAAATTCCGCAAGGTTGTACCAATGATATTTAGTTAATTAGGTAATCAAGATTTGTAAGAACCAAGTAAAGTCCACATCCATCAAGGTGACACCTAAAAATTATTTAAAATATTGGCACACTTTCACTTGATTCACACACAAAGTCATTACTCACTCAGTTTTCATCTCGAAACATGAAGGTTAAAGTAAGTTTCCTCCAAAGGTATTCTGAAACACCCCACCCCTTTTCTCGACGAAACTCTCCACTCCCACTTAATTTCAATGAGATTGGCTCATGTTGTGGGTGGGAAATCCCCCTACGGACTAGCACTTAGGGTTTTATCATGCATGCAGAAAAAACCTAAAGATTCCTACTTTTTACCATCATCCCAAACCTAATCCCCATTATTCTTAAGCAAATACACAGTTAAGAATATCAAGTGAACATACCTTATTTCTGGCGTTTGATATCGATCCATCTTCATGCTTGGTCGCTCTTTGACTACAACTCTCCCCCCAAGGTTGACCTGCATTCACAAAAGACAAAAAGAGAACTCCACATGCATTTGATCTACAGATCAATGGGTTAGAGATTTAATCAACATGTACGCAATAAACAATGAAAACCTCATATGGTGGGATGGGAAAAGTACTTCTTTATTATTAACTTCACTAAAGCAACTTACAATGATGAAGTCAACCATTTCTCCACGAATCTGGTCCTGGGATCCTCTTTTACTATGCACCAACTGATAACACACTTTCTTCTCTTCTTCGTTGAAATCACAAAATGGTTGCAGAATCTTGGGCAAAGGGGAATACAAATTCGAGTAGATTTTCTTTACTATGTTTTTCCTCCTTTCAAATGGGACCCCTACCCCTTCTTTTATAGGCTATAAGGAGCTAGGTATTTTGTCGAATGACCGGCCATGCATGGCCAAAAGGTTTAGTTAACTTTCCCAAAGTTGTGTGTTTTGTCAGCAACTTTCTTTTTTTCGTGCTTCTGAAGGTCCACATGGACTGTAGTGGGTCAGCTAGCATGGACACTATATATACACATGGTTTGTAGTGGAGCAGGGTGCATGGGACTTTAAAAATGGAGTTTTTTAGAAGAGCTCTTCAGTGGTGGCTTGGAAAAGAAGGAATATGAGATGGCCTAATGCCAGGTAAGCATGTTTGGTGCAAATTAGGGTTATAACAGATGCCTCCTAATGTGTGAGGTCATAAGAGCATGTGATGTCCTAAATACATTATCAATCTTTATCAACGTACCAAACCGGTGAGCCCAGGGACCAGAATTCGAGAGGTGCTATCTACAAAATAACAATTGTCTCACCGAGGCAGGCATACCCATGATCGGAATGAAATAAAATCATGGATACCAATCAAATACACTATAGATCCATGTCATATAACTATATAAAGTGTAGCCACGATCAATACACAACGGATCTACATCTCAAAATCAAAAGATATACATGTATAGTATCCATCTTCTAGAAGTTGATAAGGACTGATGGTTGGAGATGAGGTCTTAAGAGATCAAGCAACAACTTCAAAATATTCAAAACTTGGGTAGGAGTATAATATGAGTGTACGAATTCACTACCAAGAGGTCTTCGACGGCTCATCGGGTATGGACTAGAGGATCTTGATGATCAGACTGAAGGCTTCATTGATTTCAAACAAACTTTTGGGAGGGTCGAGCATGAGGGCAAGAGACAAACTGCAAAGGGGGTGACTCAGTCTTGGTAAAACTTCCTTTGGACAATAGCATGACAAATGATGAGACTCAGGAAGCATGGAATTTGACATAAGTTCACGATGCAGGAGGCAACGCAAACTCTCCATATGTTTAGAAGAATGACCAAACAGAGGAGGACATAGCTCCATGTAGTGAGAGCAACTTCCTAAGGTCGTATTAAATCCCTGATCTTGAAGAACAAATGGAAGGATGTGCTTTGTCCAAGGGTGAATCATTGTGCTGCCAAATAAAAAGAAAATACTTTTCCCATCCTCTTTTGGGGGTATATTTGATTTTTTTTTTGTCTTTTTCAATAATGTTGGAAAGATTGAAAAAGAATAAAATAATGCTACATTACAAAGGAGGATTGAGTGTCACGAAAATACTAGTTCTAAGTGCATGAAACACAGGGATGCTCAGGGAAAAGGGACATATGCAAGAAAAGGACACTCGAGAAAAATCCTGCAGGGGCCAAAGGTGTCAAGACGCATAGGCAAAGTGCTACAGGGCTTCCGTATAAGGCATGCTTCAGATGGTTCAGTTGAGAGCAACATGGAGCCAGCATTAGGCCAAATATGTGAGTATGCAAATGTGATTAATAAAACACACAATGGTAACATCCTTAGATGTAAGTTTAACGAGCCCAGAGAAGGTAATATCGATGGTTTTTCATATTTAGAGAGTCTGGAAAACATAAAAGGAGACTCCATTGGGGTACCTTTTTCGAAGGTAGTCTAGTCGGTTCGAAAAAGGGGTAAAATAGCACCGACAAGACATCTATTCAAAACCATTTTAATGAGTGTGATAAAGACAAGATCACTCGACCATTTTTCCATTTTTAAGGAGTCTGAAAAAAGATTAACTATGGACTCCATCAGGAATGTTCTTCTGGACCATTTTAACGAGTGTGAAAGAATAAGGTCACTCGGCGATCTTTTCAATTTTAGGGAGTCTGGAAATACCTTAACTATGGACTTCGTGGGGGTTCCTTTTTCATAAATTTAGTCCCTCAGGCCCAAAAAAGGGTTAAAATTATTCCTAAGAATACTCTTCTAGAGATTCAAGGCCTCTAGAGTATACCTTTTTTCATACAGTTGACCATCCAGACCGAAAAAGGGGTAAACTATCACCGGATAGACATGACTTCAAATTTCAGTTTGACGAGCGTGAAAGGCCACAAGATCGCTCGGCAATATTTTTCATGTTTAGAGCGTATGAAAAGGGATTAAAAGAAGACCCGTTGGGGGCTACGAATCAAGTATGAAACTGGTTTAGGTAGAGCCCGTTGTTAGGCTCAGACCAAGAGTCTCTTCGATAGTCAACTTGGGAAGTCTCCCAAAAGGGAAGAAAACACAAACCACGGTATAAGTCCTTCTGTAGTATAGAAACCGTAGTCATGGCTTCCAGGATAGCCTCATCTGAAGGAAATTCAAACTCCAAGAAATCACGCAAATGAGGGTCGACAGTCCTAAAGGGTGAAGTAAACTGACCATACTCCATATGACAATGGAGGTTCTGGCCAGGACTGGCAGAGTCTTTCAGCAAAGAATCATGAGCACGAGGGCTTGAATATCTACAAACAATGAGATCAGACTCGGAAGGATACTCAAGCCCACTTGGACCAAGAGAGGGAAGCAAGGCCTCCCATGCCCCCATTGGATAAACCAATGGATAAACTGTTGAGACCAAGTATCGAGAGAGAACACATGATTGCACCAGTTCCTACTCAGAAGCAATTAAACATCGAGGATAAGACGCCACATAATTAACCCATGGAGGGGTAGAGTCTACACAAACGCTAGGAACATATAAAGGGGTAGTCTAAAATAATGTTGAATTAGGATGGTGATTATCATATTCCAGCTGGTCGATAGTGACAATGCTTCCATTATGAGGGAAATGCATCACCAGGAAGAGCATAGACACTACAACATTCATAGCATATACATAATCACGCCCGAGAATCATATTGAAATCTAACGGGCCTTGCACCATTATAACATCAACAAGGACAATATTCCCACCTAATGAGATAGGCAACTAAGGAAGAATCCCCAAATATTCACTAGGATGTCTGTCAAAAGCCAACAACTCATGCGAATCTGACACAATCTTGGGACATCCCAAGACTTTCCAAACCGAGGAGGATAAAATACTTGCAGAGGCTCCCTCATCCATAATACATCGATAATTTTTTGTTGAATTAACTTAAACCCTTATTTGAAAAGGTGCGGAAGAAGGAATACGAGGCTCAACAAGGTCATTCCAATCAAAGGAAACCATCCTAGGGCTTGGAGGGGGTGTGCTCAGAATGAGCAGAATGCCCCCTTGTTTTGAAAGTATTGAACTGGAAATGCTAAAAACATAGTCAATAGACATGTCACTCCCCAAAAGAAGAGTGGTATCATCCGATGACTACATTGGCATAACCACTTTCGCAACCAATGGTTGAATAGGCTGCGGGACTACATGGTCTAAAGGCACCTCACCCCGCAAAAGAGGAGTAGGATCAACCGATGACTACAATGGCATGACCACTTTCGCAACCAATGGATGAATAGGTTGTGAGACTACATGGTTAAAGGCACCTCACCCCCCCAAAATAGGAGTGGGATCAACCGACGACTGAATTGGCATGACCATTTTCTCAGCCAATGGTTGAATAGGCTGAGAGACTACATGGTCTAAGGGAACCTCACCCCCCAAAAGAGGAGTGGGATCAGCCGATGACTGCATCGGCGTGACCACTTTCTCAACCAATGGCTGCATAGGCTGAGAGACTACATGGCCTAAAGGAACCTCACCCCTCAAAATAGGAGTGGGATCAGCCGATGACTGCATCGACATAATCACTTTCTCAACCACTGGTTGAATAGGCTGAGAGACTACAAGATCTAAAGGCACCTCACCCCTAAAACGTGGAGTGGGATAAACCGATGACTGCATCAACGTGACCACTTTCTCAACCAATGGTTGAATGGACTATGAGGAAACCTCAAAAGACTCAGAATCAGAAGAGATTGCAGACAAGGACCACAATCTTTGTACCTCTGGAATGCCAGGGCACAAATGAGTAAGGTGGTCTCCCTTACAAAGCTTACAAGGGAACTTATGCTTACATCCTATTCGTCTAGGTTTCTCAATAGAATTAATGCCCCCAACATGACTAGCATTGGTTGGTTTCACATCTCCAACATGAATTCCAGAGGTTAGTGATGGGTCGATAACATGACTTGCAGAGGCTACAGACCTATTACCAGTATGACTAGCAGTGACTGGAATTTTTCCCCCAGCATGACTTGCAGAGGGTGAGTGTGTGCCCCCAGCATAACTTGCAGAGGCTAGGTGCTGGTCTTCAACGTGACTTGCAAAGATTGTCAACCTATCTCCAACATGACTCGCAGAGGTTGGTTATTTCTTCTTCCTATCCTTCCTCTTTCTATTTCATTTAGACTTTCGGTTACTAGTAACTGTACTTTCACCAAAGGCAGGAGAAGGAGGAGGATAAGAATTTGATGATGAAGAAACATCAATAGGGTGCCCATGAATTAAGGTGCTTAACTAAGAAGCATCAAGATCATTCAGGAAATTTGGAATGGTACCCAACCAAACCGGTAGTCCCACATTCAACCCAAGAATGTACAAACTGGCCATCAAAGGGACACCAACGTTTTCGAAGAAAGGAAAAGAAAAAGAATCCCCTTGTGAAGGGGTTCCTTGTTTGGTATCACCGGGAACTTTATCCATGGAGATATTATGCACAGGTTCTCCCTTTGTGGGATCGTTCAAGTCCATAAAAGTCTCACACACTGACTCTGAAGAACCAGTGTTATCAAAACAACGCCTATAAAGAGGCGGCTCCACATTTCTAAGCGGAAGACTAAAAAGTACTCTCAACCGGCAGAGTGAGCGGTCTACCACCCTAGGTCAGAGAACCAAAGCCACAACTGACTAACTCACTATGGAAAACTTGGGAGCACAAAGCACACACTAAAAGTTCCTAAAGGAAAATCAAGAAAACGACTAACTAGTTGGAAGAACAGTTACACCAAACAACACTAGAGAAACTTACCAATGCAAGTGCAAATCGAATACGGAAGAACCCTCTGGGTATACTCTGCAAATCATGTCCTGATGTCTGCCCTAGTTACTACGGTATACCCCCACGGTCACCTGTGTAAGTCCCTAAAATAAAGGCAACTAGGTTTCCAGCTCATGAACAATCACCAGGCGGGTACAGTCGATAGTCGGGTGGACCGCAATGAGCAGGGTATCAAGCTCGAAACCTATAAAGGGTATCAAAATCAAGTGTTCCGGAAGAGGACCTCGAATGGATTCAATACCCACGAAGCTCCATGGAAAATGTGATCAACGAAATCCCAAGACAAGTCCTCTATATGCGTTCCCCACTACGCTTGGTCCAGCTTTGGAGGGGTTATCTCCGCTACTTTTCCACACGTGACCTCATGTTTAGCCCCTGTGTTAGAGGGGGGTCCCAGATAAATTCCACGTCACTGGACTTCTACACTCCTTAGCACATACTCGTATGTTTGTTTGATAGCCTTGAATATTTTCCTCTCCAACCTAAATCAAGTCTCTAGCCTAACTATTTGATGGACCCTACAAACATAAAGTCTAGTAAATTTTAACTAGCATTCTTTTTACTGGCTTGATTTACTCAAAAGGGTACGGTAGTGCAACTGATGGTGTTAAGACTCTTGCGAAAAAATGATGAAACTTATATGAACACTGGAAAAGAATGATTATATTTCTTATTTTTTTCCTTTTGAAATGCATTTTAAAATTAGAAGAAAACACAACGCTATGCTAATTTCTTTTTCTTTTTCAAATAACAATGCAAAGAAAATGACAGGAAAGAAAGAGATCTAGCAA